>CAJNDS010002284.1:346567-518726 GCA_905221605.1 Symbiodinium natans
CGCTGGGAAACGCTGCCTCGCCCGTGTGCATCGCTACCGTTGAAGCAAAACAAACACAGCCCGCATCACGAGGGAAAACGAACAGTTGTTCTTGCTTGCAGTGGTGCTTGCTTGCAGTTGGGTTTGCTTGCCACGTTTCCTTTTCGACATGGATGCGACTCCGCCCGATTGGGGCCGTGGCACGCTTCACGACGACACGCCCATCCATGTCCCGTCCTCTCCCAGCGATGGCCTTGCTCGAGGCGGTGCGATCACGCCCGAGTTTGCGCCCCCCGGCAGGGCCGCGTGCCTGGTGTGCCTCACGCAGCCGTCGTCTTCGGTGGATCCCGAGGCTGCGTTCCCTTGTTGTGATGCCTTCACACACCTGTCTTGCTTGGTTCGATGCGCGCGATTGCACGGCAGCTGCCCGAACTGCCGTGCTGCCATAGACCACCTTCCCCGCGACCCGGGCCGGGCCTGCGGACGAGGTGTGAAGCGCTTGGCATCGACCTCTGCCCGGCTGCTCCCCCAAACCACCAAACGGCCCATACGACCGTCCGGGACTGCGCGACCAGAACCTTCTCCGCTGCGGACGCTGCGGAGCCCGCGGAGCCACACAACTTGCGGGCCGTTTGTTGCCGCCGCCTGGCAGGACCCGCGCTAGGCTTCGTCGAGCTCCCGGATGCTAGCATGCACTGGGCCCCCCTGCCCCACCGCAATGACGTGGGCATCGCCTCATGGACTCCGCAGTGGCTCTGCATGCGCTGCCAAAACGTGCTGCCGGTTGCGTACGTCCAGACGCCGGGGCCTCCCCCGCCATGCCTCCGTTGCTCGGCCCCCATGCTGTGGGAGGTCAACCTTGCTTCGCACGTGGAGCGCTGGGTCTGCTCTTGCTGCCCCTTTGCGCAACCGGTCAGGCCCCTTGCATTGGGACCGGAGCCCCCCTCGCCCGCGTCACAGGCGGTCCCCGCGCCCGAGCCCGCCCTCCCGCAAACCGTCGTCCAGTATGTTGATGCCGTGCCTCCGCCGCTCCCCCTCATCGCTGGCACCAACTCTGAGGTGTACGTCCCGCTTTTGCTTGATGCTGCGGGCTTGCTCTGAGCTTCTGCGCGCCGTGCATGGCGCAGGCATCCGGTCATTGGGGAGTGGTGGCAGCGCACCGTTGAGGCCTTGCACGCGCTGTAGCCCGGGTTTGCCAGGAGGCCGGCGCGCGTGTCGGGCGCAACGTCGCCTTGTCGGCCATGAACCTCGACGTGCCTGTCCACGACGCACGGCGCATCGAAGTCGTGTGCAACGGCCTCAACTTGTGGCACGGCGCGCAGCTCGCGGTCGATGCGACCCTCGTCAGCCCTGTGACGCGCGAGGGGCTGCCACAAGCCGGGGCTGCCACCCACCCTGGCAGTGCCTTGCGCAACGCTGCGCGCCGCAAGCGGCGGCAAACTTATCCCGAACTTGACCGCAGTCGGCGGTGCCGGCTCGTCGTTTTCGGGCTTGAAGTCGGGGGGCGATGGGACTCTGAAGCTGGCACCTTCGTGCGCCTCCTTGCTCGTGCGCGGGCGGCCGGCACCCCCGCCGCGTTGAGGGCTTCTGCCCAGACTGCTTGGGTCCTCCGGTGGAGTGGCATCATTTCCGTCGCTGCGCAAAGCGCGCTTGCGGCTACCTTCCTCGAGCTCCCCGTCCCGTCTGAGCCCTGTGCTGCTGGCACACCCCCAACTTTGCACGAGCTCCTGGCTGACGCCCGCTGGAACGAGAGCGAGGTCCCGGCACCAAGCCGTCTGCCGAGCCGGGCCTAGGTCCCTTCCCCGGGCCCTCGAAAGGGACCCATGGAATCGACCGTCCCGACCCTGACTGCGGCGGACGCAAAAAGGCGCGAGAAAAAAAAAAAAAAAAAAAAACACGAACTGGAGCAGCAATATGCGTTTGTAGGCGGTTGCGTGGACGAATATGTAGGCTACTTTCACCGCCAGGATGTTCCTGCCAGCATGTGGGAGTGGAGGCTCTTCCGTGATGTCAAGGCAGTCGCTGGTTTTTCGGTGGTTCCAAAAAAATGGTATCTCTCAACGCAAGCTTTTGATGTGTTGCTCCTTCTCGCCCTTTTTACTGGCCGCGGCATCGTTCCGCCTAGGGATGCAAGGGGCAGGGGCGCTTAATTGTTTCTGTAGCGACGCTGGAGCTCGCAACGTGTGACCAGTCCAATGCGTTCACGCAAGTCGCAGTACCGGCATGGATGAGTCCGTACTTAGCTACGCCTCCGATTGTTGCTGCGCTCGTGTGGGATGTGTTGCCCAAAGGCTTGCAGGAGACCGTTTGCGCGACGGATTTGGTTTCGCCCTGTTACAGGCGCCTGCCCATGGGAGGCCAGAACGACCCCAAGGGCAGCACCGAAGGCGCAGCGGCCTCGGGTAGAAAAAAATGTCACTTCCCCGTTCACGCGTGTGTCTGGCCCGGGAAACAGTAGAACATGGGGGACCTCCGATTATGATATCAACGAAGCCTTCCAACATCCACATGATCTCATGGAAAGTGTCCGGCTGCGCAACATCCCAACGACATCACTGGCCCCGCAAGCCAATAATGCCATGATTACTACTAATTCATTTCTGCTATCCGTCTCCCAGGGCCTCGAGGTGCCCCCGGCAGCTGCAAGTGCGCGAGCGGCGGGAGTAGCAAGCAAATGCGGCCCAAAGGCAGCACTCGGCAGAGGTCCTGGTAATCGTGACATCCGCATGTGTCAGCATGACACAGTTGCAGCGGCTGGCAGGCGGGCCTGGCTGCGAGAGTATCAGCGCTTGGGACGCAGGTGAAAGGTTTGCAAAATGTCTCGAGCGCGCTCGTTGCAGGCATGGGTGGCGGGCAGTGTCTCGCAAGTGGTCACGAGCTTCGTCTATGCGGACGGCCGGGCATCTGGGAACGCATTCCACGGTGGCGCAGCGCAGCCTTGACCCCGGAGGTAAGTTGCTGTTTGTTGTGCGACGGTGATGGGAAAGCATTTGGTCCGGGCCTTGCAAGGCTGGCACCATGCGAGCAGCAGCGGCCGGTGGCTGCCTGCTGCGCGGGGAGCGTGTCGCACCAGGACGCCCTGCGTGCTGCATCGCAGGCCGACAGCTCGCATGGGCCCCTCGGGCAGTGGGTGGCCCGCAAGGCCAAAGAAGATCGGTTGGACATGCTACGGCCTCATCGTGGCTGGCGCGCGGATGCGCGCGGTGCAGCGCAATAGCGCGGAAGCAACCATGCCGCCTGTCGATCCTCGATGCCAAGTATGGCCTTGAGCAAGCCCCGCTGGGTGCGAAGCTAATGTGAAATATTGTGAGATGAATGGTGCGGAGCCGAACAGCGTCCCCAACAGGGTGAACCCTTGCTGCTCGCGAGTCCAATCTCCAACCCATTGGCAGGCTCCTCACCGGCAGCATTCCAAATTATTGCTTTGGGTGGTCCGCATAGTACAACTCCCGGATTCGTTCAGGCAGCGCGACGACGAAAATGTCATCAAGGTACGCGAACACAGCTTCACCATCACGGAGGCGCGCCCCTGGACCGTGCGCAAAGCCTGGTGCCCTGCAAAGGAATAAAGGCCGGGCATCAATGGATCCCCTTGTTCGCCGCCGTCACCTTGCAAAATGTCTGCTTGTGCCCCTGGGCGTCGATCCACATGCACAGACACTGCGTTGCATAGAACTGCCTGCCGTACGCCTGCAGTCGTGCTGCAGTGGTTGTAACTCCGCCCGTTCTAGTAAAGCCCCGTGCGTGGCCGCGCGTAACACAATGCTGAACAACTGAGCAAGTCTCACCAGATCGAACCAACGCATGAAGTACCAGGTGTAAACGCCGGCTCATGTGTTCGTAGCATGCACAGGGTGCGCGCAAGCTTTCCAAGGATTGCACATACGAATGTGGCAAGCGCCACGGGAGCGATGATTGAACATGCGCATGTGGTAAGCGCCCCAGGATACGGATGTGGCAACAGCATCAACACACAACGTGCCACTCGATGGGTCGAACATGATGTGCGGGTAAAGCAACAGCAACTCGGAACGTGCCACTTTTTGGGTTGCACACACGAACTTTGGCAACACAAGCGACACCAAATGCAAACATGCGATTGCTGCCAGAAAAATGGCGCCAAACGCGAATAAACGCGCCACTGAACACTGGAACTGTGGTAACTCAAAATGTGTCATTTCAAGGATTGAACATGATTGAACATGCGAACTGAGGCAACGGCAGAGACACCATAATTGTTCGCGAAGGTCAGACTAATCAGACACACACACACACACACACACACTCACATGCAGCTGAAACTTTGCGGATGGGTAAATATAGATCAGCAAACAATTCTCCATGCTGCAGCCCCGCATGCCCCAAACAGAGGCGATGCACAAGCGTTGTCATGTAATTTTGCTCTGGACTGCTACAGAGCTGTGACCAGCACGCGCGACACTGCGTGCGCAGACTGCAGCCGATGAGTCACAAGCGTGCCGTTTCCTCTGATGCAGGCGAGACGCTGCGGTCCGCGACCGGATGATGGCGATTCTACAGGAAATCCAGGACTGTGACGCTGCGCGTGCTGCTTATCGGGAACGCAAGAAATGGCTCGCAGCTTAATGGCGTAAGGTCTTTTGGCTGGCAACGTGCCGGGCCCTGCTGAAATCCTTCCAGTCCATGGCCAGGCTGCCACCACAACGGCGGCCTGCGACGTGACTACCGTGCATACTCTGTTTGGACGGGGTGGGGAACATGCTGGCGAGGCGCTGTTGCGGCATCTACGTCAGCTTTCTGTACCTGGGACTGCTCACTTCTGGCGACGTGGGGGACTTCAAAGGCGCGCAGCGTGCCTGCGACATTCTCGAATGAGGACATCGACCAGTTCAAACAAGCTTCGAATCAAGACAGCTCGCAGCGTGGACGAGTTGGTCGCGATTACATGCTGCGAAGCACGCGGCTGTGGGCAATGGCCGTGCCACACCGCCTTCTGCCGACGTGGTCCCCAGGTCGGGACTCCCAGACGTGCTGCCGCTTGCGCCGTTGGCCGGAGTAAAGCGGGGGGGGATCATACTTTCCCTCCCGAACCCGCCCTGCAGCACCAGCGACCCCCAAGGAAGGAGGATTTTTGGCATCAATTCTAATGTCGGTTTAATGTCGGTTGATAGGCGGAGCAAAGCGAAGTGTGCAGCTTCTTTGAAACCGACTGCGACCGCTCGTGTCTATACAGTTCCATGGCGACGGCAGCTGCCGCACTGAGATCGCGAAGCTTCCTCATGACAAGCAGTCATGAGCCAGGCAAGTGGTAAGTAAATGCCACGCAAGCTTCTGCTACTCTTCCTTTTCAACTCCAGCTCCCCGCAGGCCCGCAGGTTCCGTCACCACAAGCACGCCAGGCGGCACTTCGGCCTCGATTTTCCGTGTGCTGCTGGTCCGAAGATCGCGGGCACCCAGCTCAAGCGAGTTTTTGTTCTGTCGTTGGCAGGCCGTAAACTGCCTTTTCGCCTCAGACTTCGCCGAAGACCATGCTTCCATGCAGCTGAAGTGTGGCAGCAAAGCTTCCCGTCAGCGCTGGCTTGGCACCGGAGACGCAAAGGCAGGATGCCGCACCTTTTCGAAGCCTCGATCTTCCACGTGCTCTTACCGCGGTGGCTGTCGGTGAGGCTTCGAAGTCAAAGGCTTCATCGCCACCGCCACCGTGTGCAAGCAGGGTCGCAAGCCACATGGCCTTATGGCTGCCGATGCTGTGGTCTGTGAGCCCCTGGGCATTCCTCAGAATGTCAGAGCCATGGCCTCCTTCACAGAGTATCATTGCGCCGACTGCGTCAGGACGGCTGGTTTTCTGGTTGACTCTTTGATGTCTTTTGCACCTACGGCCACGATCAAATCGCTGCACGTGCCGCCCGACTGCTCTGAGTTTCGCAGGTTTCGGCTCCCAAGAATCCAAGAGTCCAAGAGTCCAAAAGCTGAACTCCGCGACTCTGCGTCTGATGTTCTCAGTATAAGATCGGAAAGTGTTCGCGCGCAACGGTCTGCTGCTCGTCCTCGTGGAAGCGACTTCAATGCAGCCGCTTGACAGACGCTTCCTGGGCTCTGGCTGCCCTCAACATGTATCAACATGTGTGCCAACTGCAGCTGCACAACAGCAAGACCTTGAACCCCATGAAGTTGCTTCCTTTTTCACTCCAAGCTGGGCACTGTCTGCCTTTCCCTGACGTGTCTGACGCCCTTTGGCCGTCCTGCTTCGTCAGCCTACGATTGTGAAACCGGTGTATTGAACAGAGGCAGAGGCGTTGTGGTGCAACGTTAGACAGGGGGGTCGGTGGGTGGAAGGGTGGTGAGTTTGCCTGGCTGAGCAAAGTAGGTTTGAGTGCATGATCTAGGACCTTCGGTAGACTATCTGTCACGGTCACAAGGGCGTGACGGCCTCCGTCCTGTAAGACCTAGGGCACGGCTCTGTCTCATCGCAGGCCGCGCTCTGCATCACCTGCCGTGCGGCAGAACAGGGAAGACCCCCCACCCGGGCCTCCAGGCGACACGACAAGGGTCCGATCCGCCGACGCACATTGAGAGTACAAAGGTTTGTGCTCCACACGGCGCGAAACTCGAGGGCGCTATGCGACACTCACACAACGCAGACCAGTAGAAGTCATGCCGGCAGCACTTGGTGCACGGCCTGGGCAAGGCTCACTGAAACGAGTCTACGACACTACGAAGCGTGGGGCGTCCGGCTGACCAGATCTACATCTATGTGCCCACGTATGCCACTCCCCACCCACACATGCTGCATAAAGCATCAGCATGCTGTAAAGCCCTTCACAAGTGGGAGAACTTCATCCAAACTCACCCAGGACTCCATTGAAGAAAGGCTTTTCGCTACGTTGTAACACTTCACTCCTCTCCCCACTCGTGCACTCCCAATAACCTGTGCACTCCTGAATAGCCCTTGAATCCTAAGTCCATGCTCTCCAGGAGTTTCGACTGTAGGAAATGAGTAGATGAGGCCGGGGCTTTTCGCGGCCTGGCTCAGGGCTTGCCATGTGTGTGTGTGTGTGGTCTCATTTCAAGCGGAACAGTAGAACTTCCATGAGAACTTCCTAAACGGACCCAACGCCTGGCTGATAAAGTAAGCAGCTAACCGGCTCTCGCATACTCTACCCTCACCTCGCTTGCCCAAACTGTCATTCTGGCGGTGTTTCAAGTGGGTCTTGCGGCAAGGAAGGCCCAAAGTGCTGAAGCCCTACGCTCCTTTCCAGCCCCATCCTCCGGGCATCTCTGGCAAGCTGAGTTGCTTCAGACTGTACCGTCCAAAATGACGGAAAACCCAGAACAAGACCCCTAAACGCAACCCAACTCAAGAACCCATTGAAGTATCCTGAATGTGCAACCCATAAAAAGGACCCTCAAACTCGCACCCCAAACCCCTCAAACTGAGATCCCTTCTCAGGGTCCGGGGCCGGTGCTGGCAGCAGACGGCGGACTCGGCCTAGCAGGATGGGGGCATTCAACAGTCTAAGCATGATGGGGCGGGGCCACATCTCATACATATACATATATTCATACACATATATATATATATATATGTATATATGTATGCACACATGTGTGTATGTATGTATGTATGTATGTATGTATGTATGTATGTATGTATGTATGTATGTATGTATGTATGTATGTATGTATGTATGTATGTACGTAGGTATGTATGTATGTATGTACGTATGCATGGTATGTGTGTATACATAGAGAGAGGGATAAATAAAATAAAACCGGTCCCGAAATCGTAGTCGCGAGGGACGCTCTCCGTCTTCCCCCTCCCCGGATTCTTGAGAGAACATCGTGTGAGGTACGCGCTACTCATCAGCCTCTTCGCCCCAAGCAAGAACCCCGCCCCTAAGAGCAACCCTGAACACCCCAAGAACCCCAAGAACCCAAACCGCTTCACAGAGCACCCTCCGGAGCTCCCCCTCTGCTCCTGCCCCCTCTCTCCCCTCTCCTCTCCTCTCCTCCCCCCCCCCCCCCCCCCTCTCTCCCCTCCCCCTCCCCCCCCTCCCGCTGGCGCGCTCCTCCTCCGACTCCTCGGGCGCCGCGGCCCGGGCGATGGGAGCGAGTGCGGGCCTCCAGTTCTTCAGAGCTTTAGGGTTCTTGGAATTCTTGGGGTTCTTTGGGGTTCGTTGGGGTTCTTCGGGAGGGCTGGATGGAAGGCTTTTGGATTTAGGATTTAGGGATTGGGGCTTAGGGTTTAGGGTTTAGGGCTTAGGGTTTTCAGTCTGAACACGATAGGAGCTCAGAAGGTTCACTCTATCAGCCCTTGGGAGCCCAGAACCCTCACAAAAGAGGCCCCAAAAGAAGCTTTCGAGCCACCCGGGACAGCTCAGGATTTAAGAGCTTTTTATAGGGGGGGCCCAAAAGGGGGGGCCCCAAAAAGAGGTGCCCTAAAGGGCCTTAAAAAAGGCCCTTAGGGGGCCCTTCAGGGCTTTTGCATGAAGCCCTAAGCCCTAAGCCCTAAACCCGAAACCCTAAACCCTAACCCCCCCCCCCCCCCCCAAAAAAAAGCCTCAACAAAAAAAGCCTCTGCGTGAAATTTCTGGGGGGCCCGGGCTCTTCCATGGCTTTCTTCAGGAGCTCCAGGTAGTCGGCTCCCGTGCCCAGGGCCGGGCCCTGTGAGCTCTGCCGGGGGACTCAGAAGGGAATCCGAACCCGAAACCCTGAACCCGAAACCCTTCCCCCTTAACCCTCAGCCCTAAACCCTAAACCCTAAACCCTAAACCCTTAACCCTACTAAACCCTTAACCCTAAGCCCTAAACCCGAAACCCTAAACCCTAAACCCTACCAAACCGAAGCCCTAAACCCTAAACCCCCTAAACCCCCTAAACCCCCTAAACCCTAAACCCTAAACCCAGGAGCAAGAGAACAACAAGTGGTACGAAGATGCGGAGGGGTGCACTTCAAGGGCTGCGAAGCTTATGCTGACTTCTCGACCTAGCCTCTCGCGGTCGGCAGGGTGTGCACAGCTCCTGATGCGGCTTTGGGGGGTTCCGAGGGCCACTTCCCAACTTACGGGGGTTTAGGGCTTGGGGCTCTAGGGTTAATAAGGTTTAGGGTATGTACCTCCGTTAGAGGGTAGGTAACCTTTCGGGTCCCTGCTTCAGGGTGTCGTACGATATAGGGCGTTCCCCCTAGCCCGAAAAGGATTCACGGAACTGGGCCGATGGCCTGAACGAGGGCTTGGGTAATTGGTCATGATCGCACAGCAAGCCCGTGCATTGTTGTGAGTGATCGAGGGCACTTTTTTCCATGGACTCCGAAGACGACTTTCAAGATGTTGGGCCAACATCACCTGCGGTAGGGATGTACTAAACTTCGAAAACTTCCACAACCAAGGTTGGCCGCTCTCGGTTGCCATGTTCGATAATATGTGTCAGTCATTGTAGTTTGAATTCCCATTATCCATCTAGAACATGTTCATTAGTTTCCAGTTACTCTTGTTCATGGTTGCAAGATATACTATCATCTATTTTTGCCACTTCTTCATATTCATGACGATGACTTACCCTTGCGTACTAATATTTGTATCCATGACTGTTGAATTTTCCTGAAAGATGGGAATCAGGGACTACGCTGGGTCCGAATCTGATTTAGCAATTCTCACCAACTTTGCTTTGAGGGTCTACGACTTTGGTGGGGTACCTTCTTTGGGTCCTATTTACAACAAGGACTCGATATTTGGGGGGTCGTAATTACTATACTCCCCTTAGAACCTTAATGAAATTATATGTTTAATTTCCTCTTGGGTTTGATATAAACAAAAATATAAATTCAAAAAAAAAAAGCTCCCAAAAAGAACCTAGATTAGGGGACCCTTATGATCGCAAACCCCCCAATTTTGAGGAGACTCGCCTGTGGCAGGCCGCGCCAGTCCGCCTCGTGGGCTGCCTGGCAAAGTTGCTTCCTGGTTTTAGAGTCTATAAACCTATAAGGTTTAGGGTTTAGGGTTTAGGGTTTCGGGTTTAGGGTTTAGGGTTTAGGGTTTAGGGTTTAGGGTTTAGGGTTCAGGGTTCAGGGGTTCCTTCCTGGGATGGGCATTTCGCGGGCTTCGGCTGTTGGGAGGCAGGGCCGCAGGAATACCCCTGCCTCGCGCCTCATCCGTCCGCAGAAAGTGAAGGTGAGCGGCATACGATGGGGGTCGGAATAATTACGAATAGTTTTCCCTTGTCCCTGAAAAAAGTAGACTATAGTCACCAGGATACAGCAAGCTGTGCAAGTTAGTTACCCCCCAAAAACCTGTTCTTGTTATTCAGGCCCCCAAAGTCTTCAGGACGCAGCGAGATTGCTGGAGGGGGCCCCTCAATCAAGTGGAGCCTTCGGGGCATGATCTCCTTGGCCGGGATCCCCCAAACCCGAAACCCGAAACCCTAAACCCTAAACCCTAAACCCCTAGACCCCAAACCCTTTCTTCCCTTCTTCGCTTCCAGCCCCTTCTTCTCACCGTTTCTCGATGTTTCTCGCGGGATTTGTCGGGTTTTGGCCTGGCCGGCTTCAGGTGCCCCGACAACTCCGGTATCCTGTGAACCCTAAACCCTAAACCCTAAACCCTAAGGGCTGGCGGAATCTACTGAAATCACTCAACGATAACCACGTCCCATATCTAGCATTCACGGATCCGCATAAAGGGCTCTCACCGGTAGCTCCGATCATAGAACCCTCTTAAGAATGCCACCCACAGAATCGAAGCAGCGCTTTCGTTGCTATAGTATCCCCAAGACACACAACATAGCATCAGTCTTCATAAGGAACCCTACATACACTCAGCAAACGCAGTGATGTCAGCCCTGCCCTGCATGCGTCCGACCACAGAGTTCGTCCGAAGGAGTTTCCCCTTCAACGCGCCTCCGCCTGTGCAAAGCGGTACAAGGTCAGGATCTCCTCGTCGGTGAGCTTCAAGACCTGCGCAAGGAGCTTCAGGGCTTAGGTTGGAAGTTAAGGTAAGCATGGGCCCGGATGTCCCGAATATCTAGGCCCTGAACCCTAAGCCCTGAACCCCAAAAGGGGCGGGGGCTACAACCCCGAAACCCCCGAACCGAAGCCTAACTCCAGTAGCAGAAGGCGGACACCCTGCGCACGGTTTGGCTCTTCCAAGCGTTTCGAAGTCAAAGCCCTGGATGCCTGGAACACACGTTGGTTTAGGCTTTAGGGTTAGGGTTCAGGGTTCAAGGTTTAGGGTTCAGGGATTGTGCCCCGGGTTAACATCGATGGTGCGGCTCGCAGTGGGGACTTGAATCCGGAGTGGTCGAGGAGATCCACGGCTCCACCAAAACCCGTGGCCTTCCGGGCGACCAGAGGCGAGGGCTCCGCCTCCACGAACCCGGGTTCGGGTGCCTGCGCTGCGGCGGATGCTTCAGGAATGAGGGCAGTGTATGGAAAGGGCGACAAGAATGCGGTGAAAACGTGGGGGGGGGGGGGCCGCCTGTTCTGGAGATGCAACCAGCCCCGCCGCTGCGTCCGCTGACTCGGCGCCATGGGCTGAGGGTTCTCGTTTATGGCAGGGGGTAAGGTCCCTCTCGTGAGCTGCCTGCAAGGAGGTTTTTTTGGTGGGGGGGGGGGGTGAGGGGGGCTTTTTTGGGACATGCCTACACAGAGGGTTCGGGGATTTTGGAGCTTGGACACCTAACCTGGGATCAAAGGAACCCTAGGGAATAAAAGGCAGGCCAGGCCCCCTGTCGGGTAGGACAAAGCTGAGACAAAGTTGTGTTGGGCCCTGACCTCACCTCGAGATTCAAGGAACCCCGCTCTCGCTTTAGAGGAATTCAGAGTTGCACCCCCAAAGGACTTTAAAGGAAATCGGGGGAGGGGCAATGGTCTTTCTGTGGATTTGAGGGCCCACCACGAAGCCCAGCGTCCGAGCGACCCCGAATCCGCACCTCAAGTCTCGAAAGCCCCAAAAGCCCGAAAGCCCGCATTGCTTGGGTGTCCCGTAAACCCGAAGCCCTAAACAGTAAGCAAAACAAGGGGGGTGTCCATTTGGGGGTTTACGAACATAGGGGACCCTAAAATAAGACGAAGATTCCCTTTATAATAAGGACCCCAATAAGGCACCCCTAATTTCGGAAACCCTAAACCCTAAACCCCAAACCCCAAACCCATAAACAAAACAAGGGGGGGTGTCCATTTCAATGTACAGCCCACCGCGAGCGGCAAAAAAAGAAGCCTTCGATCTGCCCAAGGGGCTCCACCGGCCCACCGTGCATCGGGATGTCCAGAGATCATGTGCTCAAGCCTTTCTAGCAAGGTGAGGGTTTAGGGTTTAGGGTTTAGGGTTTAGGGTTTAGGGTTTAGGGTTTAGGGTTTAGGGTTTAGGGTTTAGGGTTTAGGGTTTAGGGTTTAGGGTTTGGGGTTTGGGGTTTGGGGTTTGGGTTTAGGGTTTAGGGTTTAGGGGGACAGGAGGTGTTTTGCTGCAGCTTGGGGGAATGCGTAACTGCACTGAACGATGCTTGATGCGACTGCAACGTGCTGCGCTGCAGGGCCTCTCCGACGAGGGCTGCAACAACACACCGGGGGGGTTTCCGAAATTCGGGGGCACCTTCTTGGGGTCCTTATAGGAAGCGGGATCCTACTATTTGGGGATCCCTTTTGGGGCCCCCCGTGTTTTCGTAAACCCCCCACGTAGAGAATCCCAAGCTGCTGATGTTTTCTCCTTCTTGATGTTGCACACTGGCTCGGTCGCGAAGAAACACAGCTGTCATGGTGAGCGTTTTGTGCTCGGCAGCATGCCGCAAGTATTTCAATGCCTGACCTATGCTACAGCCTGGACTTAACCCCTAAACGACGAGAAGCGTTTCCACCGCGGTGTTTTCTCCTCTATGATGTCCCTCCTGGGGCCTTGTGGAGTCTTCTTGAGTTTTACTGTGCTGTCATTATTGTGGTTTAAGTTTAAGGTGTAGAATCGCTTCTGATTTCTTATTCTGCTTCTCCGCAGTGACTTTCACTGCACCGCTGCTTGCCGAGCCTTCGTCGCCCTTAACCATTCAAACGGTGACTGGAGGTGAGGGTTTATCAAACCTTTAGGGCCACTAAGTGTTGTTGATACGACGGCGAATACACAAAGCCGCAAGTGAAGGTAGTTGAGGACTCTGGATTGTTGATAAACCTCATCTTCGACTGGGCATCTAACGGTGAAACCTCGTTTGCACGGTCTTGGGCCTGTGCTTGTCACGCTTGCCTGGGATCAAAATGCAAACGCGCAAGGCGCGGCAATATAATGCCCTTCCTCAAGCACTTTGCACTCAGACTCTGCGAAGTCCAAGAACAACTTGACACTTGTCATGTCACAGGCAAGCTGTGCGGTTGAAGCGCGCGTTTGCGCGTTCTCCGAAGCAAATCCAGATGCGTGGGGTCATTTGGTGGGAGGCAAATTGCTTTTCAAGAGATGACACTAGCGGACGAAAAAGATTGAATCGGCCATTGCGAGCCTGAAGCGCCATAAACCCCAAAACCCGAAGATTCCGAAGTTGATTTTTTCAACTTGAACTCTCAGCCGCGGCGTCTGCGGCCCGACTGCAGCCACCTGACACAAGAGGCCGTTTCTTCCCGTTGCAGAAGCCATAAGCGGGGGACTATAAAACCTAAACACCACAAAGCGCTGTCAAAACCCTACGCCCCAAACCTTAAACCCCGTCAAACCCCGAAACCCTTAGAAGCCCTTGGAACCCTAAACACAGCACCCTCGACGCCCCCAACCAGTCGCCCTCGGTGGCTCCCCAAACCCTAAACCCGAACACTAAGCCCTAAACCCTAAACCCTAAACCCTAAACCCTAAACCCTAAACCCTAAACCCTAAACACCAGCCAGGGTGCGGGGGCAGCGCTGCAGCGGGCTTGGCAGCGGCCGCGGCTGGGCCAGCGGCGGCTCGGGCCGCCTTGTGGGGGTGTTCCCAGGGTTTAGGGGTTTAGGGTTTAGGGTTTAGGGTTTAGGGGTAGGGTTAGGGTTTAGGGCTTAGGGTTTAGGGTTTAGGGCTTCGGGTTAGGGGGCTCGACTGTTGTTACATGCTACGAATGTTTTCTTTCTATTCTCGCTACCCTCAAGATTCGTACTATTCTGACCGTCGTACTCTTCTTATACTATGACGACCATGATTACCATGATTCCGATGATTCCGATGATTGCTATGAGTATTACTATTACTATAAGTACTATGATTGAACTTCCAATGCCGTTCTGCAAGTCTACTTGAAACGGAAGGTCGCAACGTAATGTTGAGGTTATCCTGTATCGAACTACCACTAAGCTTAACCGTATACGAACAGTGGTCGCAACAACAAACCTTGCTAATGCCCATGATTATGGCAGTTCTCGGCGTCTGTTGGGAGTATCGGTCCCTCAGCCCTCAGGGCTGCAAAGAAGTAACATCGGTTGAGGGTTCCGGCTTTTTTTTTTGGGGGGGGGGGGGGGGGGGGGGGGGGGTTCAGGGTTTTGGGGTTCAGGGCTGTAGGATCTCAAGGAGAATGGTTCAGAGCTTGGGGCGATGCAGGTTTCAGGAGGCTGGAGGTGCCATGTCTGCTCCAGACTCCGGCGGCGCCAAAGCAAAGAGGTCTGGACGAAGTTCTTCACAGCTCTGGAGGCCATCATGCTAAATTCCATCCTAAACCCTAAACCCCTACACCCCTAAACCCTAAACCCTAAACCCTAAACCCTCAACCCTCTCCGCAACCGAGATCCCCTGAGCCCCAAACGCCAATGGTGCCAGGCTTGGGCGCTTCCTGCTCACGAATACTACACAAACAGTAGCAAACAGTCAGAAGTCACAGTAACAGTAGGGTTTAGGGTCTATTAGGGTTTAGGGTTTAGGGTTTAGGGATTAGGGTTTAGGGTTTAGGATTTAGGATTTCGGGTTTAAGGCAAGAGCAGAAAGAGGGGAAAGTGAGATCGGAATGAGGAGCTCCCCAGGTTAAGACGAACGCTGCTGCTCATCTAATAGGAGCGCTTCTCCGCACGGGGGGGCGGCAGAGTCCTAGAATTGTCGCAGCCTTGAATAAATTTGGGTCCCGGACCCCTGTGCCTTGGGCTTTGGCTCCTCTTTTGGAGTCACCTTTGGCTCCTCTTCCTTCTCTTCCTCTTCCTCCTCTTCCGCCTCCTCCTCTTCCTCCTCGTTCTCACTCTCCTCTGCCTTCTTGGGCTCCTCCTTAGGGAAGCTTTGGAGGGTGAAGTCGAAAGCCCTACGAGTACCCCTAAACCCCAAACCCTAAACCCTAAATCCTAAACCTTAAACCCTAAACCCTAAACCCCAAACAGAGCCCTCCCATCCCTGCTGCCCCTGAGCCCCGAACCACCTTGGCCGTGCTGGAAGACGACAGCGCCGATTCCTCGCTGTCCCGAGCTCTAAGATTCATCCACATCGCTCACAACGGGGTTTAGGGTTTAGGGTTTAGGGTTTAGGGTTTAGGGTTTAGGGTTTAGGGTTTAGGGTTTAGGGTTTAGGGTTTAGGGTTCAGGGTTTAGGGTTTAGGGTTTAGGGTTTAGGACGGTTGAGAGGGCGGAGGGGGCGGGAGGACGGCAGATCCCCTTCAAACAGACTCGGCCCCATCCATGGCGCTAAACCGGTGGGATCATCGCCTTGTATGCCTTGAAGAACGAACAACACACAAAACGTTGCACAGCAAGCAAAAAAATCGAGAAGCATTGTGGCTTTTCCTGAGTTGTCCATCTCTCTGTACTGAGATCGATGCAAAAGAAGCGCATGAAGCGCACAAACCAATACCAAAGAGCTCAAAGACTCTCATGGTGGCTCTTTACTGTCAGTTGTTGTCTGAAGCAACACAGAAGCAAAAGGGCCGCGAGAAAGCTGCACACATGTGGAACGGTGTGCAGCCTGGGTGTGAACATGGAAGCTGTCTTCAAAGTCCACAAACTTAGATCGCTTTTTCAGGCGGCTAGGGTGGCTTTGGGCAGTGGTAGAACGGCAGTAGGTAAAACACACACACACACACACACACACACACACACATATACACACATATACACAACCCGAAGGAAGGAAGGAAGGGAGGGAAGGAAGCAAGGAAAGGAAGGAAAGGGAAGGGAAGGGAAGGAAAGGAAGAGAAGGAAAGGGAAGGGAAGGAAGGAAGGCACAAACGAACGAGCAAGTGCAACTGGGGACCTGCCTTGGCCGTCTCCTTCGGCTGCTCTTCCTCCTCTTCCTCCTCCTCTTCCTCTTCCTCGTCAGCCTCCTCCTCCTCGTCAGCCTCCTCCTCGGCTTCCGCCTCCTCCTCCTCCTCGGCATCGTTCTCGCTCTCTTCCTCTGCCGGCTGGGGCTCCTGGGGCTGCAGCGCTGCAATGAACAATCCCAGGTCCCCTTAAACCGCCGAAGCCAGGCCCTACATAGCACCCGGAAGCGGAGAAACCCCCAGCCCGCGCACAAAGACGGTGAAGCAAGGAATCGGGAGATCCGCACAACTCTCGGAGCCGGGACTCACTCACTGCGAGGCCCGTCCCAAACCCCAGGTTTAGGGTTAGGGTTTCTAGGGTTTCGGGTTCAGGGTTCAGCCCCACTGAACCCCCCTCACATCCCTGCTGCCCCCAGAAAGCCCTGAGCGCCGAACGGCAACCTTGGCTGTGCTGGAAGACGACAGTGCCGGCTCCTCTCCCCGAGTGAAGGACGAGTTGGGAACTTAAGATGTCTTCCAAACATGACAGCCCTACTCGCGGCATTGAATTACTCTATGACAGCTGCAAGAACATCCCCTCTCCCATGCCCGTTCCTTGGGCTGCTCTTTGGGCATCTCCTCTTTTGGCTGCTCTTCCTCCTCTTCCTCCTCCTCTTCTTCCTCCTCCTCTTCTTCCGCTTCAGCCTCCGCTTCAGCCTCCGCTTCAGCCTCCGCTTCAGCCTCCTCCTCCTCCTCCTCCTCCTCGACATCCTCGGCCTCTTCCTCGGCATCGTTCTCGTCCTCCTCGACGGCTTTCTCCACGGTTTGCGGCGCGGGCTCCTTGGCCGGCACCTTCGATTCGACCGGGACTTTCTGGGACACGTACACGTCCGCGCTGCTTGCGGCCACAGCGGTCTCTCCATTGCGCCTCTTCATCGAGGTGGTGACGTCGGTGCGCGAAAGATACATCGCTTGCTCCTCTCCCTTCTCTCCCTTGCTGGTGCCCTCCACAGGCCTGGAACGCCAGTTGCTGTCTTTATCGGGCCCACTGTTGCCGATGCGGGGGGCCTTGCCACTACCCTTGCCTCCCTGGAATTGCTGGCCAAAATTGTTGTTGAAGCCATTGCCATAGCTGTTGTAGCCATTCTGGCCCATTCCCATCATCATCCCTCCGTTCGCCATCATCATGCCCATTGCACCATTCTGGCCCATCTGCATGGGCATCATGCCCTGGGGCATGCCCTGCACGCCTTGCATGCCCCCCTGCATGCCCTGCATGCCGCCTTGCATGCCCTGCATCTGCATCCCCATCATGCCCTGGCCCCCCATCTGTTGCATATTGCCGCCCATCATTCCAACGGGAACACAGCACACGATGTATCCGTCTTGGGATCCCTGGCCACCGTTGGTGGCCTGCATCTGCTGGTTTCCTCCTCCCCACTGCTGTTGCATCTGCCACGGCTGCTGCTGTCCCCCCCACTGCTGACCACCCCCTGCCCACTGCATCTGCTGCGGCTGCTGTGGCCACTGCTGTTGCCACTGCATGATGGCAATTCCACGAATCACTACGCCCTCAGGTGCTCCTAAGGCTTGAGCCGGAGCTGGAGGAACGAACAAGGGATGCCCGGCGCCTCATGCTTCATGCGTCATGGTATGTGGCCAATAGCCGTCGGCAACTTCAGCAACTGGAGCATCTCCACCCCGTGTGCAGATGCCCTAGAAAGAAACTCTGCAAGTGCAGTGAGCAGGACAACCACGCCCCTGAACGCTTGGACTGAGTGCTGTGCTACTGGGCGTGGCCGACCGGCTGTGGCCATGGCCGGGATCGCAGGTGCGGGGGGGGGGGGGGGGGGGACTTCTGGGACGGGGGGTTGGTTTAGGGGGAGGCCGATCGAAGTAAGTAGATATGGGTATTTTGGGTGCCGTGCATAGTCTACGCTAGGGTCGTGAATATTCTGCGCTAGATCCCGCCATTTGTGGCAGCTATTCTATCGGAGTCTCTGCATCCCTAGGCCGGCGTAGATCTTGTTGGGTCGTAGTTTTTTTTTCCTTACAGGGGCGCTTCCATGTGCTTCGAAGCTCTCGTCGCGGTCTGCAAGCCAACGCCGGGAGCGCAACAAGAAAAATGACAAGCGTACGGCCCTACACCCTAAGCCCAAAACCCTAAACCCTAAACCCTAAACAAAGCCCTGAACTCCTGACCAAGACTCCCTGAACCCAGGTTCCCGCCTCTCTCTCCTCAGTGGGGTTGTGGGAGAGGGGCGTAGCATGCCGAAAGGTTTGGGGCTACTTTAACCATGAACCTTTAGGGTTTAGGGTTTAGGGATTAGGGTTTAGGGTTTAGGGTTTAGGGGACTAGTGCCCAAGAACTCCTCCACCGGCATGAAACCGAGAAGCACTCCTCTGTTGCAGAGACCGTCGCGTGGCACAAGCTATACTTTTTCAAGCATTTTGGCGACCGCGCCGGGCTCTGGGGACTTCGTTGTAGCTGAAAGATTTTCGCCACACGTCCGTTCATGCAGGTTTGGGGTTTGGGGGTTTTGGGCTTGGGGTTCGCGAGCAGTCGGGTAGCCATGCCCTAGCAGGCACAACACTTGCGCTATACAGGGCTTGGGGACCGCAGAAGTTAAGAGAATCTGTCCAAATCTGCCCCAGCAATGACTATCAGCGTTATGTGGCAAAGGTCGCCAGCAAGGGCATCAGATGGTAGTGGTGGCCATTCCGAGCCAGATCCTCGGGCGAGTCGCCGCGAGCATTTGCCAGAAAGTCTGCCCCGTGGTCCAAGTAAAGCTGCGTCAGCTGCTCATGGCCTCAGGGTTTGGGGTTTCGGGTTTAGGGCTTAGGGTTTAGGGTTTCGGGTTTAGGGTTCAGGGCTTAGGGTTTCACAGGTTTATGGGGCTTAAGTGCTCTGCAACCAAAAGCTTTCCAGTTTAAAAGCCCCCCCTGCTTCGCCTACCATCGCCGCATACCCCAAAGGGGTAATGCCCGGCATGGACGCCGCGAGCCGGGTCATCATGTTGCCTACTCAGCTCTGCATCTGAGTACAGCTTCACGGGGCCCCCAGCTCACCCCGAACTCGACGAGACCAAAAAAAGAGCTCTTAAGGTTTCAGAAAGTTGCGTAGTAGGGCTCCCTTTTTTGGGGCCCTTTTTTTGGGGCCCTTAAACCCTAAACCCTAAACCCTAATACCCTAAACCCTAAACCCTAGCCCTAAACCCTAAACCCTAACCCCTAAGGGCCACAAGGCATTGAGGTACAAAGCCGAGGGACAGTTGGCGAAGCCCAGGATGGCTGTCTTGGCCTGGGCGCCCCGGCACCTCCACAAGAGGCTTCCGGAAACCACCTGGGAAAGAATGCCAAGGGGCATTGCATACTTCCTCATACAGATTCATACATTGATATATTGGTGCATTATTCTGTTCATATATATATATACATAATATGTAGTTATACATATATATATATATATACATAAGAGCAAGTAAATACATCGCATTCCTATTTACACTATGTTGTGCTTGCTATGGACTTCTGTGGGGTCTTGGGCTTCGGGTCGGGGATTTCGGTGGCATCTCGCACATAGGCTCGTAGATGATGTAAGCAAGTAAGCTGGAGTTGGGCAACATCAGCGAAAGCATCCTGATGCTTTGTGCGCTAAAACTGAAGCTTCTCTGAGGGATGCCCCCCTTGTGCGTTTTCAGCTTCTGATGGGGTCAAATTCGGTTGAGGCTTGATGATGGTAACCGCTTGCCAGAGCACTGTTCTCACATTGACATCAGCGCGCTGCGCCAGCAGCAACTTCGCGGTCTCAAGGGCCCAGCAGTTTCCGCGTGAGAACAAGGCAATCGCGTGTAGCGGGCTGTATCTGTTCTCTTCAGTTTGATTCGGGTCGCATCGGTGAGATAGAAGTGCTTGAACTGTCTCTGGGCCGCCGAAGGAAGCGGCACCGCTCAGTGCATAGTGAGGCATGTCCGCGCGGTGCTCCAACAGCACCTTCACATGCGCAGGTGATCGACACATGTAAAGGGCAACAAGGCCTGTTCTGGCACGGGCGTTGACGTCTGCACGCAGCTCAATCATCGCTGCCAGCACCGAAGGGTCCTGCCGCGACTTCGTTGCTGCCATGAGCGCCGTCTGCGTGTCGTAATATCCTGGGCTGCTGGCTGCCAATGGACCATAACTACTGCTCTTACAAGAAATGAAAGAGCTGCACGATTGTAACCACACAGTAGAAACGGCCTTGCTGGAAAGGTCGATAACATAGTCTCCCAAGTCGTTCATGTCGTAGAGGACGTGGTTCATGTTTGCGCGCCTTTCGGCGAGCAGACGAAGCATGCCCGTGTCACCGGAGAGCGCAGCACACATGACGGCGTTCATGTTGCTGGTGTCTTGCACAGCTTGCGCGATGCTGTCAAAACGGAACTGACGAAGGAAGCTGTCCGCATCCCTGTCCTCTCTCTGCTGGTTCAAGAGCTTGGGGCGCAGGGCAGAATAGAAGCGGTAGTGGTTCAAAGGGCCTTTGTCCCTCAAGTGCCGGATCTTGCTTTCCACAGCCAGCTCCCCAAGTCGGACGACCTCTGACCGATCGGCCTCCACGGTAAAGTTGCCCTCCGCGACGCTGTGGTGCTGCCAGTCAAGGGGGAACATAAACTCGGCTTCGGTAGGGGTGTAGACAACAACCACGGAAGTGTCGACTTTGTTTGACAATAGCCGGCACCACAACTCGGCGCGACACCACCTGGTTGTCTTGCTAGGCACATGCCACTATAAAGCACTTTCTGGGCACAAGGACGAAAAAAAAACACAACGGAAAAAAAGGTCTCCTACTGTATGCGTGCCAGGCCACCCTCGCGACAGCCACGTGACATAATTTACCCGCTCTGACGAGTCTTTGTGCATCAGCTCGGGTACCAGGGCTACGAAGAGGTTGGAAAGCTCCACGTAGGCCGGGATGCTCTGAACAGCCAAGGCTGCATCGCTCTTGGTGGCCTCCTCATTCACACCGTGTTGCCGGGCGGTTATCTGGGGGATTGAAAACCAGTCGAAAAAGATGAAGCCGTCGGCGACGTGCCGACGTGTGTTTTCTGAGAGGATTTTGTCGGCCGACCGAGCTACGATAGCCTCGTGCACCTGCAACGATCCGTCGATCATACCGCGGAGCGTTTTCTGCAGAACTTGCATCTGTTGTCCTGATGGGTCTGGGTGCGCAGAGCTCAACCATTGGTGCGAGATGAAGATCACGAACATGCCAGGGTACCACTCGTGGAGCACGCGCTGCTCCTGCAACACGTTGTGAGGTTCTGGTGGGCCACTCATTCTCAAGAAGTCGGACACCTGCGTCACGGCGTATCCCCCGAACGGTAGCTATTTCTAACGGTTCTAATTCGTTCCGAAATAAACAGCCCAAGAGCCCTCGACTCAAGCAAACCCGCCTTGACAGCCCAGAGAGGAAAGCGGCACTCATGCACGGTTGACTGCATGCAGCAAGTGTGCTCTTCTGGGGCGCACAGCGCGGACCCCATGGCCGAACTCCGAAGAATCTCGAGCTATGTACAGTGCCCTATAGACTCTTGTTACGAGGGCTTCGGGATTCGAGAGCTCAGGGCTTCATGGCCGGGTACAGAGTCCAGGAGTCGTCTGCTCCCCGAAAATCAAATCGTAGAAGCTTCGCTTCGGGGTATATTGGGCGGCGGCTTCCATTGCAATCTTTGGAGGATTGTATAGGGGGCGAAGGTTGGGAATTAGTTGGGTTCCTGTCGTTATTTGATGGGTTTACATGGTAGGTGTTGCAAAACGACAGAATCAATCAGGGACATTTCTGGTGTCTGAGACCCGCGCAGTTCGTACTCCTCAAGGGTCTCTATTTGTTGTCTCCCTGAGAGTTTTGTCCGTGTTCTTACGTAGATTTAAGGTTCAGGCTTCAGGGTTCAGGGGTCCAGCCGGGCATTTTACCAAAAAGAGGGGCACCCCCTTTTGACAGACTGCTGAATTCTAACTTCCCTCGTGGTGTCTCCGCCCTCTGAAGGCCCCCCCCCCCCCCCCCCTGCCCCAATCTTGTCCAACTCGCCGCAGTGAAACAGCCGCTGCTTTGCAGGAGCTGATCGTCTTGGCATCGGGCGCGTGGCAAACCCCCGGTTTTGGGGCTCTCCGAGGCTGGGTGAGGATTGCTTATGGACTCCTGGGAAGCTGCGAAGATCTTGGCCTATCCGAAGCCCTAAACCTGGGGCAGCCGAAGCCTTTCCTGCGCTCCTCACGTCCCCTTGCCTCGCCGGTCTTCGGCGAGCTCTTGCGGCATCTCCTGTGAACTTCGGTGGCTAGCGGGTCGCACGGTTCTCCAGAAAATGAATATTACATGCGTTTTGCAAATTGGAGTGCTTGTGTCAGATTCGCGATACTGGCTATGTGAGTGAGTTACAATTTGGGTTCGGCCGGTCCACACTAACAGTCACCACCAGCAGACCCACAAATAAAAGCACCCGGTAAATGCCAAAAAATTGACTGAGATTCCTGCTATTCCTGGTGCTATTCCTGGTGCTATTCCTGGTGCTATTTCTGGTGCATTTTTTTGTGCTATTCCTGGTGCTATTTCTGGTGCTATTTTTTGTGCTATTGTTTGTGCTATTTCTGGTGCTATTTGTTGTGCTATTGTTTGTGCTATTTCTGGTGCTATTTCTGGTGCTGTTGCTGGTGCTATGTGACTAACAATCACCATCAGCAGACCCACAAAAAACAGCACCCGGTAAATGCTAAGCTGCTAAAATTGACTGGGATTCCTGGTGCTATTTCTGGTGCTATTGTTTGTGCTATTTCTGGTGCTATTTTTTGTACTATTCCTGGCGCTATTTCTGGTGCTATTTTTTGTGCTATTGTTTGTGCTATTTCTGGTGCTATTTCTGCTGCTATGTGACTAACAGTCACCACCAGCAGACCCACAAAAAGAAGCACCCGGTAAATGCTAAAATTGACTGGGATTCCTGGTGCTATTTTTGGCCTGTGTGTTACAAGGCCACGGCGTTATTTGACTGTTAGTGTGGACCGGCCGAACCCAAGTTACAATGGTCGAACCCCACCTGAAGCATGGTTCTTATTGCGAGTATGCCCAGAAGGACACCCAGTAGATATACACTCACCCAATATTTGAGGAACCCTGAATACACTCACCAATAGCAGCAAAAGAAACCCGAGCCCCACATGCAATTCGAACGGGCGCATCATCGCCGGCGCAAAGCTATCAGGAAAGCCCTAAACCCTAAATCCAAAACCCAAAACCCTAAACCCTCCTCAGGAAAGCTGTGTCGTTCGGCTCCGGCCGCCCATCTTGGGCGGCGGCCCTCCGCGTCCCTTGCGCCCAGGAGCTGTGTTGATTCTTGCATACCCTGGGCTAAGCCCCGAGTGCCTCGGCCTCTAGGGCTTACGGCTTCGGTTTCGGGCTAGGGGTTCCGGGCTGAGGACTGCTTGAAACTTGGGAGGGGCGCTGCCCCCTCAGGTTTGGGTCTCATCCGGCCAAGCCCTAGATGGCTCTACTCGCATCAGCGTGCAAGCACATTTGCATACTTGGACCCCTAAGCCCTGAAGCTTAAGCCCTGCACACCTGACAGTAGGAAGCCTGACACCACCCGTTCAACGCGAGCATTTAATCGGCGTACAAGAAATCGCAAAACATAATCCGACGACGTTAGATACAATGTAGTACAACTTAGCATTGTACAGCTTGTTTATGTACAATCAGAGTGCAACACAAGACAATGTAACACAACATAGCATTACCAAGATTGCTTGCGAAGCAATACTAACAAAGCCATGATCGACCCACCACCGCAGGTCGTGCCTCCCTTCGGTCCAGGAAAGCAGACGCATCCACAATGAGATACCTAAGAGACTACCCGAACCCTGGAAGAATGCTAGCAAAGGTGCCGGGGCTCCATAGGGTGCTGAAGTTCAGGGGTGGTCGCCGTGTGATGAAGGGGCTGGAGTGAGCAGAGGGAGGTCTAGGGTGAGACTCCTGATGAACCTCCAGATCCCAAGGCAGCATCTTCAACTCAGACCCGAAATTGAAAGGCGCAAGGCACTGCAATCTGAAATAACGCAGGGAGGAAGCCGGACTAGTATCCGACCCAGAACAAAAGGGGGCTTTCCGAAAATGGGGGGGGGGGGTACCCACTCTGGGGCTCCCATAAAATAAGGGGTCTACTGCGGGTCTAGCGAGCCAAAACGGCAAAACAAAACAAAAAAAAAGCTGCCCACATGCGACAGTGCGAGCTGCATTCCAATGCCCCCCCCCCCCCCCCGTTGCTCAGTTGCTCAAGACCTTGAAGCCAAAACATGAACATGTGCAGCCTTCAAGCACCGTCGAAGTCGGGTTTAGGGGGTTCTTGGAAGCCCCTTTTGACTTAGTAAGTGCACTTCGTATCCCCTGGAAACCCATTTGTAAGTTATGATCCCGCAACCTAGCGAAGGAGCCCCAAAGGACTCCCAAAAATCCGTCTAGGACTGCAGTTGCAACACCCAGTCTCCTAACTTTCCTCACTCCCCCGCCCTCTGGTTTGGGGGGCTTCGGGGTTTCGGGGAGTTTTGGGGTTTGGGGCGTTTAGGGTTTTGGGGGGTTTGGGGCTAGGCTCTAAACCCTAAACCCCAAACCATAACCCTAAACCCCCGGTTTGCGGGGAGTTTAGGGTTCGGAAGTTCGCCCTCTGCTGCGCCGCCTTCTTTCCGTGGGCCCTGAGGCTTTGGACAGGAAGTGGTCCGGGACCTTCCGGAAGCCATGATGAAGAGCGTATGGATACATTGTACTGTGCTATGTTCTGCTGCTATCTCTGAAAAAAATACGAGTAATGCTATATTCTTACTTCTCCAAAAACCAAGGGGGGAAAAAGGTTAAACCTTCATATTCCTACTACATAAGGAATCCCAAAAAGTTTGAAGTTCAACTAAAGACACAGGAAGTCTTGTTCTCATGTTGCAGCACATTGTTCCGATACTTTTGTGGGGAGGGGGGGGGGGGGGAATTTGAGGGGGCTTGGGGTCAAAAGACGACAATGGATCCTAAACCATATTAGGAACTGCAACCCGGTTTCTTTATGGGGTTCAGGGCTTAGGGTTGCGGGTCTAGGGTTTGCTGTTTACGGTTTAGTTTGGGGTATGTTTGGCGTCGGTTCGGGTTGAACGGAAAGAGGCCTTTGCCGCATGTCAAGTCCTTCGAACCCCTCCCAAACCCTAAACCCTAGACTCGCGGGATGTGGGTTTTTAGGGTTCTTCTAGGGCTCGGCATGCGCCTGAGCCCGAAACTCGGCAGAAAGGGAAGACCCCCCAACACCACCCCAAAGCTTCGCTCCTGATCCCCGGAAAGTGTGCCATGAAAGGGGGACCAAACCCTCAACTTCCCTGAACCCTGAACAACTTGGGATAACTTGGGACCCTAAACCCTAAACCCTAAACCCTAAACTCCAAACCCCAAACCCCAAACCCCAAACCCCAAAAAAAATTTGGGTTTGGAGTTCCGACGATTCATTCATGAGCTCCCCCCAAGGTCAGGGATGCCTCATGAGCAGTCAGAAACTTGCCCCATCCTCAGGGTCCTTTTGGGAGCCTGAGGATGGCAGAGCAGCATGGTCTTTGCGGATGAGGGTCTCTAAGGTTTTAGGGGTTTAGGGGTTTAGGCGTTAGGGTTCAGGGTTCAGGGTTCAGGGTTTAGGGTTTAGGGGTTAGGGTTTAGGGTTTAGGGCTAGGGGGTTCTAAACTTGGACACTGCGGGTGGCCAACATGGGCAGCAGGTGGTCGTGGTGGTTCTTCCGCGCCAGGTCTTCTGGAGAGTCGCCGCGTTCATTTGGTAGCAGGTCCGCCCCGCGCTCCAAGTAAAGCTGCGTCAGCTGTTCGTGGCCTTAGGGTTTAGGGTTTGGGGTTTTGGGCGTAGGGCTTAGGGTTTAGGCTGAAGGTCGTTCTCACAAGGATTCTTCCGCCAGCCAACAAAGGAAAACAAGCTGAGCCCTGGATTTTCTACATGGTCTTGACATCCCAGACATCCCCCCCAACTCTGTAGGAGGCCCTACAGCACTAAACCCTAAACCCTAAACCCTAAACCCTAAACCCTAAACCCTAAACCCTAAACCCTAAACCCTAAACCCTAAACCCTAAACCCTAAACCCTAAACATCCCGGGTGGCCGACCATGGCTGCATATCCCAGCGGGGATAAGCCTGCCATGGAGGCCCTAAGGCGGATCACCATGTTGCCTCGGGCGCCCGCGAGGTGGGGTCAGCTTCTTGGGCTCTGAAACCATATGTTTAGGGTTTAGGGTTTAGGGTTTAGGGTTTAGGGTTTAGGGTTTCCTCAACCTTCATCTAGAGGTATGAGGTTCAGGGTTTTTGGGGTTTAGGGGGTTTCACCCTCAAGCATAACACCTAAACCCTAAACTCCTAAACCCTAAACTCCTAAACCCTAAACCCTAAACCCTAAACCCTAAACCCTAAACCCTAAACCCTAAACCCCCAAACGCTCTTGGGTTCTCCCAAGTGGCAGTTGGAGAAGCCCAAGAGGCCCATCTGGATCCGCGCAGCCCAGTGCTGCCTCCAGGGGCTGGGAGATTAAAGGATCGCCTGGGGCCCTTCTCTGCCTGGGGGTCTGAAGGTCTGCTGCAGGGATTTAGGGTTTAGGGTTTAGGGTTTAGGGTTTAGGGTTTAGGGTTTAGGGTTTAGGGTTTAGGGTTTAGGGTTTAGGGTTTAGGGTTTAGGGTTTAGGGTTTAGGGTTTAGGGTTTAGGGTTTAGGGTTTAGGGTTTGGGTTAGGGGTTCAGGGTTTAGGGTGCTTAGGGCTCGTCATGTTTGCACTTGGACGGTGGGAGGGAAAGTTGCTGCCTCAGCAAGATTCCGGAGATCTCCTTGCGCGCATTGATGTCAGCATGGTGTGCCAGTAGCAACTTTGCCGTGTCAACGGCTCTGCGGTTTCTGCGCGAGAATAAAGCCACGGCGTGCAGCGCCCCGTATCCAGGACCAACACTGGGATCTCCTGTTTGATTTGGGTCACACCGATGCGCGAGAAGCGCTTGAACCGTGTCTGGGCACGCAAAGGAGGACACACACGTCAGCACGAAGTGGGGCATGTCAGCGCGGTGCTCCAAGAGAACGTTCACGTGCGCGGGTGATCGGGACATACAAAGGGCAACAAGGCCTGTTCTGGCACGGGCGTTGACGTCGGCACGAAGCTCGATCAGGGCTGCCAGCACAGAGGGATCCTGCCGCGACTTCGTTGCTGCCATGAGCACTGTCTGGGTGTCGTAATATCCCAAGTCTCCCATACCTTGAAGGGTGTGGTTCATGTTTGCTCGACTCTGAGCCAGCAATTGCAAGATTCCGGTGTCGCCCGACATCACGGCGCACATGACGGCATTCATGCCGCTGCTGTCTTGCACTGCTTCCATCCAGCCGTCGAAGCAGAACTGCCCCAGAAACTCCTCAATCTCTCGCTCCTTCCGCTGCTGGCGGAGGAGATGCGGGCGAAGGGCAGAGTAGAGGCGATAGTGGCTCAAGGGGCCCTTCTCTTGCAGATGCCGGATCTTGCTTTCGACGGCCATCTCACCGAGGCGGACGACCGCGGCCCGGTCGGCCTCCACCGTGAACTCGCCCTCCACGATGCCTCGGAAGGATCGTCACACGGACCACACAACAGAGAGTAGCTGAAAACGACCGGTTCTCCCCATGCTGTGGAACTCCTGAAGCACCTCCCCAAAAACCGGCCCGGAGCTACGTACATAACATGCATTCATGTATATATATATATATATATAGATATAGATATAGATATAGATATATAAATATAGATACAGATACAGATACAGATACAGATATAGATATATATATATATACAATGGCTAACAAAAACCGCCCCTAGAGCTGCGCTTCATGCAAAGCAAAGCGGCTGTTGTTGTGCCAGTCCAGCGGTGAGAGGAACTCCGCCTCGGTCTTGGAGTACGCGACGACCACGGAGGTGTCGGCCTTGTTGCTGAGGAGCCGGCACCAGAGCTCGGCGCGGCACCACCTCTCCAAGGCCAGCTTTCTTTCTCTTTTTGAACAGAAGAGCCATGCAGATATGTGCATATATACATGTATGTATATTACATATATAATATGATATATACATACATGTGTACATATATATATATATATATATATATATATATATATATATGTCTGTGTGTGTGTGTGTTCGATTCTATAAAGATTCCGTATATGCTTGTTACGCTATACTGTATATCTTACCTACATGTAAAACATGTGCAAGTCGTATATATAACTATATGTATATACGTACATACACACATGCACACATAGATATATACATGTGTATATATATATATATATAGTATATCGACACATATGTATATTTGTTTTTTCTTTGTTTATTTATTTATTTATTTGAAGCTCTAGAACCACTGGAACTCCCAGCACCGGCCAGGCCACCCCCTGGACAGCCACGTGGCGTAGTTCACCGGCTCCGACGAGTCTTTGTGCGTCAGCGCCGGCACGAAGGCGATGAAGAAGTTCGAGAGCTCCACGTAGGCCGGGATGCTCTGAACAGCCAAGGCAGCATCTTCATTCGGCCCGCGCTCTTGGGGCAGGTTTTGGGGTATGGAGAACCAGTCGAAGAAGAGAAAGCCATCGGCAATGCGTCGGCGCACGTTGGGTGACAGACTCTTGTCGTCCGATCGGGAGACAATGTCCTCGGCCACCGGCAAACTTCCGTCGATCAGACCGAGAAGCGTCTGCTGGAGGTGCTTCACTTTCTCACCCTCTGGGTCTGGATGTACAGAGCTGAGCCATTGGTGCGAGACGAAGATCCTTGGAATTAAATCCCCGAACCCCTGCACCCTAAGCCCGAAGCCCTCAGCAAGCCCGAAACCCAAGAGCCTCCACCCCCCCCAAAAACCCCTCAATCCCTTCAAAACTCCCCAAGCCCCACACAAAAGTAGAAATTCCTCCTAAAGAAGAAGCCATCCCTGGAAAAGAAATTCCCAAGCCCCACACAAAAACATAAAATCCTCCCAAAGAAGAAGCCATCCCTGGCAAAGAAATCCCCAAGCCCCACGAAAAACTTAAAACAATCCTCCCCACAGAAGAAGCCCGAGGATCACGAACATGCTCGGCTCCCACTTCTGCAGCAAGCCCCGCTCTCGCAGGGCCTCGTGGTGCTCGGGAGGGCCCCGCATCTTCAGGAAGTCGGCCACCCTCAACAGGGTTTCGGGTTTAGGGTTTAGAGGGTTTAGAGGGTTTAGAGGGTTTAGAGGGTTTAGAGGGTTTAGAGGGTTTAGAGGGTTTAGAGGGTTTAGAGGGTTTAGAGGGTTTAGAGGGTTTAGAGGGTTTAGAGGGTTTAGAGGGTTTAGAGGGGTTTAGAGGGTTTAAAGAGTTGAGGGTTCATGTGGTTTGTGGGGTTTATGGGGTTGAGGGTTTCAAGGGCTGAGGCTTTATAGGGTTGAGGCCTTACCGGTTACGGGGTCCCAGGTTGATGGGGTACCCTAAACCCTAAACCCTAAACCCCAAACCCCCAACCCCACCTCACAGCCCAGAGGGGGAAGCGGCATTCATGCACGGTGGACTGCGCGCTGGTGAGCCCCTCCTCCGCGGCGCAAAGCTTGGCTCCCATGGCTCGGAAGAATCTTACCACCGCGAGCCCTTGGGGGGATTTCGGGTTTAGGGTTTAGGGTTTAGGGTTTAGGGTTTAGGGTTTGGGGTTTGGGGTTTAGGGTTTTGGGTTTTGGGTTTAGAGTTTAGGGTCAGGGGCTGAGGGTTTTCTGGGGGGTGTTTGGCTGTTTAACCCCCCAATAAAAGCTTAACGTTTAGCTCCCTTAATATGAAACTAAAAGAACCCTAAACTTGTAAAGTGATCAAGTTGTAGTAAAGTCACACCTAGCTTAGAAGAGTGTCACAACAGGAACAACAATTACATTGAAAAAAGGGCCTACAAGGCTTCAGGGGCGTTTTCGAGTTTAAGGATTTAGGGGCTTGGGACTTGAGGGATTTAAGTGGCACTTGAGGACGCAAAGGGCGGGAACCGGGGAGGGGCGTTTGTGGGGCTGAGGCCTGGCCCTGAGAGCTGGAAGGCGCAGCCGGCGCACTTCATACGACATTCAGGGGACGAAAAAGGTCATAGTGGCGACCGGGTGCCCCCTGAACTCTCTTGTGACAGACTCTGCCCTCAAGCAATAAAGGGGCCGATTCAACCGGCGTGAAAAGAAGGAGGAGAAGAAGAAGGGAGAAGGGAGCCTGCACCACCGTTCTTCTACAATGTCGCACTCATGGAGAGCAAGGCTGAGCGGGAGTCAACCACACACACACACCTTTTCACTTTCAGTTGGCCCTGGCGCTCGCGCTGCAACGGGAGATGTTCCAGCAGATTTACAGCTTTACGGCGACATCCCTGTTGAGAGGTACCGCCAGTGCCTGGGGGATTTTGAATTCCTTTGAGAAGTTGTTGGGCCCCTTTGCTTAAAGAGCCTTGAGTTCTGAAAATCAGCCCCCCTGAGTTCCTTTGCAGAGGGTTTTTTTGGGGTGCCTTTGGCATGAAAATCATCACAACAACTGCTATCTGCCAGGCGCATCCGGGCGCTTGTGGACATCCGGAGGCTGGCATCCAGACGCAAGAGGTGCACCAGAAAAGGGGCACTTGACCGGTGAATGCTTCAGATATTGCCAATCTAGCTCCAACTGCTCCAAGCGCTGATGAATGGCCGTGAGGGCTTTGACGGCACGCTCGCTTTCATGAGACACATGTTCCTTCATGGACGTGATCCGCGCAACATTCAAGCTGCGATCTTGCGGTACAACGGCCCACAAGTACTTCTTATGGCGTCCGCATGTGTTTTCTGTGAACACAGACAGGAGGAGTCGCTGCAGTTTGCCACAAATTCCCACACGGTGCTCTGGCCATGTCATGGGCAAGAGGCGCATGGTGATGCTGAGAGTCACGCGCGCTCGCTCCCGACTGAAGATTACCTCGGAGCTGTCCCGATACATGTCGTAGGCCTCGCCTAGAATGCCGATCAAGATGTTGAGAAGCACCAAGCACATCACAACGACAAAGAGGAAGACCCAACTGTCCAACCACCACTCCTCCCTTTCACCATCAAGTACAGTGTCGCCCTCTTCACCAAGCATAGCCAAGAAATAGATACCACGAACACGTGTCATGGTCAGGGCTTCGTCTGAAAGGGCGCAGAAGGACGAGAGGAAGCCAAGCATGATAATCCCGAAGACAAGCAGAAAAGGGCCCATGCTTCCCAAAGCATACCTCTACCCCAGTGAGAACCGTAGTGAAACCAATCCGTTTAGTACTCCCTACTGCTTTCATAAGAAGAACTAATAAATAAAAATTACAGTGCAAATAGAAAAGGATTTCCAACAACAACCCAGATACAGGATTGGCAAAATCTTAGAGCCAATTGCCTTGAAGCCCCGGAGGTGTGCAAGCAGGGACCACCAGCGTGTGCAGCCGAAAACTGCGATGGCTATCTGCCCCATTCGATCACTTGGGTACTCTTCGCTAAGAATTGCTTGGTAGACCAGGAGCACGTAAAGCGTAATGTTCAGTGCTGTTCCAGCCACTAAGACAAGCGGCACCGACCAGCCATTCTTCCAAGAGCGCACAGTCTCCATGCCTTTCTCCACCAGCTCCTTCATTAGGCAGAACACCAAACATGGCCAGAAGCCCCGGTGCTCCCGGAAGAAGATCCAACCACAGGTGAAGAGAAGGATGATGGACTCGCAAGCGATGTCGAAAATCTTGCGGCTTCTTGTTAGGGCCCACGCAGCGTCAAGCAACGCCTGTGCCGCCAGGGTGGCCAGAACAGCATCATTTGGAGTGGTGGCCAGAGACTTCAGCATCAGTCCGCTCCGCAAAGGATCCGGAATGACGCACACACGGAGCTCGACAGGCACTTGCCTGCAGCCCTTTCCAGCCGTCAAGCGCAACAAAGGGTCATGCCCAGAAAAGATCCCCGGGTTCATGACAATGGTGTCGTAGCTCTTCGTGAACAGCCCATCCCTTCCACCGGGTCCGGAGATGCACGCGTGTCGCGGCACGGGCGTGGACTTCGTCGGGTCTCTCAGCGGCTGGCGGAAGAGCCCTGAGAGCGCCACAGCGGCTTCTGGGGTGTAGGACGCCATGAGCGACATCAGCTGCGCAAACTCGAAGTTGTGCCCAAAGTGCTGGGACTTCAGCGGGCAGTCTAAGAGCTTCACGCGCTCCACCAGGATGTGAGCAAAGGCACCCGCCATGGTGGGGTTCTGCTGGAGGAAGTCGTAATCCTGACTCTCCTAGTTCATGGTTGGGACAGTATGAAAAAATCTAAATTTATATTCCTCGTTGGGTTTAAGTACCCTTAAAAATGTAAAAAAAAAAAAAAAAAAAAAAAAAAAAACGTCAACTATGACAAAGTCTCCCTTGCCGAGCTCTTAAGGGAGCATTCCGAGTCCACGTCGAAGGAGTCGGGCTCCTCGAGGTCGGATGCTTGGATGAGTGCCTGGTCCAGTGCCCGGCCGCTGACGCAGGCGATCTTCAAGAAGGTGTGTTCCAATGCCTCGCCATTTTCGCCCCGAGACTGCTTCTGAGCCTCCATCGTGCAGCTGTAGTCGCTCTGGAACAACTGCCGACCAACTTGCCTGACCATGCCGATAACCATTGGTGCCAGACCGCTCCGGCATGAGATGTACTCGACGCGCAGCGTCGCATCGCCACCCTTCGTGCAGATCATTCGGGGGGGCACGAGCTCGGGCAATCCCTTTTGGAGGCCCTTGTGCAAATCGTCCACCGTGGTCAAAAACTCAAACATGTTCGACCCTTGATTCCGGAGCATGCTCCCGTATCCATGCTCCATCAGCCAGGAGATGAAGAACTCCCCAAAAAGGATGAGGGCACTCTCCATCTCCAGCTTCCTCACCTTGCAGAGGGCCTTGACAAGATTCATGGTGATGGCGTCATCGTAGTACTCATTCCTTGCGAAGCCCCCGGTCGGGATGGAAGCCAAGCCGGCCTCCAGCTTCACCTTCTCCCAGACTTCGCTCCCAAACTTCTCCAAGACGAGAGCTTCAATCGTTTCTTGAATCCAGCCGTACATGGCGGCTTCTTTCTGTCTTTTACATGCAAGGCATAGGACAGGGCTTCATTAACGTGGGCCCCAGCGGGCTCAGCAAAAGGGCCTCGAGCGCTGAAACGCTGCGAACGTGAAGCTTCACCCTCTAGAATCACATATATGTATGTATATATATATATATATACATACATATACATATACATATATATAGCACGATTATCATTGTGATATGATATTGTCCATCTTTTTCTAGTACTCTTCTAGTATTATAATAATAATATTAATATTGCAGTACTATAGTGCGAGAATATATTGTTACAGTAATATTATTGCAGTGCGATTATAGGATTACCATAGCATTGTATCACCATATCGGTGCATGGAGCGATCATCGCGGGCTGCATGACTCAACTTGCACTCTGACCACATTTGGGCCTCTGTTATCCTATTCATCTGATTATGGTGCCAGTATTATAGTACCATCCTAGTGCTTTGTTGTATTGTTATAGACGTACTATATTATTACAGCATGCTGATTTCGGTGGCAGAAGGCCGCCTCGCAGCCAGGGAGTGCTCCTTCGAGGAGGATCGTTGAGGACCAGTCGCCCTCGCTGCAAGGATGACCGTGGCAGGCACTCCGTCTTCCAAACTTAGGGCCCCCCTTGGCAATTTAGGGTTTAGGGTTGAGTGTTTGGGGTTTAGGGTTTAGGGTTTAGGGTTTAGGGTTTAGGGTTTAGGCTGAGGGAATTTCATGGAGGGGGGGTTCATGGGGGGTAGGTACCTAGGGAACCTTCGGCAAGCTCTCAGGGCGTCTTAGGGAGGAATGGGGAGTGTTAGGGAATGTTGGGTTACGTACCCCCCCCCCTCCCTTGATCCCCCCCCCCTCCCTTGATCCCCCCCCCTTTCAACAACCCTATAAAGCAACCCCGGGTTGTCTTGACCTAAAACCCTATAAGTCCTAAACCCTATAAACCATACAACCCTGTGTTCTCTTGACCTAAAACCCTATAAACCCTATGAACCCTATAAACCCTACAAACCATACAAACCCGACACACCCCAACGGCCTGCAGCACGGCTCTCCACCGCGCCAGCGCCTCCTCGGCCGGGTCCACGAACTCCTGCGCTGGGCTCCGGGCAACTTCTGCGTTCGCTCTAGGGCTTGGGGCTTGGGGCTTAGTTAATTAGGGCTTAGGGTTTAAAGGTTTATAGGGTTTAAGGGTTGATAGGGTTGATAGGGTTGATAGGGTTGATAGGGTTGATAGGGTTGAGAGGGTTGAGAGGGTTGAGAGGGTTGATAGGGTTGATAGGGTTGATAGGATTGATAGGGTTGACAGGGTTGACAGGGTTGACAGGGTTGATAGGGTTAAGGGTTGAGGGGCTTAGGGTTCTTCCGAGGTTTCTAAACGAGGCAACTCATGGAGTTGGAACCTATCATCCCAGTAGGCCGGGGCCGAGCGGAGTTTCACCCGGCGAAGGAGACTGCACACAGGTCTCTGAGACGCAGTGTTCATGAAGGTGCCTCTGCCAGGAGCAGGTGCGATGCGGCACAGCGCAGGCCCTCCCTCCTGCACGTAAATGGGTGTGGGGGGGGGGGGGATTAAAGGCGGCTTCGCCTCGAAGGGTTTTGGTGCGTGTTTAGGGCTTGCATCAAGGCTTGTTGTCCTTCTTGGGCGGCGCGAGGCTTCAAGCCTCTCTTCCCCACCCGACTCACCAGGAAATTGTGAAGGGGGGGGGGGGGGGGGGGGGGCCTCAAGATTTGGCCTGAAATCGCCGGATGTGCCTTATAACTTATAACTATAGCCCCTTTACACAAAAGGTTGCCCCAAGAACGTGTAGTTTACCGCCTTGCCAACCGAGGGCTCGAAGCCCTGAACCTCTAAACCCCAAACCCCAAAAAAACCCAAACCCTACCCTAAACCCTAAACTCTACAGGCTAAAAAAGAATTGTCAACTGCAGCATCCAGAATGCGATGCATCAGCCCTATACCTCTACATCGAACAGCAAACCAGCAAACTAGTTTGGCTCCAGAGGCTCAACAGGGCGTGCTCTTCACCCCAGCAAAGCCTGCAAAGTGGGCTGGCCGGGTGGGTGGGTGGGTGGGGGGTTTAGGTTTAGGGTTTAGGGGTTACAGGATAGGGTTTCGGGTTCAGGGTGTAGATTTTTACGCGTCGGCAGCCTCGCACCCTGAACCCTGAAGCCTAAACCCCAAAAACAACCCACAAACAAACATATTTTGTGTATATATATATATAGACAGGTTTACGAATTTACACACACCAACAACTAAAAGTAACCGTATACACTCACCAAAGGCACCGCATAGAGGAGACGAATCAAGTGAAGGACCAGAAAAGTTGAGAGTGTTCGAGGTTTGCGGTCTTCTGGCTTAGGGTTCAGGGTTCAGGGTTTTCTGTCATGATTCCGGAAAGAGCTGTTGCTCTCAGAGATGTACAGCTAGCTTCGTAAGCCGCAATCATGGCATTAAGAAGACGAATCTTCTCATCAATGTCTTCCACACATTGGTGTCCTAAAGCAAGAGCAAGGGATGTTTGCACGTGGGGATAAAGAAATCGGATTCCAAGATTGGACCACTTTGTCACGCTGAAACCAGAAGAAGGATGCCGAGACAGGGCACCGTATTCAGGGGTATTGTTCGTGGGCAGCCAAAAGTACGAGTAGAGCGTGAGTGCGCACAAAGGGTGCTTCTGACTCATGAGCCCCACCTCACAACGACCCTAAACCCTAAACCCGAAGCCCTAAACCCTAAACCCTAAACCCTAAACCCTAAACCCTAAACCCTAAACCCTAAACCCTAAACCCTAAACCCTAAACCCTAAACCCTAAACCCAATCTTCATCTCAGGAGTTTTTCTCGCCTCTGCAGCGCGAAAGGCACCAGGATGACGTCGAAAGCCTGCACACAAAAAGCGCCGGCTTCAAAAGCAAGCAGGATAAGATGCGGGCTTCTCAAAGTCTAGGGTTTAGGGTTTAGGGTTTAGGGTTTAGGGTTTAGGGTTTAGGGTTTAGGGTTTAGGGTTTAGGGTTTAGGGTTTAGGGTTTAGGGTTTAGTGTTTAGGGTGGTTTCAAAGTCTTGGGTCTAGTTTGAGCCGTCTATGATCTGAGTGTAAAGGGGGTTGTAGGAACAACAATAAAGCCAGAAAGTCCTAAATTCAAGAGCCCCCGTGAGACCGGCTGCCTCCGCTTTAGCATTGAGCGCTGGCGGGGACGTCTTCAGGGCCTGAGAGAAGGCTTCTGAAAACCCTTGAAATCCCTCTTAAGGGTGGTAAGCTATCGGGTGTTTAACGGATGTTGAGGCTTCGGGTTCATACTGATCCAGAGCCTCACAGAGGCGAAGCCCTCGTCAAGAGTTGTGGCCCTGGCGTCCTCCTTGACCTCGAAGTGGGCCTTCTCGCGCAGGGATCCTGGACCCGAGTCGCCAGAGTCGGAGGTCGCCATGCTTCGGGTTGAAGGGTTTTGGGATTACTTGGGGTTTAGGGTTTAGGGAAACAGCGGCACAAGTCCCTGAGCCCAAAAAGAAACTCGAACTCCAGATGGCTCAAGCTGCAATTGACTCCTCTGGTAATCCAGGTCTGCCTTGCAGCACCCTCCGTCCCCAGCCCTCGCCGAGAAACTGTGCTGAGAATCGTTCTAATTCTAGACTCGCAGCCCCGAATTTCCCAACACCCCGCAACCCTGAAGCCCTACGGACCCTGTCGCCTAGGGAGTGGCGCTTGGGCTTGGGTACGGTGCGGTCGTCCGCGGCGACGACCTCAAAGTCGTCCAACGACTCCTGTCCGTCTCACGCTCTGCGGCTCCGTTCCTCAACCCCCTTTTTTCTAGATGGTGGTTGTGCATATATACATACACATATATGTATACATCCATGTATATAAAGACTAATAAAGACAAGATGTACTTACTAAAAACCCCCTCTTTCTTAGAGCCCAGCCCGCAACCCAAGGCCCCCCGCGGCCCCAGCAGAAGTCTCCTGAAGATGGCGGGCAAGTCGCCCACTGCTGTCGAAGACGAGGAGCCTCCGACAGGTGGGCTTAGGCACGTGGTTTGGGGTTCCACTGTAGCCTAGGGGTTAGTGCCGGTTAAGGGTTTTAGGGTTTTCAGGGTTTTGGGGGGTTTTAGGGTTTGGGTGTTTTGGGGTTTAGGGGTACTATCCCAAAGGCAAAATGCCTCGACCGTAAGCTGGGTCGGGATGAAGAGGAGGAGGAGGAGGAGGATAGGAAAGAGAGAGAGAGAGACAGAAAGACAGAGAGACAGAGAGACAGAGAGACAGAGAGACAGAGAGACAGAGAGACAAAGAGACAGAGAGACAGAGAGACAGAGAGACAGAGAGACAGAGAGAGACAGAGAGAGACAGAGAGAGACAGAGAGAGACAGAGAGAGAGACAGAGAGAGAGACAGAGAGAGAGACAGAGAGAGAGACAGAGAGAGAGACAGAGAGAGAGACAGAGAGAGAGAGAGAGAGAGAGAGAGAGAGAGAGAGAGAGAGAGAGAGAGAGAGAGAGAGAGAGAGAGAGAGAGACAGAGAGAGAGAACAGATGAGAGACAGACGAGAGACAGAGAGAGACCAGGAGGAGGACAGATGAGAGACAGAGAGAGGACAGGAGAGAGACAGAGAGAGACAGAGAGAGGACATAGAGAGACAGAGAGAGACAGAGAGAGACCAGAGAGAGACAGAGGAGAGGGACAGAGGGACAGAGAGAGACAGCGAGAGGGGACAGAGAGAGACAGAGAGAGACAGCAGAGCAGACAGAGAGAGACAGAGAGAGACAGAGGAGACAGAGAGAGACAGGAGAGAGACAGAGAGGACAGAGAGAGAAAGAGAGAGACAGAGAGAGAAGAGGAGAGACAGAGACGAGGGACGACAGAGAGAGACAGCGAGAGACAGAGAGAGAAGAGAAGACAGGAGAGACAGAGAGAGGACAGAGATTCTTTGAGACAGAGAGAGACAGAGAGACAAACGGAGACAGGAGACAGAGGAGACAGAGAGGACAGAAGAGCAGAGAGGACAGAGAGACAGAGAGTACAGAGAGACAGAGAGACGAGAGACAGAGAGACCGAGAGACAGAAGAGACAGAGAGACAGAGAGACAGAGAGACAGAGAACAGAGAGACAGAGAGACAGATGGAGACAGACGAGACAGAGAGACAGAGAGACAGAGAGTACAGAGAGACAGAGAGACAGAGAGACAGAGAGACAGAGGGAAGGAAGGAGGGAAGGAAGGAAAGGACGGGAAGGAAGGAAGGAATGAAGGAAGGGAAGAAGGGAAGAAGGGAAGGAAGGGAGGAAGGAAGGAAGGGAAGGAGGGACGAAAGGGAAGGGAAGGGAAGGAAGGGAAGGAAGGGACGGAAGGGATTAGGAAGGGAAGGTAGGAAGGGAAGAAGGGAAGGAAGGGATGAAGGAAGGGCAGGAAAGGGGAAGAAACGGAAGGGAAGCGAAGGACGGAAGGGAAGTAGGAAGGGAAGGAAGGGAAGGAAGGAGGAAGGAAAGGGAAGGAAGGGAAGGAAGGGAAGGAAGGGAAGGAAGGGAGAGGAAGGGAAGGGAAGGGAGGAAGGGAAGAGGGAAGGAAGGGAGGCAGGGAAGGCAGGGAAGAAGGGAAGGAAGGGACGGAAGGGAAGGAAGGGAAGGAAGGGGAAGGAAGGGAAGGAAGGGAAGGAAGGAAGGAAGGGAAGGGAGAGGAAGGGAAGGAAGGGAAGGAAGGGAAGGGGAAGGGAAGGAGGAAGGAGGAGGGAAGGAAGGGAAGGGAGGGAAGGGAGGGACGGGGGGAACGGGAGGAGGGGACGGGAAAGGAAGGAGGGAAGGAAGGGGGAAGGCAGGGAAGGCAGGGGACAGGAAGGAAGGGAAGGGAAGGACGGGAAGGAAGGAAGGGAAGGAAGGGAAGGAAGGGAAGGAAGGAAGGGAAGGAAGGAAAGGAAGGGAAGGAAGGGAAGGAAGGGAAGGAAGGGAAGGAAGGGAAGGAAGGGAAGGAAGGGAAGGAAGGGAAGGAAGGGAAGGAAGGGAAGCAAGGGAAGGAAGGGAAAACATGGAAGGAAGGGAAGGAAGGGAAGGAAGGGGAGGAAGGGGAGGAAGGGGAGGAAGGGGAGGAAGGGAAGGAAGGGAAGGAAGGGAAGGAAGGGAAGGAAGAAGGGAAGGAAGGGAAGGAAGGGAAGGAAGGGAAGGAAGGGAAGGAAGGGAAGGAAGGGAAGGAAGGGAAGGAAGGGAAGGAAGGGAAGGAAGGGAAGGAAGGGAAGAAAGGGAAGGAAGGGAAGGAAGGGAAGGAAGGGAAGGAAGGGAAGGAAGGGAAGGAAGGGAAGGAAGGGAGGGTCAGATGATACGGGAGTAAGTTAAGCCCTCACAGCGTCGCAATCTGCTGAGGCCGGGGCCTTGGGGAGGCTGTGCGAAGGCGCAGGGTCGGAAGGAAGCGCCTGTGACGGGGCCAGGTTGGGGACGAGGGGGGGTAGAGAGAACCCTCCGATGCTCCAGCACTCCTTTGAAGGTCGGGCGGTCCGAACTGCATCGCGCACCTCCGCCACTCGTGCAGGAGGGGCTCCAGGACGTCGATCGTCGTCCTGAGCATGGATCCCTCTAAACCCTAAACCCTAAACCCGAAACCCTAAACCCATTAAACCCTTGACCCTAAACCGTCTCAAGATCTTGGAGAGTCATCCGCACTTGGGGCCCTTGGCACCTCACAGCTGCTTTGTGGGCTCAGAGAGCACATGGGCCTCGGCTGGTGCCGGCTGGCGCTGCTGAGCGTGGGCCTGCCCGTGGCGGTGAGCTCCGGCAGCAATCCTTCGGGGGGGCTGGCTTGCGGGTTCAGCTTTCGCCAGACGTTTTTTCTTAGTTGAACCGCAGCCACAAGTAGACCCAAGAAATCCCGAAAAAAACCCCCATAGGCTCTCTCCCCTTTCCCTGAACCCTGTACTCTCTTAAACCTAAAAATCCCCTTACGCTCTCTTACTCTCATAGCCGGGCCGCCATTGTGCACTTGGCCCCGATGCGGGTCGCCCGCATCCGGCCAGCGCCGCGGCCCCGCGGCGCGGGCTGCGTCCTGAAAAAAGGGGTGGAGGAGGGTTTGGGGCTTGATGCTTGAGGGTTTCGGGTTTAGGGTTTATAGGGTTTAGGGTTCAGGGTTTAGGGTTCAGGGGTTCAGGGGTTCAGGGGTTCAGGGCTCCAGGGGTTCAGAGGTTCAGAGGTTCAGGGCCTTCAGGGTTCGGACCTACACGCGCGCGCAGTCTCAGCAGTTTCAAAGGTCCCAAGCCAGAGGGGGGTCCTTCGCCTGCCCCAAGTTGGTTGAAGCCTTTTGCAGGGCCAGGCGAAGTTCCACCTGAGCGGACGGGGCGCAAGTTCTTTCAAGGATGGGGTGCCTATCGGTTGAAGGCATAGCCCCTTATACTAACAGTCCTTAATAGGGATTTCCATACCGGGGGTACGATGACAAACAGGGGGAGCATCCCAACCTTAGCATTAACAACATCCAGGGCCGCCATCTGAAGAACTAAAGAACAGTAGCCACTGCAACCAGGGTCTCAGCTGCCTCCGAGCACCAACCAGAACCCAAAGGCTTCATGGAGTAAAAACAACGCTCCGCCTCGTCGGCGGCGAACCAGCGGTCAAAGTAGCCCGTGGGCTCCCAAGCCTGGGTGCTTGCTTGGAGGGCTTGGGGGTTAAAAAATCAGGGCTTCGGGCGCTTAGGGTTGGTGCTTGAGGCGTTGAACCCTAACCCCCGCCCCACCCCCCCCCCCCCCCCCCCCCAAAAAAAAAAAAAAAACTATAGTTATGATGGCAAAAAAACCCTCAACCCTCAACCTTCAATTCCCCGAAAACCCACATGCCCTGAACACGTTTGCTGCTTCAAAGGGGTGGAAAGGATCTCAGGCCAAAGGCTCAGAGAAGGCTGATGAAGATTCGTTTGTCTATTTGAGGGTTCATAAGACAAATGGGTTTAGGGTTTGGGGTCTAGGGCTTGGGGTTTAGGATTGCTGTAAGTCAGGCAACCTACACTTTGAAGCTACTTACCACACACACACACACATAAAGCCTTAAAGAACACGTCGGAACCCGCCATGAAAGCCAGTTGAAGCCCTTAACGCCTGCAGATCTCCTCCCATAGAAGTTCTGAAAGCCCTAGAAAACCCGAAGACTGAGATCCCACCCAGGTGCCATGTACCTCAGCTGGCCCGGCGTGGAGACATCCAGGCCCACAACACAGAACTGGTAGGTGCCATTCCTCCCAAGACGACTCGCGCTGACGCTGCAGACCGAATCCCAAGCCTTGAACCCGCTTGCCCTTCGCAAGTGAAGGCCATCAGGCTTTTGCAGTGTGTTTGGGCTCGGGCTGTTGAGCTAATCGGAGAGATGGTATGGAGCTAACCGGAGGATTCAAAGCTCAACGCTTAAGCGCTCGGGATGGGACCCTAAACACCCTAAAGCCTAAACCCTAAACCCTAAACCCTAAAGGATTCCCCGAGGGGGTCCTGGTTGGTTCGGAGGGGCAGGTCATGAAGCGCTCGAAGAGCGTCCCGCGAGGGATGACGCCTGTGGAATGCAAGTAAGGGGCTTTTGTGCCCTAAGCTTCTCAATCATACTAAGCAAAATCCAGATGAAGGGCTTGAACAAAGGAAAGTCGACACTACTCATGGGGTTTAGAGCTCTTAGACCTTAGCGTTTAGGGTTTCATGAGGCACGGGTGAAGGCCCCGGGGGGCCAAAATGCGTTCCAAACTCCATGGGCGACGCCCGGAAATGCTACAGAAGCCTAGATAACTGCCATGGCTGTCTTCGGATATCCGATAGATTGAACTAGAACTTACACCCAAATGCCCTAACTAACCAAGTATGCCCCTTACATTTGTCCTGAACCTTCACTCCGTCCTTTTCCTGCACATTCCGCGCCAAGCTACCGCGCACGCCCACCCCGGCAGCAGCAACGAGGTCGGAGGGCCAGCCGGTCTCCTCTGCCACAAATAGTTTAGGCCGTTAGGGCTTTAGGGCTTTAGGGCTTCAGGGTTTAGAGTTGGGGGCATAGCGTTTAGGGTTCAAAACTGAACCGAAAGCCCGAAAACCCCCAGCACTCAATAGGGGGTTTACGAAGGTCTCGTGTGCAGCCGCGGCACGGCACTGATCCGTGTCCGGGCGCTGTCCGGGAGCTTGGCCACCAGAGCCCCAGCGACCTTGCACAAGGCCACCCCCTGACTGTACGTCTGGTTTCGGCTAGTTATTTCTTTGTATGAGACCCATGCGACTACACAAACAATAATGAGCACGCCAACTGCACGAAGTAGCACAAACGAAACAGGCCACCAACGACACACAATTCAGGCACGGAAACGACCCTTAAACCCTAAACGCGCCAAAACACTATCAAGCTTTTCCTGTTTGCCATAGTTTCCTGCCATGCTTAACCCGTTACTATAAAGATGTCAGACCTTAAACCCGGAAATTGCTCCGGTAATGCGACACACAAGATGACACATGTGCATACCCTTCTGCGTGAGCCTTCTACAGCCCATAACTTCTCACCCTACTTATACCCAACCATGGCCCTTCAAGTAGAGGCCCGCTAGCGGACAGGAAGGGCTCGACGTTCAAAGCCTTTTGGAGGTCGTTTTGGAGAACCAAAAGCTTTAGGGCCGGAGCATGGACGTGGGAAATGGTGGCTTGGGGGTTGAGGGCTTAAAGTTGGAAGGAGGCGTATCCAATTTCCACTGCAAATTGGTCCAAGAGGCAGCAACACCGCTTCGGTACCTATGTTGGCTGCAAGTGGCTTCGGGTAACCGGAAGAAGAAGGGATCGTCAATGAAATGTGTAAAGGGAATCAGCTCTATAACAAGCAAAACTTTCTCGAGTGTCTGGGTACGGGTAGGCAAGAGACCTGCAAATCCAAATATCTTGATAGTAATATTGCATCATGTCTTGAATAAACTATCAATAATGCGTTGGAGTTTCCATGTCAAATTTCTTCAAAGTTTTTGACTATTTTTCATTTGAATTCGCATTTGTTATCGAAGTATTTTCATTGTTACCCTAAATCCGCTTAGTCATGCCAACTGCTGCCTTTCAGCTTCTCGCACTTTTGCCTCGCCTGCTGTGGAAATGTGGAACGTGACAAAGCCGCAAAGAAGAGCCGGCTCCTGAACTGAATAAACTGAACTGAATTTGAGCTTCATTCACTGCGCCCGGTTTCAACAACCAGGCGCCAAATTTATCGAAAAAGATCTTCGTGAAATCATCGCCGCGGACATGGATGCTCTGTCATTCGCACTGGCAACACGGACGTAATCATCACGCGGACGCGGATGCTCTGGCCATTCGCACGCACTGGTAACACAGACGCAGTCATCGCGCAGGCATGGATGCTCTGGCCATTCGTAACACAGAGACTTTTTCATCGCGCGGGCATGGGCGTCATCATCGCGGGAACATGGATGCTCTGGCCCTTCACACGCACTAGTACCACGCACGTAGTCATCACGCAGACATGAATGCTCGAGCCAGCGAACGCAGGGCACGGCGCCAAAACCAAAGCAAAACGCCTGTTTTCGGTAAGAATTATCTTGGCAACGCGACACGTCTAACACCCGAGAAAAATCTTGCGGCGGAGACAGTCCAGCACAAACTGGTACTTCCGTGCTGCAGGAGGCAGGCGAAGTCCTGACGCATTACACGGCACAGAGGTGGCTGCATGAGGTGGCCTGGAAACGCATACCTCGCTTGCCAGCGGTGAACACGCTGCCTTCCGCACGTCGGGAGCATCAGCGAAGAGCACGCTTTCGGGCACCAGCACTTTCCGCACCCGGAACGTGGCCGCCGAGCGGTCCTCGAACATGTACTGATGAAGACGGTCTCTTTGCAGAGCGGTCGCGAAGGTCCTGATTCAGCAGGACGGCCACTCGACGGAGTCCGAACACAGAAAGCACAAGGCTGAGGCTGGGGCCGTTCCGCGTGGACTCCTTTCATGCCTCCACCCGCAGGAATCAAGAAATTGATGAGCTCCTCTCAAGATAGATGGACACAGACAATCTCGCAAAGGTGCAGCCATCCGGCGCCCTGCCTGCATTGCGAGCATCTGCAAAGCAGACGTGCCCTTCGGAGTAGGTCCCTTCGCGGGTAGCACTGCCAAACCCCACTCATCCGGGCAGGAAACAATTTCCCCACGCTTCTTCGCCATGATTGCGAGCCGAGAAATTGCCGACCTCTCGGCGCAGCGGAGGGTCTTGTCCTGCACACAAGGACTGCGGCACCTGCAGAGTTTTGGTTACTAATCGAATCCGATGACTCAATCCTTGCACCTTTGCCGAACATACTGCGGCACAGCTAGCTGTCGTCAGGCCGGAGCGAAGACAAGTCAGCAGGAGTCCAGAAACGCAATGCCACCCGGCATACCCACGAGCATGTATACACATGTTAGGACGAAAGCTATCCGACATTCTACGCAACATACAAGCCGGCTTGCAGCAGCTATTGAAGCGTGATTCACAACTCTGAGGAGATCGGTCCATTGCTACCCAGCTGCAGGCACTGAACCACCTGGAGCCATCAGCGAGGAAGGATGCAGGCGAACATTGACAAGACCATGACCGAAGACTAGGACACGCAAAATGCCTCCAACCTCGCCTAGCGGCGGCTTTTTTTAATGTTTAGCAAGACCCAGGCTGCCAACGCGTTGCCATGGCTCTCTGCGGGGTTTCAATGGCAAGGCCTACGCGCAACATTGCGCAACATCTTAATGCACGAGGCTCGAGTACAACTGCAAAGTTCCAAACCGGCAACAAACCAAATCACCGGAGCAAGCCAATTGCAGCAAGAGGCAAGCGTGCCCCATAGCAACTTGTGCGGAGCGGTGCATCACATGCTTCGATCTTTCTCCCGTGCTCAAGTCACGCTGTCAGACATGATGGGAAAGATATGGTATGTTCTCATCTTCTGTCTTAGAATACCCGTGATGCTTGACGTGCTGAAAGTGACCTGTCTACTTTGATGATGTCTGTTGCTGCTTTGGCTCGAATTTGTTTGCGAAGTGACACGTATTAGTTGTCGCGACCGATGCATTTGCTGGGACTCAATTCCAGAAGAATTTATGCGAGCTGGTGTCAAAGCTGATGCGCTGGTCTTTTTCGTGAGGGTTTATGCGCTTGATGTGATCGATGTCGGGATCGCTGGCTGTGCGTCTTTGGGTTGAGTCTGTGCGGTGGAAGACGTTTTTCGACTGGGTTGTTGAGAGTCACAAGCTTTGCTGCAGTATACGCACGCCTCATACCACGTAGCCTACCGGGATCATCGAACTCGGCGACATTCACACAAACCGTCTTCTCATGCCAGTGGTCGCAGCTCTTGACAGTCTCGTACATGTGCTTGCACGTGGTAGCAAGTGTTTTGGAGTAGTCATAAGAAAGGCACATGCCCGGCAGCATGCTCAGCAACTCATTGTGAAGAGCGCCGCCTTCGTAGTCTGCTTCTGTTCCCGACGACTGCTGTGCACACCACCGCGACCATCTGCTGCGTCTAGTCCTTCATTTGCAGGCGCCGCAAATGTTGTATTTGTTTGGAGAAAACACGATCGCTTTCATGACGTACAAAGAGGCTTTGCCGGCGTAGACTCCGTCGCATTTGTTGTAGACGCAGAGGAGGAAGACATTCTAGTCCGCCGGGACCACCTGCACGTGTGTCTAGTTTTTTGTTCAGACTGACTTCCTCACGCAGGAATCTGGAACATATGCATCGCATGAGTCTTGAGTCAATTTGCGCGAGCGCTTTACACATGAATTACGCCATGTCGAGTCGAGGTGCCTCCGTGAGTCAAGGTCTTCAGTGTGACGTGAGGAAGAGGCTGCAGTCGCGTCATCATAGCACCTTGCGGAACGTATAGCTTCTTGCATTCCATTGAATTTACTATAACAAGCCACATTTCCTTTTTTGCCTCATGCAGTAGACTTACTCGTCGAACATCTTCCGGGCGTCGTCCTCGCTGTCTGACCAGAAGACATACTTCAGCTCCGAACAATATGAGAAGAAGCCTGGCACGCGCCCACGGAATCCGAGTGTGTGCAAAATAGGATGTTGCCAATGAAGCTCGCGACCAGACAGGCAAGTAGGCTTCGCGTTCATGTCCGAGTAAGTACTCTCTGCTCGTCGTCGCACCACAGAGTACGCGCCGTCTCGAGTTATACTCATCTCCAGATGCGTTGCTGAAATCATAGATGTAAACAGCTTCGGCATCTTGTAGTTGTGAATGACATTCACCTGAGACAAGGCACTCAGCAAGCAAACCTGTATGCAGATGTCGTTACTGCTTTCGGGGCTGTCGGGTAAATCACGGGATTGATTTGTGTTCGTTGGGCCGTTGTGTTGGTGGTTCTTGCAGTTGGTTCTGTTGCTGCTCCTGCCCTTGTTCTGTTTCTTCCAGTTGTTGTTGGGACTTCATGGCTTTGCGTGCGGGCCGCATGTACCCTTTGTGTGTCTGTGTGTGCGTTTCGTATTTATTTCTGTTTCTACGTGGATTGTCGTGATATTGCTTATGTGTCTGCGTATGCTTGCGTGGGCACGTCTGGCGAGAGAGAGAGAGAGAGAGAAAGATGTTTCTACGTGGATTGTCGTGATATTGCTTATGTGTCTGCGTATGCTTGCGTGGGCATGTCTAGAGAGAGAGAGAGAGAGAGAGAGAGAGAGAGAGAGAGAGAGAGAGAGAGAGAGAATAATTCGCATGAGTGTGCGTGTGTCTGTGTAGCAAGACATCCAGGAAAGAAAAACGTCAAACCGGAAAGAGTCACCAAAACCTGGAAGACGAGAAAGGAAGAAATATAAAGGACTACGTAGACACAGATAATTGCTCAGAAGAAGCCGGAGGTTACAAGATCTGCAAGCAACTTTTGCGCCGGCTAGTCATGGTGAAAACCACCCGTGCAAGTTCTGCAAAATAGGGCTCGCATCGTTTTTCTTTGTCATTGGCTTCATGTGTTGCAACTCTTTCACTTGCAATCCACAAAAACAGTGCGACTGAAGTGAAGACAGCGCCCAATGATTCAGGTCCTGGAAAATGCCAAATGATTGTTTTCATTTAGGGGTGTGAATAATTAGAATAGGGTTTTAGGGGTTATTTTAGTACAATTACAAAGGGACCATAAGGAAATATTGTTAGGAACTGTTCCGACCCCGATATTTATCTCTCCTCTTCTACGCCAGGATGCCTTCGGGTCTTATACTCTCCCCCTCTTGCAGCTCAGGTATGTGCAGGTCTTCCCGGATTGCGATGGAGGGTTTAGTAAGTGGTCGTCCAGTCCAACAAACAGAGCTCCGCCCTCCCGAGCTACGCATCGGGATATAGGGGTGCGGGTTTAGGCCTTAGGGTCTTTAAAACGGTGCACGAATTGGCTTTTAGGGTGTTAGGGTTTGGGGCTTAGGAAGGTATCCCCTTGGATTTGTCCAAGTATGCTGGCTCCAATAACCCAGATGCGCGCCACCATTTCTTCGATGGGCTTCAAGGATTTTAGTGTTCTTGGGGCTTTTGTGGTTTTAGGGTTTGGGGATGTTTGGGGTTTAAGGTAGCAATTCTTTAATGTCCCAGCCCGCACCTCCTTCAACAACACACCGCCCTATCAAGTCCTGAATGAAAGATACGACCCTACATACGCAAAGAATAAGAATACCACACAAACCTAGGAACTTGTCCTAAACACTCTTGGATATCACCTAAAAACGGAAGAAAAACGTCATACCCAGGCTGCTGGTCGCCCAGCATTGGCCGCGGTGGCTGCCGCGGTGTCGAAGAGCGATGGCCGGCAGAGACACCTGCTGGGTGGGGAAGTTGCGAGCGAAAGGGATTTAGGGGTTGAAAACTGAAAGCGAAAAGGGCTTTGGCGGTTTAGGGTTTCGGGGTTCTGTTGGGGTTCAGGGCAGAGCGCCCACAAAAGAAGCGTCTTCATACACCCCGCCCCCCCCCCCCTCTCCAGACCTTGAAACGGGCTGTGCTTGTTGACGCGCGGGGTCACCGGAGGACACCTCGGCGTGGCAGCTCAGAAGGCTTGTAGAAGGTGGAGACTGCCCAGGCTTTGAAACCCTGAGCTGCGGCTTTGGGTTGATGGTTGGGGGTTTTTGGCGAGGAGGGTTCAGGGCATTCAAGCCCGGGCACAGAGCTGCGGAGAGTCGAAACGCAGCCTCCGAGCGCAGGCTGCCTCAGTCGACAGAGTTGATCGCTATGGTGCAAAAGGCTCCTTCCTTTGCCTTCTTTGTTGGCTTGGGAGAAGATGGAGCTTTCCTCTGCCGAAGCCACCTCTAAACTACAAACCTTATACACTCTAAGAACTCAAAGGATTTGGTACACCCCCCCCCATCGTATCTCAGCTGAAGCGGGGGGGCAGTCTAATTGAAGGCTTTAGTTGTTCGTTTCTTGCGGGGAAGGGGCTTACAGCTCCTTTGATACGACGCTTTGCATGAGTGCTTCTCCTCCCTCCAGCTTCTGCAGACAGCGCACGAATGCTCGTTGCGCACGAATGCCCGTTTTGCTGCCTTTTAAGCTGAACCCTAAACCCTAAACCCTAAAAGCCACAATAAGGAAGGGACACCATGATCCAGTCACGAGGGCCCCCATCTTGTAGACCAACCCCCCCCCCCCCCCCCCCCCCGCCCCCGCCATCTTGTAACCTACCCCCTCCTCTCTCCCTGCACTCCCCTTGGAACCATTAGGAGACAACTCTGGGTTTTCACTAAGGGATTAGGGCTTAGGGTTTAGGGTTGAGGGTTGAGGGTTTCGGGTTGAGGGTTGAGGGTTTAGGGTTTAGGGTTTAGGGTTTAGGGTAACACTAAGCCCAAGGACTATAGAGATCCCAGGTGCCCAGGGGGCAGGGGCTGGAGGCAAAGTAAGGCGGCCTTTCGGCCGAGCAGGGCGCCATGGCAGAGTTTGATGCCATGGTGGGCTTCGAGCACCCAAAGCCCCTTGATTCTCCTAGGGTTGAGAGTTGAGGGCTTCGGGTTCCCACGATTATTTTTACGTCTTCTACGCAAGCTGAACCCGAATCACCATCACAAGCTGTGCACTTGGAGAGGCGCACAGCTGAAACAGCTAGACTGGGACCAATACGTGCAAGCTACAGTAGCCTGTGTCTCTGAGGGCAAGTATAAGCCAGCATCTCTGATCTGCGCAACTCGACGTTGACAAACCACTCCTAAGACCAGAACCTAGCCGGAGGCTACACTTTCGGCGTTTTCTGGCCCAGGAACAATATTAGAATAAGGGTGACCCTTTGGTTTTTTGTTTAACACTTTGTAAGGCACCCTTGATCGGGCGAAACGGTACCTCTGGGCTTCAGTACCAAGTGTACTAATACTCCGAAAGGGCCACTCCTCCCTGGCACTTCACTATCGTGAGCCTTCGCACAGCGACGAGAAAGTTGCTGCAAAAAGGACACGCGTAGACACCGTCTGGAAACTCGTCCAATTCCATCCGAAAGCAGGTGCACTCAGGAAGTCTACAGGGGTTGAGCCCCTAAATACCAAAACTCCCACGAATGGCCGCTTTGCGCTATGACTAGTCCGCCCAGACAACGCAGCTCTCACCGCAAGGGGCTAAAGTTTCAAAATCCCCAGCAGGCCAGCAGAAGCGTTTGTATGAATCGAGAACTTGCAGGTTCATTTGTGTGTTATAGGCAAGCAATACGCACAAGCCTACTTAGAGAACTACCCGTGAAGCATCATGAAACTTCAGGCATTTGTCCCTAACTCCCGGCGTGTAAACCTGAATTCCCTGGGCGTGTTTCTGCGGAAGCGTCTCGCGGCTTCACGGCGTCCTGAGACTACTGTCGGCCAGTCATGTGATGCGAAGCTGCAATCTCAGCTGGTGCGTTCCGTACACGCTTTACACCCTCGCTACGCTTCCTTGTGGAGGTCACAAGACGGGCTTTGTCCGGGGCACTCTTGGGTTCGAGAAGGCTCGTTCCCCTTTACTTTACACCTTTAGGGCTTAGGGTTAGGATCTAGTGTTTAGGATTTAGGGTTCTAGGGTTTGGCAGGATCATGGCTCTTGGCTTCATGGGAATTCGGGAGGCAGCGAACTTCACAGGACGGGCACCCGAGGGGGGGAGGGAATTCTCCCGGCCATTATCGTGACGCGAGGCATCCGCAGCTCCATACGAGTACTGAATAGGGTGCCAAAGGCACATAAGGCGCACAAAGGTGCCTGATGCCTGCAGACTCCTGAAATTCTACGCGTCCGAGCCATCACATTTCTCCGCCGACGGCTTCGCACACAACCTGCCATGGACAAAGCGGCGCTGCACTCGCACAAGGAACGAGTCAAGGTTCTTCTAGGTTGGTAGCACCCTAAGCCCGAAACCCTGAACCCTGAAACCCTAAACCCTAAACCTTAAACCCTAAACTCTGTACCTTTGAACCTTTGCCGCCGAAGAGCAGATCGCCCAGAGTGGTCTCGGTGCCGCAGCGGGCTCGCTGCGCGACGACCGACCTTCATAGGGGGGTTGCTTCGCAACCTCTGAGAACTCAAATGCAACCATAGGCTGAAGACCTATAAACCCCTGAACCCTGAGCCCCTATCGGCCCCTAGGTCCTAAACCCTAGAGCCCCTCGAACCTACCCACATCAAGCCCCCAAACCATCGACCGCGGCCTCCACACTACCTGCGTCAGAGGCGACGTGGAGCCCTCTCGGACCTGCTGAGGGCTCAGTAGGGCTGAGTGGGGCGTTGGGTTCTGGGTTTGTCGTCGCACGGCGCAAAGCAAGTAAGCTGCGTGGGCGAGGCAAGGTCGAGCGCATCGAGAGTGAGTCGCTGAGGCCTGTCTGTGGGGATGACATGGGGTGCCCGAAGCCCTTAAGCAAACCTCAACCTCTACAAGCCCTTGAACCCTGCAACCCCGAGCATTCGTGCTTTACATTCCCTTGAGGTGTTACAAACACAAAAGCACCTACTTTCAAAGAAGGCTACAAACCCGAAACGCCTCCTCAGCCTTGGCTCGTTTCGCTGCTGGCAGGCCTTAGCATAATGGCTTTCTGGGGCTCTTAGGGGTAACCTGAAGCCCTGGGTCTCTTGGGGCTTCCTGCGGCTTCTTAAGGCCTTTTGGGGTGGTTTAGGGCCTTTTCAGGACCTTCAAGGGCCCCTTTAGGGAATGGAGGCCTGTTTCGTCGACTGCCCGGGGTGTTCTGCGATCTCTGCTTAGCAGCTCCGTTCGAAGGAGCTTGGGCATGGCAGCAGACCCAGAATCTGACACCTCTCGGAAAAACAATTTTCTAATGAGATCTGACCCCCCCGGGCCAAATTAAGTCATAAATAAATAAATAAACAATAGTGGCAATAACAACAATAATCCCAACATTAATAATAATCACAACAAGAAGAAGAATGAATACCATAACACACACACACACACACACACACACAAGAACCGGCCATCCTGATACCCTGAATGTTGCCTCGCTCTTTCGGAACCCAGGAGTCTGAGCAGCTCACTTGGGCTGTCATCTAACTTCCGCCTCCCTGGGCAGAGGGGTTTAGGGTTCAAGGGGTGTAGGGTTTAAGGGGTTTCGGTTTTAGGGGGTTTTGGGTTTAGGGGATTTAGGGTTAGAGGGATTTAGGGTTTGGAGGGGTGCAGGATTTGAGGGATTTAGGGTTTGGGTTTAAGGGCGGTATAGGGTACTTGCACATGGTCGTTGACCGTGAGTTCTAGGGTTGGAGGGCTTCGGGTTCATGGACAACCCTAGGTCCGACTTTTCTCTCAGGAGTTCACCCCCCGCGGCCACACAACCGAACCGAGGCTAACATTCATAGGGAGTTCGATTTCATCTTTGTTCTTGAGATTCATCAGGCTGGGGCCCAGCATACGTAGCTGGTACCCAAGTGGCCCTCAGACATTCAGAAACCAAAACAAACCCCTCTAAGAGCCCCAGAGCCCCAGGCGTGAGCCCTCCGATGGTGAAGCCAGCGAGGGCGGCGGGGCTGCCGACCTGGCCACCACAAAGAGGGGGTTTCTCAGGAGCTCCAAATGAAGTGAACACTGAAAAACCCTAAACCCTAAACCCTAAACCCTACACCCTGAACCCGTCTTCACCAAGAGATCCTTTGGCCTAAGCACCAAAATCTTGACATCACTTTGAGAGGCCGCTTGGGTCCCCCAGCTTGAGCGACTCCCGGGTCGGGCTGCTGGCCTTGTGGCGAGAGGGGACAACTTGGGCGGTTTAGGGTTTAGGGTTTAGAGTTTAGGGTTCGGGTTTAGGGTTTCGGGTTTAGGGTTTAGGGTTTAGGGTTTGGGGTTTGGGGTTTGGGGTTTGGGGTTTGGGGTTTGGGGTCACACTACAAACAACGCCACGATCAAGTCTCAAGGCGGTGGTTTGGTGCGGAGTCTGGCCTTTTGTGCGAGCCAATCTACCTCCGCAAACCTTGAATCCCTAGAACCCCTTGCACACCTTCTGAGAACTGCAATCGTTTCTGTTGAGGGCTACCATACCCCAAGGCCAGTCGAAGCCACGAGGGAGAATCCGAGCCATCAGGCCTCGTCCGAACTAATGCGCAATTTGCTGGGTTCAGGGCTAAAGGTTCAGGGTTTAGGGGTACCAGGCATCGCGCGCTGAAGATCTGACAGGGAGGTTCACACGCATCGGGTCCAACTTGGTGCGCCTCTTTGCCCGGCCACCGCTGGGATCGTGGGGTGGCCTCGGAGACCCGTTGGGTTCAGGGGGCTTTGAGGGTTTAGGGTTTAGGGTTTAGGGTTTGGGCTGCTGGGAAACCTTGGTGAGTTCGCAATCTAGTGGTTTCTTTGTCATCCCAAACATTAGAATGACTTCTTCCCTACACCCACCCACTTCCCCAACTACAGGCGAGCTGTTAAACTCCAATGTCTCAATGTTGCACAGGTTTTTGGCACCTCCGAATTGGAGCCACTGTTCAGTGCCCAGAGAAAGCGCTCCAGAAGGCCACCCGTTTAAGGTTCTGGGAGGGGTTTCGTGCAGGTTCTGGGGTGCCAGGGTGTGGAGTTGAGTTGGTATTCCTGTCATTGTTTTCCTACTGGAGGGCACCGTTCCTGTGGCCGACATCGCGCAGAACGGGAAGAGGCCCCTCTGGCTTTGGAAGGCAGTGGACAGCTCGGACGCACCCCCCACGCTCCTCTACCAGTGCCTGTGGAAAACAATTGGGGTTCTTGCCTCCCCCCAAGTTTCTGGGAGTGCGAGATCTCTGTGCCCATTCAGGTGTTTCAATGCAAGTATTTAAGCAGCGACGACCTTTAAAGCAAGCAACGAAAGAAAGTAGCACTTGTTTTAGAATACTACTATACTATGATGTTGTTATATTTGGGGCTTCCGGGTTCAAAATTCTTGCAGGGCAGCTCAACCCCTCACTGGGCTCTCTGGGGCCTTGGGCCATTGGCCGCTTCCCCCGCATGAAAACGCTTTGGATCACCTTCGGGCGGTGCGGAGGTACACGTTGTTTTTGTCATTACTTTGGCATCTAACACAGGGGGATCCACTGCGGGGGGATACAGTTGTGTTCCCCTGAACAGTTCTTGTACGCAAAAAATCCATTCAAACTGGCCCTTAGAATTCGTTCGCTACTGACACCGCCACAAAAACCGAAAAGGACCCTACAGGAACCCCTGTTCTTGCGTGCGCCTCCATGGGCGTCGTGGGCGCAGCATAGTCCCTGCAAGGAAGCTCCCTTAAGTCAACAGATCCTTCTACTGCGCATATACTCCAAAACCACAGAATTAAGGAGTATTTGTTCAACTCTGCAAGGAAGCATCTGGGGCTAGGGGCCCCAGTCTGGGGGCTCCTTTGTCAGGCTTGGGCGTGCGAGTCAGAAATTAGCAGGCTTGCTTGAGCCCTGAACCCAAAACCCGTTTAGGAACGGCTCAGGCTCTAGGGTCAAGGTTTTCGGGTTCAGGGTCTCCCGCTCTAAACATTTCATTCCATGGACCGACGGCCAACCCCTGCGGACGTGGAAACTACATGATACTTTCGTAGACGAAGCGGAGGACTCATGTAGAATGTATAGAGTATAGGGCCATAGGGTATAGGAGTCTGGGTATACGTTACAGGCTTCAAGGTTCACTTCCTCCGGCCTCGACAGCATGGCGTCGGTGGGACAGGGGCGCGAGCCCCGGCTGCTTTCCAGGGGGTGGCTCTGCTCGTTTCAAGACATGGCTGCGGAGTCGGGTTGGGGAGGGTCTAGGATTTGCATCGTGCAGCGCGTGAATTCGCTACAAGCAAAGACCATCACAGGACATCGTTAGAAGGTGCTCGAATCCTTCCATTTATGCGGCTCCTCCTCTCCCTGATGCCTTTGAGCTCCTCCCTGAACCTCATACCCTTACCTGTTCGTGTCTGAATGTTGCCGCGGCAAGAGCACGGCAAGGCACCCCCGTTTAGGGAAACGGAGTCAAGACAATCAATTACAGAATCCTAGCACGGCGCTCCATGGCTGTTGTCACGGTTACTGCCTCATCACTAAGGAAGTTCATGCGTTAATCTCATTTCCAGTTCATTCATTAGGAGTCAGCTTCTTGGGGCTTCGTTCACGCAATTAATGAAGTTCACGCGCTACTTTCACTCGCTTGTAATTTTATGAATTGCGTTCTCTTCACGGCATTCTTCACACTAGTGTACGAAGCGACCGCATGAAAACTAGTATGCGAATGAATATGCGTGAAGCTCGTGCACGCAAAGCGAATGACCAGCAGGGCCGCGTACTTCAGATTTGGCTAACCCTAGAAGCCCCGGTGCACAAACAATGGGTTGCGGGTCTTATGCCGCTGCGCTATGTAACCTGCAACCGATCCCTGTAAATACGCAAAAGAACCGCAGTCAGCAACTCAACCAGAAGCGATGGCATGCGAGCCCCTGTTCCGAGCGGCGTAGCTCCGAGATCTGCTTCGGGGAGCCCCAGCCCCCAAAAAAGACGACCAGACGGCCATCACACGACTACGACAGGGCCCCAAAGGACCCAAGTGCATCACGGACCCCTACCGCCCGACCCTCATTTCAGGTACCCAGGTTGGCTACCACTTCCCAATGGCATCTCCGTGGCAATCCTACATAAGCAATCCCTTGAATACCCCCAGGGCCCATAGCAAGCCAGGGCCTTAACCCCCACCCTAAACCCTAAACCCCAGACTCCTCCCACCGGCTGCCCTTCATGACTATGGCCTATGGCCCCCCAGCTTTCAACGCAAATAGCATGCCGGAGCGCTGACACGCCTGCCGTTGTGGGTCTGGCTCCAAGATTCTAAGCCCCAGCAAGTTCAGAGCAAAACCCTAAACCCTAGACCGCCCTGAGCCCTGAAGGTTTTGCTGGAGCTCTCCCTGAGCCGCAGAACATCAGATTGGCAGAGTCCGTGCCCCGAATTTTTGGGCCCTCAGATCTCTCAGGGTCCTGCAGCTGTGTCAGGATGTCAGGCAGTCAGGATCCAGCTGTGTCAGGATGTCAGGCAGTCAGGATCGCGCATACATGACTGCTCTGAAACTCGTGGCCTGACTGTAGCGTTGAGGGGGGACCAAACAAGAAGCATCCTCGCGCTTTCCGGCATTTGGATTGGAGCCCCAGCAAGGACGCACAATGACACGAGGATCATCAGCATGCTAAGGATCCTCGACACCCTCTCAATTATATAATCTGCGTGCCTGCTACGCACCTTTCAAGGTCTTCTTCCAACTGCTTTGCCAACTAGCGGGGTGGCAGGTTGAGACCATGTTTGTGCGAAGGATTTCCTTTCGAGACTGGGCTGCCAATCGGGGGTAGGGTTTAGGCGACTAGGGTTGGAGAGAGGCTGCAACTAAGCATCTAGTGCAATTTCACATGCTTTCTTCGGCCAACCACGCATGGTGCCCTAAACCCCAATCCTGAACCCTGAGCCCTAAAGTTTCGGGTTCTGCTTGATGCTTTTCATGCGAACCGCTTCGGTTGTTCTCACAATGGCAACCCTGGACAGCAGATTCCGGAACAAAAACAGCGCGTATCATGCTCCTGCAGGTCGAGTCAATCCAGCCTTGCAGGCCATTTGTTTTTCGCTGACCTCGGCTTCGAATACATCGATGCTTCGCCACTACGTCTACACGAATGGGGCGCATGCTGTTGCTTTAGCCCAGCTTCTCCGCTTTGTGCACACAAGATCCGAAAAAGAACGAACGCCCAACGGACTAACTCGAAAGTCACGAAAACCCCAGATCCCAATTAGAAATTGAAATCCGCGGGTTGCGTGGAGGGTAGTTCAAACAGGGGTTGTGTTGAGCCAAATCCACCTCAGGCTAAGGTCACGGAGATGCTGGCCAATTCCTTAATTGGCGAACTGCTCGAAATTATTGACCCTATTTGGGTCCTGTTCGGATTCGGTTCCTTTTGTTCGGTACCGTTAGAAGGGACGAAAACCTATCGCATCTTGCGGGTTTGACAAGGGGGCTGCGTTAAATTTAGGTTTAGATCTCCTGTTACAAGGCCCTGCAAGCTACGGAGAACTTGGGCAGCGAAGCCCTCGTTCGCAAGGAAGCGGCAAATTGGAGGCCTTCACAGCCTAAACCGCAACAAGGCTCGTGAGGATCCTAACCTCAAGCGCTAAAAGCTCTTCACCTAAAATGCCTGAAAACGACTCTAGCATCTCTCGTTTCTGCAACTGCTCAGCAAACCTCCAAGCATCAAGAACCTATCAAGCCCCATAAACCATGAACTCTTCAATCCCTGAAGCACCCAAAAGCCGACGGCCCAGCTTTTTCAGGAGGGTCCAGTCCTAGGGGCTTGAGTTTAAGCCAAGTAGGGTTCAGGGTTCAGGCTTTAGGGTTTGGGGCTCAGTTAGCCCAAATTCTCCAAAACCCTCAAAACCTTTTCCGAGGGCCCAGCATGTCAAATGTGCCAGAGAAGTCTCTGGAGGACCGTGGTGGGCGCCAGCTGACGCCGCACCTGTACCAAGTTCAAGGTTTGTGGTTTCAGGGTTTCAGGGTAAGTTCTATGGAACTCGCAAGCCTTCCCCGAAGTCTTCCTTCTGGAGCTTCACAAGGATCCTGTGCTTAAAGAGAAAGAGGGATTGTTGGACAGCTTCCGAAAGTCTCCACCAGAAACACACATTGGGCATCTGCAAGATGGAGGCAGAGCTGGGCTCGAAAGCTCGATGGCAGAAATGGCCTGGACGACGGTCCCTTCGAGTGTTGACGGTTGCGGTGTGAGCTTCTTACTGAACCTCGGTGGGTAAACATGGCTCCAGCCCAGCCCGACAATCGAAACCCATAGGAGCACCGCAGGGGATGCTTCCGTTCGCTCTTTGACTCATTACGTACAAGAAAACATCCGAGGCCGAACCTCAAGCCATGATACCCTGATTGCCCCAAACCAGACCCAGTTTACTTCCAGTCCGCGCATGGCCAGATGAGTTTAGAATGACCGGGATGCGGTAGGAGCGGTAGGATGTTGGAGTTTAGGGTTAGGGCTTACGTTCCTGGACCCATAACCGAAATTGGGGGTATCTTCTTGTGGTCCTTCTCAGAAGGGGATCCTATTTTGGGGGGTCTATTTTAGGGGTCCCCTATATTGTCGTAAACCCCCAAATGGAGCCAAGGGGGCTGACAGGTTCTGGTGACCGCGGAGGCTCCCCCTGGCCTGCCGTACTACAGCTGCGCGACATTGCTTGCCTCGCCCGATCGTACCTAGAGCAAAAGCTCCTATGTACCCAAGGGAAACAAAGCACCTTTGAAACAAGGAAACCTTGAATCCTTCTTCACTGAATGATTTTCACACTCAACCGTGTAGAACTGAAGTAGTTAAAACAATGGGGCGACATTTTGCAAAGGCCCGGTAGCGACCAGGAAACAAAGACTTCTCCAACATGCAGCAAAAAAAACCCGAACTCGAAAACAGTCCACTAGCAGACTTGGGGGGGATGAAAGCCCTAAGCCTTTCAAAACCAACAAGGACAGATCGCCATAAAAGCCTGAAGCAGCCCAGAGCGAAAAACTTTAGGGTTTAGGGTTTAGGGTTTAGGGTTTAGGGTTTAGGGTTTAGGGTTTAGGGTTTGAGGGCAAACTTCTCGGCACGAGAAGGGGGGTTTGCTTTGGGGTCATTTTTTCAACAAGGGGCAACCCCCCCTTCTCGGCTCGAGAAGGGGGGGGTTGCTGTAAACATCAAGGCTAGCGGCTGAGCATCGGTGTTTGTGCAATTTCTGGTGCTGCCAGAGGATTTCAGCATGGGGGGCAAGCGCAAAGACTCATCAGGGCAGACCACAGACCAAATGGCTGACTCAATCCTGGCAATCGCCTCACATCTAAACCCTCAGAAAACAGTATACAGGATCCAGAAGACCGGTGAAGCTTAAGCTGTACTGTTGTGCGCCTCGCTGGCTTCACCGGAAGAGGCCTGCCAACACACACGCTGCTCAAGACCACAGAATAGAAACAACGATCTGCAACATGCATGCGCGCACCTCCCCAGTTTGAACAAGGGCTGACCTGGTCGCCGCGAACAAGCCATGTGCTCCCCGCTCCCCCGCGCAAACATCATCCTTTGGCGAACATACTGCGGCACAGCTAGCTGTCCTGAGGCCGGAGCGAAGCCACGTCAGCAGGAGTCCACATATGCAATGCCACCTGGCAAGTCCACGAGCATGCATACACATGTTAGGAGATCGGTCCATTGCTACCCAGCTGCAGGCACTGCACCACCGGGTGCCATCAGGCCCTGCGAAAGGGGAGGAAGGATGCAGGCGAACATTGACAAGACCATGACCGAAGACTAGGACACAATTGACTCCAACATGCATCTAACTTCGCCATAGCTGGGCTACTGGCGGTTTTCTAAATGTGTTGCGGTAATGGATGGTTTCTGCTAAGTTGCATGTATGCCCCGGCAAGTTGTGGGATCCGTGCCTGTTGTTGATGTGCTCTTGCTTCTGCAGTTTGTGACTGGCATTCTGTTTCAGGCCACGGGCTGCGAGGCAACGCAATATTGGCGCACCACGTCCAATGTAGCGCGACTGCAGTTTGTCAGGCAAACGTGTGCAACCTGTTAATGACATGAAAGACGCCAAATTGTCCAGCATCGGGGAGTATCCCAGAGAACATGCGCACTGGCCAAGTGCAGCAAGAGGCAAGAGTACAAATATGAACACAGCAGCGCTGCTTTCCCCAAACATTGTAGCAGCATTTGCCGTTCAAAGGATTGCGGGGTTGGCGTGGGAAGAGCGAACACCCAATCTCAATGCAAGAAGCATAAAGCTCCGCACTGTAGTATGCTGCTGCATGGTGCAATAATAACTCTAAGTCGACAGCCCGTTTGACCCCAAGACACTAGATGTCAGACCCCTGTGAAAACCCGCTCTCTTTCTGCGCGCTTTTCTACGCTTCCAAGACGTCCGAGTCGGCTTCACGGCCTGCAAGGACTAGCTTTTCTAGGGGAGTGCTAAGGGGGCTAAGGGTTGGAGGCAACCTCGAATCTCAGTTAGGCTGCTTCTCCTGCGCTCACCGATTCAGAAAACATGTGTTAGCCTTGGAGAATCGAAGGGGGACCCTAACGAAATCACCGAAGAGCCAGGAACGGCAAACACCCCAAAGCGCAACCCTAAAGCCCAAACCCTCCTCTAGCGAGGTCACCCCCTAATTCCCCCCTACCCCGAAACAACAAAAAACAACAAAAAAAAACATTCTTCCTTGTTAAGGGGAATACAGGGCTCATTATTGAGCCCCCCTAAATCCCCCCTAGATCCCCTCTAGGTGTGACCCCTCACGGCCGACGGTGCCCGTGGTACAAGAGCCGAGTCCACGGCCTTTGAGCTGAAACTTCAAGGCCTGCGGGTGTGTGTCTTTGGGAGGGTGGTATCTTTCGTTGATAGGGTTTAGGGTTTAGGGTGTAGAGTGCAGGGTGTAGGGTTTAGGGTCTAGGGTCTAGGGTCTAGGGTTTGAGAGATTAGGGAATAAGGGCTTCGGGGTTTAGGGTTGAGGGTTTGGGAGGTGGGTTGCACAGGGCTTGTACGGCTTACAGGGTTTCTGGAGCCTAGGTCCGATGTCTTTTTCCTTCACAAATACTTCTGCCGCAAGCCCCACCGAGCTCACATGCTTTGATGCAAGCACACGTTCTGGCACCATGGTAGTCTGCTTTGACGCCTAACTGTGAGCTGAGCGAGATCTACCAGTGATTAGAGCCCAGGAAGATCAGGATTAAGTGCGGCAAGCGTCACTGCAAGTTCCCCTGATGTAGCACGCCTCATTGGCCTCATCGCCCTCCTTGGTCTTCCCCAACTTGCGTTTGCCCGGCAGCCCCTTGCTTCGTTGAAGATCGCAGCAACTGCAGTGCTTATAGTTATGAATGCAGCAAAGCCAGCCAAAGCCAAAGGATCACTCCACTTGGCGTGCTGGCAATGCTGGCCATGCCAAAGAGAGCGCGCTCGTCTTTCAACTTTCTCCACCAGGGCAGTGACGTCATCCGGATGCGGGATCGACATTGCCATCTCTGTCGCCTCATGCTGACCGGAATTCATAGCATACCCACGCGTGTCATTGCAAAACCCAGAAACCGCCACCACCACCACTAAAGTTCCCAGAATGCAGCGGCGATGCCTGCGCGAAGACGGCATTTGGAACGGAACAGGTCACCGCACGCAAAGCAAAGCCTGAGCCACAATGGGCGACCACCGGGAAGCCTTGCAGACAATCAAGGGGATTGACACGCAGAAATGCACGTGCGCGCTTCTCAACAAAATGGCTTGCAGCCTGCCGTCCATCCCCCCGTCCGTGCACCTGCATGAGTTCGTGCTGTGCTTGGGACGGCCGCCAGGAACGCCGAGAGCGCAACGGACCTCCAGGCTCCGGTGCTCTGGGGCTGCAAGGCTCTCAGCATGAAGAAACACCCAAAAAAAAAAGGCCTAAGACGAAGCAAAGGGCCGATACGGAAACCCTAAACCTTAAACCCTAAACCCTAAACCCTAAACCCTAAATCCTAAACCCTAAACCCTAAACCCTAAACCCTATAAACCTAAACCCAAAACAAGAAAGCACTCAAACACGTAGCTGAAACCCGAAACCCTACAAACACCCGCAACAAGATCAGGCCTTCTAGGAGAGGCGTCTCTCCCCAGGCCTGGGCAACTTGCCCTTCTGAGGGTTGAGGGTTTAGGGTTTAGGGTTGAGGGTTGAGGGTTTAGGGTTTAGGGTTGAGGGTTGAGGGTTGAGGGTTGAGGGTTTAGGGTTGAGGGTTGAGGGTTGAGGGTTGAGGGTTTAGGGTTTAGGGTTGAGGGTTGAGGGTTGAGGGTTTAGGGTTTAGGGTTGAGGGTTGAAGGGTTAGGGGTTTTAGGTTTAGGGTTGATTGTTGAGTGTGAGGTTTAGGGTTTAGTGTTTAGGGTTGAGTTGAGGTTGAGGGTTTATGTTTTAGGGTTGAGGTTTGAAGGGTTGAGGGGTTGAGGGGTTGAGGGTTTGAGGGTTTGAGGGTTTGAGGGTTTGAGGGTTTGAGGGTTTGAGGGTTTGAGGGTTTGAGGGGTTGAGGGTTTGAGGGTTGATTGAGGGTTGAGGGTTTGAGTTGAGGGTTTGAGGGTTGTGGGTTGAGGGTTGAGGGGTTGAGGGTTGAGGGTTGAGGGTTGAGGGTTGAGGGTTGAGGGTTGAGGGTTGAGGGTTGAGGGTTGAGGGTTGAGGGTTGAGGGTTGAGGGTTGAGGGTTGAGGGTTGAGGGTTGAGGGTTGGGGTTGAGGGTTGGGGTTTAGGGTTGAGGGTTTAGGGTTTAGGGGGGGGGGAGGGTTGAGGGTTGAGGGTTGAGGGTTGAGGGTTGAGGGTTTTGGGTTGGGGTTTGAGGTTGAGGAGGGTTTTGAGGGTTTAGGGGGTTGAGGTTTTGAGGTTGAGGGTTAGGGTTTGAGGTTGAGGGTTGAGGGTTGAGGTTGTTTGAGGTTTGGGGGTTTAGGGTTTAGGGTTGAGGGTTGAGGGTTGAGGTTTGAGGTTGGGGTTTAGGGTTGAGGGTGAGGTTTTAGGGTTTAGGGTTTGAGGGTTTAGGGTTGAGGGTTTTTGAGGGTTTAGGGTTTAGGGTTGAGGGTTGAGGGTTGAGGGTTGAGGGTTGAGGGTTAGGGTGAGGGTTTGAGGGTTTAGGGTTTAGGGTTGGGTTGAGGGTTGAGGGTTGAGGGTTGAGGGTTGAGGGTTTAGGGTTTAGGGTTGAGGTTGAGGGTTGAGGGTTGAGGGTTGAGGGTTTAGGGTTGAGGGTTGAGGGTTGAGGGTTGAGGGTTGAGGGTTGAGGGTGAGGGTTTGAGGGTTTGAGGGTTGAGGGTTGAGGGTTTTAGGGTTTAGGGTTTGGGGTTGAGGGTTGAGGTTGAGGGTTGAGGGTTAGGGTTTAGGGTTGAGGGTTTGCGGGTTGAGGTTGAGGTTGAGGGTTAGGGTTAGGGTAGGGTTAGGGTTGAGGGTTTGAGGGTTAGGGTAGGGTTGGGGGTTTAGGGTTGAAGGGTTAGGGAGGGTTAGGGTTGAGGGTTTAGGGAGGGTTTTTTAGGGTTAGGGTTAGGTTAGGGTTAGAGGGTTAGGGTTTAGGGTTGGGTCAGGGGCTGAGGTCTTTTTCAGATACATGTGTTGTGTGGGCGCTATTGGTTCAAGAGCTTTGGCAGCATGCGACGTGGGGTTGGGCTGCTGTCCTTGCCATAGAGATCGCTTAGGAGGGTTTGTCAGAGTCTACACCCTTCACTTGCCCTATAGCCCTTGAATGCGCGCACAAGCAGCTGAATGAAGCCCCGTCAGCGCTAGCTGTCAACCCATCCCTACGTGCCCCCTACTTCCCTCCTCTTCTTATGCCAAGGCCTGGTCCCTTAGATCCTAAAACAAGAGGGGGGCCTGAAGACCCTCCTCCTCCTCTTCCGGGAGATCGCCCAACCTGGTGTCGCGATCTGCGGCTCCGAGTGTGGGGTGTAAGGGCCCTGCAAGCTTGAGAAGGCATAAGGGCCTTCCTAGGGCGGGGAGAGCATAATGGCAATAAGAACGATGATGCCTATGGTAGTGGCAGCATCAGCAAGAAAAATTGTAGAAGAACGGTAGTAAAGAAAGATACCGGAAGTGGATATACGACCACGCAAACCCACCCCAAAACAGCGGCAAGCGCCAAACCCCAAAAAAACAATGCCGCACAACTTTCCTCCCCTTAGAACCAGAATCCTGAGTCGCTTCTTCCTAAAAAATGAAGAAGTCCGGCAAGACTCAACCCTAACCGTAAGCCTTCCTTTAAACCCAAACCGTAAAACTTTACTTAATATAATACTTGTACATATACATATATATATATATATACACACATGCTATATATAGAGAGAGAGAGACATCTTATACACATATACACCATATAATATCTAACATATATGTATATATGTATGTATATATGCACACCTATCGTTTACATTCTCAATGACGTAAAATGCATTACAGTACATGGGTACATACTTGGCTGCACTCAGGAGGGTAGCTATAAAGTGAGTTTGTCGCTGCCTTGTTAAGAAACCCAATAAGCCCAAAAAGGGAAAGGATCTAAAGTTACAGTAAAGTGCCACAAAGCATACATCTATTTTAGGCACCCCGCCTCGCCACTCGCCGCGCGCTCTCCAGGCGCTGCTGCCAGAGCCGCGCGGCACCTTCTCGGTGTGTCTGGTGCAACCCGAGGGCTTAGGAGGTTCAGGGTTTAGGGTTTGGGGTTTAGGGTTTAGGGTTTAGGCTTTAGGCTTCAGGGTTTAGGGTTTAGGGTTTGGGGATTTGGGGGTTTGGGGTTTAGGGTTTGGGGGTTTAGGGTTGACGTTCTGAGTTTTAAGGCTTTGGGCTCAAGTGTCGGAATCTCAGGTTCAGAGCGAAGGATTTGTCAGCTTTTTCGGGTGACCCAAGCAAGGAGGAACGTGCGCAAATACAGGCTCGGAATCTCAACCCCGCTCCCCCCCACATGGATTGACCTAGGGTGATCTACGTGGAGGTTCATAGGCACTTAGAAACAGGGTGATAAGTACTCTAATCAAGGTTGTGACCATAGTTACCATGCTTGTGCGCCTATGTAGAAGTGCCATGAAGCTCCAAGTAGGGGTGTAAGGCTTAGGGATCTTGTGTCGTGTGGTGCTTTCGGTCTTCAGGCTCAGAGTCTTTGTACTATCACCCCCGCAGCTCTCGCAAACCCTGTTGAGCAATGAAACCCTAAAGCCCCCAGCCCTGAAACTTTTAAACCCTTGCAACCCTAAACCCTTAAGGCCCCTTGAACTCTAAACCCATGCCCTGAAGACCCCCGGGACCTGAGCGGACGTCCAGACAACCTTGCAGTTCTTCCACGCAGGAGCGCCAGGCCTGCAGCCAAGGGGTGCAGGGCTACTCGGAGGTTCGTGGGGAATTCCAGCTTGGGATATAAGTACCTCAGATGGGTTATATGCATAGCTACCAAACTTATGACCCTACTTATACCTACCCCTGGACCTCCAAGTAGGGCAGGGCTCTGAAATCTATCGTGTGGGGATTGGGGCTTGGGGTTGCAGGCACCAGCTTTGCCTAAATAATTCGAATAGGGTTTTGGGGGGGGGAGGAGGGGGGCATAAGGGAATGCTCCTAGTACTTCTTCCGACCCCTGTGTTACTGCCTTTTGGGCGCTTGAGCCGTGAGGGTGAAGAACTTCAGCTTCCAGATGTAGGAGGAGGGCGTCCGACCATCGGGGTGCCCTTGTTGGGGGGATCCCTCTATTCGGGGTATAATAGGGGTACCCCCCTATTTTGGGGGGAAAATACTCATGTTTCTTTCATAGGGTTTAGAGCACGGTGCACCGGGCCATGCGGGGTCTAGGGTTGGTACTCTCGTTATGTCTTTGCCGTACTGCTTCTATGCGAAACATACGTATACACACACACACACACACACAGAGACAGAGTATCATAATATGGGGTGAAGTGCCTAACAAAGTTGCAAGCCTGGAGGGTGGGCCGAATTGTGGGCTCTTAGTCGCAGGGTCTCACTGAGCGCTCGACCATCGGGCGGGTTTCGTGTTGAGGGCTTCGGGTTTAGGGTTTAGGGTTTAGGGTTTAGGGTTTAGGGTTTAGGGTTGAGGGCTTAGGGTTTAGGCTGTAATTCTGAGAAAGGGTTTAGGGTTTAGGGTTTAGGGTTTAGGGTTTAGGGTTTAGGGTTTAGGGTTTAGGGTTTAAGGATAACCTTCTTTTGCTTCCATTGCTTCAGCCGACTCAGCAGCAAAGTCTGCAACCAAGAACCTCAAAAAACCTGAAAGCCAGGGGGCCGAGACCCAGGTACCCCGAGGCCACCGGCCTATTGAAACTATGTGAGCCTGGGGCTTAAAGGTTTACTCCTTGATCGCAGCCCAGAATTTTGGAGGGCCTGCCGACTCTCCTTTCGAAGCTGCCGCTCGTCCTCCTGCACTTCGCGGATTGGGGGGTCTCGTTGTTCCTAGCAGTTTGCGCATCAACCTTTGCAAATCAAGCCCATGTAAAAATCGAGGGCGTGTGAGCACTTTCTCTGCGATCCTGAATTTGGACACTTCTTGCTACCCTACTAGTAGTTAACTAGCAGTTAAGAAATACGATCATCCCCACCCAACAGTTACCCAATGTGCGATCCTTCCGCACTCAGAAATGCTCGGCGGACTCTGTGCGAGAACTCTCTGACGCCATCTTGTGGCGAGGAGAATGGTTGACTTCACCCCATGGGAAGGGAACACAAACCCTAAAGCCCCTTAAACCCCAATCCCTCAAACCCCCTATGAGGCCCAGCCTGCGTGAGTTCGGTGGCCCCAAATTCCGGGGCACGCGGCCGAGAGCCTCCCAATGCCTCGTGGACGACCTGGGCTTAGAGTTCAGGTTTCACGGTTGAGAGTTCAGGGTTCAGGGTTAAGAGTTTAGGGTGTAGGGGCTTAGGGCTTTGGGGTTGGGGCTCAGGATTTTGGGGGAACTGCTCAGACGCGTGAAAGGCTAATAGTTGCGAGTTCAGTTAGAACATCTTGCAACCGCAATTGGGGCACCGATCGCCCTGCCTAAAGCAACCCCTGAATCTACGAGTACACCCTAAACCCTAAACCCGAAACCCTAAACCCTAAACCCTGAACCCTAAACCCTAAGCCCCAAACCCGAACTTGCATCCTTTCTGGGCGTCGGGCTGTGTAGCCCGCAGCTGCCAACAGCTGGGCCTCTTCGGGGTCTTTCCGAAATCCGGGGCAAGTTTTTTGCAGGAGGTTGGGATTTGGGGTTTAGGGTTTAGGGTTTAGGGTTTAGGGTTTAGGGTTTAGGGTTTAGGGTTTAGGGTTTAGGGTTTAGGGTTTAGGGTTTAGGGTTTAGGGTTTAGGTTCTAGGGTTTAGGGTTTAGGGTTTAGGGCTAGGGTTTAGGGCCACGGCCCCCACAAAGGCACGTAGGAGAACCGCCTGCAGACAGCTGATCGTCCCAGAAGCAACTCGATTCGACAGAACTACTTCCGAACGCATGCTCACAGGAGGGCCCAAGACCCTGTAAGTTCACGCGTAGGCGCCCCCTGTATGGTTTAAGCTAACCCGAAACCCTAAACCCTAAACCCTAAACCCTAAACCCTAAACCCTATGAACGAAGGGATACTTAGTGGGCAATCGGGTGACACCTTCCACCCGCCGCCTCATCGGGATCCAGCGCCTCCCTCCGCGGCGTCTCATCCGCTTCCGCTCCTGCGCTTGAGGGTTTATAGGGTTTCGAGTATAGGGTTTAGGGTTTTAGGGTTTTTTCGGGTTTATAGGGTTTATAGGGTTTAGGGTTTTAGGGTTTTTCGGGTTTATAGGGTTTGGGGTTTGGGGTTTAGAGTTTGAAGAGAAAAGTGCTACTATCAAGCCTACAGGGGTCCGCTCCTCCAGTCCCCCTGAGCAAGGAGGGCTTGGTAGGTCCAGGGTAGAGACGAACTTGGGCTTGGCGCCATGAAGGGCCACACTTTTCAGGTTTGGGGGCCATGCAACCCCTAAACCCTCCATCCCTTGACCCTAAACCCTCAGTCCTGAAACCCCTCAACTCATGCAATACAAGAACCAATATGAAAACCCCTAAACCCCTTTTCGTAATATACGCGCCCAATCAAAGGAACTGCCCCCCTACATGACCGTGTGATCGAAGGAGTTGCTTTCTTCATGCTGCCCTTACATATTGTGGCCTAACTGAACCTTGAAGGGTTGATGGTTCATATAGCCTAATAGGGATTCTTGTAGCAAAGGGTATCTGGCCCCAATCTTAGGGATCATGTGGTCCCAAGGTCAAGGCATCCTCAAAAAAAAACCTCAGGAGCTCCTGGACACGAGCCGCCGCCGCTGTTCGGCAGAGGGCCGGGCCTGAGAACTCAGGGCTCCGGGTTTTTAGGGTTTAGGGTTCAGGTTTTCGGGTTAGGGGTTTTAGGGCTTAGGCTTGAGCGTTTGGGGTTGGGAGGTTTTTTCAGCTTGCGGCCCTTCTGCGTTAGTTTGGGATCCTTTGAGCGAAGCTCTACTCTCATGTGGCTTGTAGCAATTCACCAAGAAGGCTTCTTCTTGGAAGACTTAGGATTGGATTCAAGGCTTTTAAACGGGGCGGCCTTGCACATCCCTAAGCCCTGCCTTAGGAACCCGAAGCCTACTTTTCCGCAGCTTCTTACTCTAAACGCCCTTAACGGCTTCTTAAGCAACCTCCTGCCAAAAAAAAAGCTTTCGGAATTCTCATGGTAAGCCCTCTTCCCAAAGCACCCCTTGGACCACTGAGCGCCCTGCTCGTCCAAGTCGGCTAAGTGGGCTTCGAGCCTTCCGATCAGCTCCTGAGGCAGCGTGGCTTCAAGTTGGGGGGGGGTGGGGTTATGACTTTAGGGGGGGGGGGGGGGGTTAGGGCTTGAGGCCCGGGTCTTGATGAAAGTTGAAATCTCAAGCCCCCGGTCCTGCGGTCGAAATTCTACGTCCCAAAACGGCCCCCAAAGGAACCTGCAGCCACCCGTTGTAGGCTTCCGGAGAATGCAAGACCTGCAGGCTTCGGGGCTTGTTTCCCAGGTTGTGGGCTGAGGACATCGGGTTCTCCGGGTTGAGGGTTCAGTCAGGTTCTTTCGGGAAGGGGCATGTCCTGGCCTTTCCGAAAATAGGGGTACCCCATTCTCGGCCCCCCCCCCCCCCACGATGTAACCCTCATTAACATGAACCCCCCAACAAGGGTATCCTGATTCCAGGAAACCCCATGTGCAAATGGGCTCAGGGTTTGGGGAGCACTAAGCTGCTGCGCACACACACCGGACTCGGGGGAATCGAAACCCTCGTAAAGAGTGCTCCTGAATGCGGGAGAAGCTCGATAGCAAATGAGGGTGCGCAAGCTTTCTCGCCCCGAGGCCGATTCAGGGTTCAGGGCTTAGGGTTGAGGACCTTAACCTAAACCCCAAGCCCTCAACCCTACATCCTAAACCCTCAACCCCCTAAGCCGCGTAAAGCCAGACCTGGGACCCACAGGAGCCTCCTGGCGTTTTTTGAATCCCTGGGCGACGGTGGCCAGCGCTAGCGAGAGCCTCGCCGCTCTGCCACATCCCAGGTCTGGGGGCTCTTGTGCTTTGCTTCCGGCTGCTGTTGGGGTTCGGCGTTCGCGGGTTTCGGGGTTTCGAGGGTTTTTGGAAGATTTCTGAGGGGTTTTTGGGTTTCTGGGAGGGGGGGTTTCTGGTTGGGGGTTCTGGGGGGTTCTGGGGGGGTTCTGGGGGGTTGGGGTGTTTGGGGGTGCTTGGGGTGTTTGGGATGTTTGCGGGTGTTTGTGTTTGGGGTTTGGGGGTTTGGGGTTTGGGGGGTTTGGGGGGTTGGGGGGTTTGGGGGCTTGGGGAGTGTGGTGTTGAGGGTGTCCAGAACTCGACTGCCCTAACCTCTCCGCAGTGATATCAGCCGACGGCCGACACCCCAAAGACGCAGTGTAGGGTTTTGGTGCAAGAGGAACAGAACAGGAACAGAACCCACCCCGAAGACAGGAACTTAGCCCAACATCCGATCATACCTTCTTAGGGACATACCCTATAAAACCCAAGGGCCCATACTCCCGAACCCGTTCAAGAAGGCAAGCAACCCTGCAATGCAACTACCCCCTAAGATACCTCTGAAAACGACGATCTCATCATGAATCGCCTCCCCCTGCTGTTAAACACTCCCACTATAGTTATATTGGAGTATCGGTGGAACCCTTAACCCTAAACCCTAAACCCTAAACCGGCTTCAGCCCAGGCTGCGAGACTCGCGCGCCGAGAGAGCCGGGGCCCTCTGCCCGCCGCGTCGGAGCTGCGGGCGGTTTTGGGGGGGGGGGGGTGTTGGGAGGGAATGAGTCGGACTGAGGGTTCAGGGTTTGGGACTTCTGGCCCGGAAATTTGGGGTGTAGGGCAGAGTCGCGGTTTTGATTGAAAACTTCATTCCCAAAGCTGCAACCAAAGGGGGTGCTTTGGGTAAATTCAAGGTCCTTGGGCTTGAAGGGCTTAGGGGGCTTCTGAGATCTCTGATTTGGGACAGGTGGGGTCCGATACTGTGGTCGCTAAACCAGGTATACCTTGCAATCATTCCCCCAAGATGGCTCATCACCAGATTTTTAGAGCGAAGCGATCATTAAACCCTGTAAGATGATTGATTTTCCATTCGTGTTGAACCATGTTGGTACCCTGGCCCCTGTCATCTCACTTTCTCAACTTGCATGGGGGTACTTTCTTAGGTTGCTGGTGGCCCACAGACGCACCTCCATGAAGTCAGGCCCCAACTGAGCCCTTCAACAGCAACTCACTCTACCTCCCCCCCTGAACCCTACACCCTAAACCCTAAACCCTGAACCCCAAACCCCAAACCCTAAACCCTAAACCCAAAGAAAAACCCAGAAACATGCTTTCTCCTAGGCCTTGCTTCGACTGCGCCCGCCGCGACTCCGTGTATGCAAGCTCCGAGCCAAGCCGCCTTGCGCCAAAAGAGGCCCCTAGGGTTTAGGGTTTAGGGTTTAGGGTTTAGGGTTTAGGGTTTAGGGTTTAGGGTTTAGGGTTTAGGGTTTAGGGTTTAGGGTTTAGTTTTGAGGATCTAGGCTTCCAGAAAGGCCTGAAGGTTGCTGGGCACAGGTTCTGAGCTTTCAGGAAGGCCTCATGACCTACCCACATCCCCCAAAGCCCGAACCCTTTCTTTCAGGGCTGGAAAAACTTACTTGGAGGTTCATGGGAACTTATAAGTAGGGGTGATACGTACCCAGATAAGGCTATAGCCATAGTTACCATACTTGTAAAAACCTACTGATAAGTGCCCATGAACCTCCAAGTAGGAATCCCACACAGCCCCTGAAACTCGCCGACACCTGAGCCGACCCGCCTCGCTGCCGTCTCGGCTGCGCTGCCGAGCGTGGCCAGCGCCGCCCAGGCGGCGCGGCGCTCGCCGCGGAGAAGGCGGCGGAGTACGAGGGCGAGAGCGGCCTGGCTCGAGATGAGGGATCGACGGAACTCCAACCAAAAATCTACTGAAGAGGCTTCGGGTTTAGGGCTTTTGGGTTTGGGGCTTTTAAACCCAGGGCTTTCGAATGCCGAGGCCGGGTGCAGGGGGTGCTTCGAAGCCCTGGAAGGACAGCAGAGACTCCTGGACAAGCCGACGTGAATCGGTTCTGACCCTCCCTCTCTGTCCCCGAAAGCATCGCCTCCTGCAGCTCCCAAACACCTGCGAAAGCCAGGCGAAGTCGAGCCGCACCGGCCTCAGTGCTGGTTCTATCATTGTACGATGATGTTGTAATATGATATAATTCTATCGTATTGGTACATTGCTATAGATGACACAATTACTACTTTATTGTTCATCGGACTCTTTAAGCCCAAAAACTGCTCAGGGCTTCGGACTTTTGGCACGCCTCTTTGCAGCCCAGCTGCATGTGCCCCAGGCACAGAAGGCATTTGATCTGTCCTGGGCTCACATCGATGCGTCGACAGCTAGATGGTGGCTCCGCTCAGCGTCTTCCCTTTTGGGGCCCTGGGCTTTACGGTAGAGTCCCGGTAGAGCACCCCCAACCTTTCTGGCACTCGTCCTGACCGAGGCGTCGACCCCTCACCCAATGCCTCCTTTCGAAACGAAAGCGTCATCGGAGCTCTTGCCCCTTGAAAAGTCCCGAGGCAAACTCTCAAGCACTGTGTTGCCCGTCCAAGTGTCTGGAGAATGGACAGGATGGATGTGCAAAGGCTCCTCGCCTGACAGGTGCTACCCCAAGTTGAGGGGCCCGTGGACGAAAATTCTAGCGAGTCCGGATTCGGCCTTCAGGTGCAGAGGTTAGGCCCCTTTGAGGGGTCCACAAAATAAGAGCGCGCCCCATAAAGGCAGAAAAAAAACCGAAGAAGCTGCCTGAGCTTCCACGGCCACGAAGAAGTCCGAGGCCAAAGAGCTCACACGAAGACCACCTCCCCCGGACTCTTACCCTCTCTGACCTACTTGGTAAGTAGGGTTTATCAGTACCCTAAATAAGGCTATAAGCATAGTTGCCACAACTTATAACCCTACATACAAGTGCCCATGCACCTCCAAGTACTCCATCAGACCGCATCAGACCAAGTCGACTGCCTCACGTATCGCAGCCTCCTCCTTCTAGCAGAAAACTACACTAACAAAAATGCAGAGACTCTGCACCCTGAAAAGTTTATAGGGTCTAAGGGAAGGTTGCTGCGAATACTCGCTTACCTAAGACAAACATGGGGAAGCGTGTGTGCAAGTATAAGAAGACACTGTGACAACATAAAAGCAAGTATTAGAAGTTACATACAGACAATCGGAAGTGTCTTCAGAGGTTGGGGAAGCCCTCAACTCCCCGCCCTCAACTCCCCCCCCCACAAGAAAACCTAATATGATATTAATCAATACAGAAAAGAAACCAACAAGATCTGAGCTTCAGGGCTGAGGGGTTAGTGACTCCCCTTTCAGAGCATGCAGGGGACTCAGCATCTTATTGCCATGATTGCCAGAGGGCGGCCCGGGGGGGGGGGGGGGGGGGGGGTCCGGAGGGGGGGCTGATCTCACGTTGATATGTAGGGCTCAGATTCAGGTGGGGATGATAAAGGGATGACAGTTTTGAGTTAGGGCTTCTGTATTGCTTGGGGGTTGGCTGCTCAGATAGGCACATCTTAAAAGCTTCTGGAGCCCGAACCTTACATGGTCGCTAGAGAGGACCCACGCCAAGTCAGAAAGGCATAGGGGCGTTTACGAAAATAGGGGACCTCCAACATAGATCCCAAATACTAGGATCCCCTTCTTATAAGGACCCCAATACGGTATACCCCTGATTTCGGAAACCCCCCCCATATCCATGCACCAAGCTGGGCTGAAAGCTTGGGAGATTGCGACAAGCTGCCGCCTTTTTTCCTGCCCATGCTACCCAGGGCGAGCTGCTTTGCAGCTGCCAGGCTCACATCGTTAACAACGAGAGCTGTGCTAGAAATCCACAAGCCCCGCCAAAGCTGGGAAGTGCCATCTTGCCTCCTTTAGGCAAACGGTGGCTTCGCAGCTGAGACATGAACTCAAGAGGCCCTAGATGTGGCCGTGATGTGCGCTTAAGCCCCGAAAGAGCCCTTGGTGGCCCTAAGTTTATGAAGAGCCCTTCAGCAACCCTTGATAACCCTAAATACCCTGAAGAAGGGTCTCTCACTTGGCCTGGTAACCCAGCCAGCCATGGGCCTTGGCAACGGCGAACCGGTTGGCCCAGTCCTTGCCTCAGTCTCAAAGGCGCGGCGCTTGGGGCTGGAAGCATCAGGGCTTAAAAGCTTGGGTTGACAAACTTGGAGAGAGAGAGAGAGAGAGCGAGAGAGAAAGAAAGAGAAAGAGAAAGAGAAGAGAAAGAGAAAGAGAAAGAGAAACAGGAAGAGAAAGAGAAAGAGAAGGAGAAAGGGAACGAGATAGAGATAGAGACAGGGAAAGGGACAGGGAAAGTGAACGACAAAGAGAAAGAGCGAGCGAGTGAGAGCGAAAAGCCAAAAACCTGGAATTCACGAATAAGTCATAGTGCATACAAACACCTACACTCCATACCTTAGACATTGGCCTCGGCGGCTCTGAGCTGGGGCCACACCCCACACCCGGGATTAGGGTCGGGTTCCCAAAATCCCAAACCTCCCACCCACGCAATCAACTGAGGCCCTGGCAGATGCTGTTGCCTTGTGCGTCGCACTCTTGGGCGCAAGGGTTGCCTGTCAATATTTATGGGGAGGGTGCCCAAAGATCTCGAGGGTTGAGGGCTTAGGGATGTTTTGACCCTCAACCTAAGGCACGAGAGGGTCCCCAAGTGAGCCCCAGTTTACGGAACCTACCTTGTGAAGCTTCTTGGGCAAGCCAGGGGGGAGGAGGGCTCGAGTATCTTTGATTTTGAACTTTTCGTAAAGGGAACCGAAGTTCTCAACTGAGAATGCGACTCAAGGACCCTTCTTAAGGGATCCTCGCAACTAGATGGGGGGGGGCTCCCGAACTTGGGGGGGCACCTTGTTGGGGTCCGTATTCTGAGGGAATCCTACTACTTTGGGGTCTATATTAGGGGTCCCCTATTTTCGTAAATGCACGTTACTTGCGTAACTATGTGAGAAACCCTAGACACTAAACCCTAAAGCCTGGACGATAAACGCAAATGGGGACTTGAACGGAGAAAGAAGAGGCCTTCCAAACAGCTGCAGCCCTCACCGCGTGTGGCGGCCGACTTCACGCCAGCAAAGTTCTGCTTCGCCTTCTCCTCGTGCAGAGCTTCAAAGTCTGGGGTTTAGGGTCTTGGGTATTGGGTTTAGGGTTGAGGGTTTAGGGTTTAGGGTTTAGGGTTTAGGGTTTAGGGTTTAGGGTTTAGGGTTTAGGGTTTAGGGTTTAGGGAATTTTGGGGGCATTTGGGGTCCTGAAGGGGGCAGCTTTCTTCGAACCCGGTCGCGAGAAAGGGGCTGGGTCTGCCCTTGAACAACCACACTGGGATGTCCCTCCTATGCCAACAGTCCTAAATGTAAATTCTGGTACCCTATTATACTCCCGATTAAGGACTGCGAATAAAAGGGTGGAACATCCCAACACTTTGGGGTCTGTGTCCCACCCCCCATGCTCAAAGTTCCTGGGTTGTTCTACCCTTTCTATTCTAGGAGTCCATGTTACATAGGACCTCCATGGTACAGGAGGCCCTTATAATCAAGACCCCAATGAGGTTCCCCGTGTTTCGGAAACCCCCATATAAGCCTCTGTATTCGAAGCCCTAGTACACCAAACTGAACCCTTAAAGCCCCACCCCCCCCCAATCTCGAGACTGACTTGCATGCCCCGGGCGCCTGGGACTTGAGGAATTCCGTCCTCACAAGGCGTGAGTTTAGGGTTTAGGGTTTAGGCTTATGGTTTAGGGCTAAACCCGGAGCCCCAGATCCGAAACCCTGATCCCCAAACCCGTGCCGAGTCGCTCATCTTCTTCCACAAAAACCTTGGGCGGAGGTAGGGGTGGGGGTTCATGGGGGCTTATGGGCGTGGTGGACCTGCATCTGTTTGCCCTCTGCTGATGTCGGGAGGTCGTGGCGCTTCAGGGAAGAAGAGGGCGCTTCTGCTGTGTGGGGAACTTGAGAAAGCCAGCAACAAGAAAACAGGAACCGGAGGATGGAGGCAACCCGCCGAGGAACACCGCGACAACGGAGTGGTAAAGCATGGCAAGTGACAGGTCTGGAGAAGCGACGCCAGCGGCGATGGCGACGAGTAATTACAGAGCATACAGGCATTCAGATGCATCTGGGAAATTGGTGCGTGAAGCATGCCAAAGACAGGAGGACATCCCCTGGAAGAACACAACGCTGCAAAGCGCGAGAAGGCAACGAGAGACCAGCAAACAAAATAATCAAAAAGCACTTTAGGGTTCGGGGTGGAAAAAAGAAACGCCCTCTTTCTAACTTGCTAACATGCTGAGGAGCAAAGTAGGTCTCGCCTGCCTCCAGATCGTGGAAAGTCCCCAGTGGCTCCTCGAAGATGTAGGGAAAAACCTGGCTGCTTCGCAAGAAGAGGGCTTCGGGGTCCAGGGCTGGAGGCTTCGTTGCGAGCTGGATCCCCTCCCCCCCCCGCAAGCTCATCCCTTGCAAGGGGGATCGCTCTGCCATGCTGCGCTGTGCTAAGGGCTCTTTCCGGGAGGTCTGTGACTTGATTGGTGGCGTTCGAGGGCTTCTGTGGGAGGATTCAGGCTGTGGGCCGGGGGCTGATGGCGAGCACACCGGAACGTTTGCAAGGCTTAAACACGTACGTAGGGGGCTTTACAGGGTAAGGAGGGATCAGGGTTTAGTTTTGGTTGAGGGCAGCCTGTTGCCTCCAGGCTGTGAAATTACCGGTTGAGGGTGGACACTTGCAAGGGCTTTGGCAGATTTGCTGCGGTCAGACCTGTGCACCTGCGAGAGGTCAATTCTTTTTCTCCCGCCGTGGCGTCTCCGAAACTCTTCGCTTTCGGCTGGCCCCGTATGGGCTGGGCGCCAACAGAATCCCGCAGAATTTCAAAGGTGGGGGGGGGTGCGGGGGAGGGGCGGGAATCGAGCCCAATTTCCCACACGAAGTCGTCTTTAACATGTTCTTACCTCCAAAAGCTAGAAAACAAATATGTGTGCACGTTACCACTCCAGCGTGGGAACCCCAAAGTTGCTCAAGCATTTGGATAGGTATGATATGGTATGATGTATGTTGGTTTTACGACCGGCAAGGCGATTTCGGGTGGGGCGAAGGGCTTCAAGCGCCCCAGGCCTCGCCGGCGCTCTCCACCTTGTACTTCTCCTCGCTCAACTGAGGTCTGGGTTTCGCTGAATGCCCTAAACAACCTGTTTAGGGCCTTCAGGACTTCAAACCCAAAAACTTTCGGGATCCGATGCCCCATACTTGGGGTGAGGACACCATCCCTGTTCTCTGTATCAGCCGCACAGCCAGCCTCAGCTCTACTGGCTGCTCCCTAGTTAAACCCCCCCCCCCTCAAAAAAAAAATAAAAAAAAAATGAAACCCCCTGAACGCCCCAAATCCCCTGAAGCGTGGCGAGACGTCTCCTCGGCATTCTTGTGGCTCAAGTGGATCTTGCAGCCCGGCATCACGTCCGAGAGGCAGTACGTCCTGAGAGCAACAACCAAGCTTCGGGGGTGCCGGGCTTGGGACTCAAGAGGTCTTAATCGCAATGAATCTGCCGATGCTGACCACAATCAACGGTTACAGTACTGCGAACTGCAAACAAAAAAGAAAGGGACAAAACAAGCAGTGCTTCAGCACGTCATCTAAAGAAGTCCCAACAAGCAGAACGCCCACAAGGGCCCTTAGGAGGCCGTCTCGCAACCTCAGGGCCCCGCTCGTCGATCTCCGCGGCCGTGATTTGCCCATCCTGAATGCTTCGGGTGGGGGGGGGGGGGGTGGGGTAGGGCATTTTTATTACAAAAAAACAATCGTGATACTAGCAATAAGAAAGAAATACTTAGTGATACTAACAATAGCAAGAATACTCGGCATAAGACGATGAATCATGCAAACAAGAATACGAGCAATGGCCTTGATCGGGAACTTCTCGTCGTACATGCTGTACTTCCTCGGCCCCATCCCCCGTTCCGCAGGCTTCGGGCTCAGGGTCTGGTTGGCGTTTGCTTAGGGTGGCATTTGAGGATTGAGGTTGGGATGTTCCCCCTTCTACTCAATCGGGATTCGAGTACCCCCCACCCCCCCCATTATAACCCAGACTAAGGACTGCTGGTATAAGGGGGAACATCCTGAGGTTGAGAGCTTTGGAGTGGCGTGGGGTTGTGGGCTTGGGGAGTCTGAGCGTTGGTCTTTGCCTTGGGACCTTCAGGTTAAGGTGCCATCAAAGGCCTTTGCAGCCAAAACACAGCACCACGTCGCCATTGGCCTCTCACTGCAGAGCAAGGAGCGCTTCAGGTGCACCACAAGGGACAGCAATCACAGTTGAGAACAACCCCGGATCAACGCGTCTGAGCCCCCCCCCGAACTCCCCTACCGTAAACAATACCCTAGAAAAAGGAAAAGTCCCTGGTCGGCATCCCCCCCCCCCTCCCTCCCCGAACAGACAGCAGGCGCCGCGTCGCCTTAGCCTTCTTCCGCTGCCGCTCCTGCAGGCACAGGCCGACGGGTATAGGGTAGAGAGTGTAGCAGGAAACAGAGCTTCTATGTGTATCCCAATGCTGACAGCAGGTTGTAAGCTATAAACTATAAGCTTCCAAAGAAGCTGATGTGTTCAGAGGAAACTGCAGTTCGGTGTTGGCAGTCTCGTGCGCGAGGGCCTGCTGCTTGTGTGCGCAATCCAAGGGTGGTCGAGAGTGGGGGGGCGTGGGATTGGGATGAAAGGGATTCGCAACAATTGAACCCCCCATCCCCCCAAACAAAAGGCTTAGATTAGCAGATTAGCCTGGATATCAGACATCCACCCTGCTCCTCTTCCGCAGATGCTTCTGCTTGCTTCCGCTCCTGGGAAATATCAGTCCAGGGATACAAAGCCCGAAAACCCAATCTCGGCCCCTCCCACCAAAGACCAAGTCCTACACCCTAACAGAAGAGACTCTGGAAGCTCTGAAACAAAGAAACACATCCCAAGACCCCCCCCCCGCCCGAGAATGCCTTGCATGTTGTCCCAGAAAGCCGCTTGCTGCTCAAAAACCAGGTCTTGCACATCAACCAGACGTCTGTTCATGAGGATTTCTCGGGTGCCCCGCATGGGCAATTGATGTTTGCTTCTGGTTGCTGGTTGCCCACAGCTAAACCTAGACACTGGCGCTCTCCCAGAATAACGTCCAGATGGCCACATCCACCCAGACCTCATACTCCCCACTGCCCCCTGAGGCTACCTAAGCTTCCCGAAGGTTCTCTAGTAACCCTGGACCCTAAACCTCCCCTGAACCCCCGTAAGGACCCGATAAAGCTTGCACGCCGCAACAGGAGCTCCTCCTCCAGTTTGGCCGCCTCCTCTTCCTGGGGGATTGGTTTAGGGTTTAGGGTTTGGGGTTTAGGGTTTAGGGTTTCGGGTTTAGGCGTTGGGGGCCAGGGAGTTCAAGGGAATCACCGCCAGAAGCCCCTGAATTAAAACCCTCAAGCGCTCCGAAAGACTCCTTCAACCCCGAAAGCCCTGCACAAAACCCCCGAAAACGCTACATCAACACCGAAAGACCTCCAAAACCTTAATGCCCCCCTAAACCAACACCAACACCTATTAAACCTCATCCATGATGCGTCCCCTAACCCAAGCCCCTATAACCCTTCCGAGCCTTCTTCTTTGCCTCCTCCGACGCCTTCTCCGACGCCTTCTCTGCCTCCTGAAGCCCCCAAAACGACCCCGGAAAGCCTATCAAAAACCTATAGGGTTTAGGGTTGAGGGTTGAGGGTTTAGGGTTTAGGGTATTGGGTTTAGGGTGTAGGGTTTAGGGCATATACTGAATCCCCAGAAGAACCTGTAAAGGCCGTACACACACAAACCCTAAACAGACCCTGTGAAACCCTACCCCAAGGAAACCCTATAAAAAAAAACCCTGCGAACCCCAAACCCTAAATCCCAAACCCCTAACACCAACCCCCCAAACCCTAAACCACAAACCCCAAACCCTAAACCACAAACCCAAACCTCAGACCCCAAACCCTAAACCCTAAACCCCAAACCCTAAACCCTAAACCCTAAACCCTAAACTTAGACCCAGAATTCCCCACCTCTTCCGGCGCCTCCTTCTTTGCCTCCTCGGCTTTCTGCTCGTCCTGGAAACCGAGACCCTGAAAGCCCTGAACCAAAGGTTGGGGGTTAGGGTTTTAGGGTTTAGGGTTTAGGGTTTGGGGTTTAGGGTTCAGGTTTCAGGGTTTAGGGTTCCTAAACTCCCCATCCCAAAACCGGCCAAAGCCGCCAAGTTCCCTAAATCTCCTGCTTTCCCTACCGTACATCCCCTAAACCCGCTGTTGTCGGAATGATCCACGAGAAGCCGGGCGAGCAACATGTCGAGTTGATGTCCGCCCTTGAGTAAGGAATAAACCTTAACTTATATGTAACCTCAAAAGGGTTAAGGGTTTAGGGGTTAGGGTAACATACCTTAATTCATGAAAGGGTTTAGCGCTTAGGGGAACAAACCATTTTATATAACCTTGAAAGGGTTGAGGGTGGAGGGTTTAGGGTTTAGGCGAAGAGACCTTTGTCACATGGCCCACTTCCGAAGATCAAAGCATATCCGTTGGGCAGTTTCACTTTCCTGCCAGATAAGGCATGCAATTGTGCAATGACTCGCAGATGACTGCAGGGCTGTCCAACTATACGCAGGACTCTCAGCCTTCCTTTTCGGGTTGTTTGAGGGCCTTTGCAAGACTAGAAGCCCCTGTGGCCCTAAACCCTAAAAGCTCTAAACCCTAAACCCTAAACCTGGTCCGGAACCTTCCGCCCCCCCAAACCCAAAGGGCGGAGGCCCCAAGCGCCCACGCCTCCTTGCGCAAGGCCTTCGCGGCGACGGCCCCTGCACCAGCAGGCGACGTCGGCGCCGCCTGCGGAGTCACACGACGTTCTTAAATCTAAGGTTCCAGGTATGGGCCCTTAATGTTGGCCCCTTGCTATAGAACCCTTATATACACGATGAATAATAAGGGCCATTACTTCGGATCCCTATAAACAAGGTTCAGGGACCATACTAAGGGCCCATGGTTCCGCCCTTAGATTAAAGGTGCCGGGGTCGCTTGTGGTCCCGAACGGTGGTGTTGGGGGGATTGGTTCTTCGGTGTTTTGAAGATGTCTTGGACCGGACTTTCTTGGGATGGGTGTTGGCATGCCCCAGATTCCAGCCCTGAGTCTTCCAAGCCCGCAAAGCCTGAACTCTGCAATCTCAACTACAGCCTGCACTTTCGAATCTACCCCCAAAAACCCTTCCCCCCAAAACCCCTGCACTCGGAGCTCTGAACCCCATCCCCACACCCGAGGCTTGGCACCTCCAGCTTGCCCCCCCCCCCCCCCTGCCCCCCCTTGGTTCTTAGTAGGGTATGAGGGAATGAGGTACTCTATACAATCCCTTCAAGGGTGTCTTGAGGGCCCTCATTCCTCCATTCCCTGCTAAGAACCTGAGGTACCCTATACAATCCCTTAAAGGGTATGTTTAAGGCCCTAATTCCCTCATTCCCTGCTAAGAACCCAGGGGAGTCTTCTCCGAGCCTTGGCAGCGGACTTGGCCGCCGGCTTGGCCGCCGCCGGCTTGGCCGCGGCCGCCTTGGCCGGCGCCTCTTCGTGCTGCTTGGGCTGTGGCTGCAGGGCATTCCCCAACACTTGTTTACCACATAGTTGTTCACATAATTTCGTCTTGCGTTTAGTCTTCTTCTTGGCAGAATATGACTTAGTCTTACTTTTCCTCGTATTTATGTTTGGCATAAACTCCCCATTCAATGCAGCCTTCGCCGCTGCCTTCGCGGCTTTGGGCGGCATCGCGAGGCGGAGAGGGGGGGAACTTTTCAGGCTTGGAAGGCTCCTACTAGGGGGGGGGCTTCGGGCTGTTCATGGGTGGCGCAAAGTAGGGTTGCAGGTAGCCTCCCTCTTTGAGGTTGCGCTTTGGGCCTCACTCTGTTCTGTGTTTCGAATTACCCGGTCCACGTACTTGCCTTGAGAGGCCCTAATTACGGCCCTCAATGTCGGATGCGACACTATGCACTAGCCCGGAGAGCTGAAACCGCCTGCCAACCGAAACGTGTGACATCGATTCCAATAGCGGCCTGAGCCAAATTCGGCAGCAGCGACCCAGGTGTCAACCCGAGCCATTCCAACTCCGGCAACTTCAAGCTCCTCTGAGAAAAGGAGAACCCCGAATTTGTTCAAGAACCTTTCGCCAACGCCTCCCTCCATGACGATGAGGCTCTCAACCGTCTGATCCCTTGTCGCAGGTATCCTTATACTATACACATGCGGGAGGGGAGGAGGGGGGGGAGGGGGGGTGAGGGGGGGGAAACCCACAAAAAAAACGAGAGGCCATGCGTGCTTTGCGAGCCTTCAGCCTCTGCCTCGAACTCTAAGGCCCGAAGCATCTGCACCGCTGCCTCCGCCTCCATAGTGGGGAGGGCAGGGTTCTGGGGGTTTTGGGGCTGCAGGCTTTGGGGTGTTGTTGGGGTTGAGGGTTTTATGCCTAAACCCTCAATCCTAAACCACAAAAAGTTTAGGGTCTCAAGGTTCTGGGCTATGGGGCTTAGTCAAAAAGCCAAGGACACAGCGAAGAAACCCTTGGGAGGCCCTGCGATGTGCGCTGGGCCTTGTTGGGAATTCAGCCTCACCCTAGCCTCTAAGGATCCCTAACAGACCAACTACGCTCCCGAAGGCGCTCTTTCCCTTAGGGGCGCCGGTCTACACAGATGAATGGGAAGCTGACTCTGAACTATCGCTTAAGGTTTTGTTCCCTCTACTACCTGCTAGAGAGTAGTTATATATATATATATATATGCAGATCTAGATATATAGGTATGTATGTATGTGCTCTTGAAAGGACCTGCCCAAAGAGCTGCTGGAGCGCGCCACAGGTGCGACGAGCCTGCCATGCAGGCAGAGGAGAAAACACACACACACACACACACACACACACACACACACACACACACACACACACACACACACACACACACACACACACACACACACATACAAAGGGGCTAGGAGGAGGGGTCGCCTTTGTATGCTGGGCACAGTCATGGTTGCCTGAAAGTCTATGAGTAGCCTCATACCTAGCCACTAGTTGAGAAAGGCAATTCTATGAACCTTCGCAAAGGCGAACCTTCAAGGAGTTCCATCGCGCCTCGCGCAGTAGAAGGAACCTCCCGAAGCAGGGGAGGGAGAAGCCGCCCACCTGAAGTCATTGAGGGTTCGGGTTTTCATGGGGTTAGATCGCAGGGACTACTGCCTCAACATCTCGAAGACCCCAAAAAAAACATCGCTAAGGCCCCCCACCCGCCTCGAATCCCCTATGCTGTGAGCTTGGGGCGTGGAGGAGTGTGGGAGTCGACATAATTTTCAGGATTTGGGATCCCTTCAGAGGGTATGCCACTGGTGGATTCCAGACATGTTAAACCAGCAACCCCAAATCAAGGAAAAGACCTTGAAGTATTTCAGGATCCTGATGACGAAATTAAGGCAAGGCTCTAAAAATATCCCAAACCTATTTGGGGCTGTTCGGACAAGCTGAGCTTCTGGGCGCCCACGGCGAGGCAAACGGCCGCGCCCGCGGACGCCACGGTCGAAGAGCCTCGCCCAGGGGATGGGCGATGCTCTCACTCCGGATTTTAGGGGTTTTTTTTAGGGTTCCAGGCTTGTTCTGAGTGAGTTATGGGTGCTGGCATGGTTGTGCAGGATGGGTGCGGGGTGCCACGGTGACAATAGGACATGAGCCTGTTAGTCTATAGAACCAGCAGAGAAGGATGTAGCGTATTACTTAAACAAATTTCGCTCAAGTAGGTTCCTTGACAAAACAACGGCTCACTGGCTCACACTTCGGGAGCTCTAGAAAAAACACAAGGCCCAGCACACCCCCCCCCCCCGCACCCCCCCAAACTTGAACCCTTAAACCCTAAACCCGAACCCTCGTTTGCCACTGGAACCCATGAGAACTCTCAAGATGTGGCTCAAGGCTCATGGATCAGAGGGCTCCACTTAACCCTTCTAGGATTTGTAGGGGCTTCAAGGGCTTTTTGTTTTGGGGGGTTAGCGTCTATAGGGTTCGGGGCTTCGAGAGTCAGCCAAAAGGTAAATGTACATATAGATATATATATATATATGTAGATATATATATATATTTATTTATTTATTTATTTATTTCTTTATTTATAGATATATATATATATATAAATAGATATATATATATATATATATATATATAGATATATAGAGATATAGATATACATATATATATATATATAGATTCGTATTTACTTGTTTACCTGTTTGTTTTTTGTCGATTATTTATCTTTTTATGCAGTTGCTTGCTTATTTATATACCCGCCTGCGGCCCTCCTCCTCACAAGGCCCAGCGCCAGGCCCAGGGACAAATCTGGGCCCACGGCTTTGAAAAAAAAAAGGTGGGGTGGCTTCTGAGGGGAAGGGGCTCTAGGGGTGAGAGCAACCGATCCCTGGGTTACAATGACAGGCGCCTTCAAGGCTGAGGGCTTTAAAGAGGTCAGGCCTTGAACATCTTACACAAAAACTGGTGGAAACCCCCGAAATCACGGAACTTGTCTGATGAATCCTGTACACCTCTACCTTGGGGCACTTCTTGGGTCTCAGGCTCAGTGCCAGCCAAGGCCACCAGGGCAAGCTGGGTAGGCTGGGCCTGCCACCTGGCGTTGGGTAAAGCCAAGTAAAGCACCGTTCGCTCCAACAAAACCCCACAACATCAAGATTGGGTCTGGACGGGCGCGCTTCAGAGGCTGATGAGGTGGAAGGGCTGGAGCCACATCCCTCAAAATCCAGCCAAAATCTCCGTACCCATGAGTCCGCGCGAAGCCCAGAAGAGCTACTCTTCCGCCGACCCCGCCCCGCCAAGGTGGCGAGAGGCCTTTGGACAGACCAAGGCTCGCCACGGCGCCATCCGAGAGAAGGCCATGCTCAGCACCTGAACTGGCTTTTTTTCTTGAAGCGGCGAAATCTACTTAGACTTCACCTTGCGAATCCAAGCCTACTCTTTGCTGGGTTACAGCCTAAGGCTGCTGATGTAGGGTGGTAGGGTTTTCGGCTTAGGGCCTATCGACTCCAGAAGCCCCCCTGCGTGAGCGCTTCTGACGAGTGCGCCAGACCGGCAGCTTCTGCACCCCACAAGCAACAACAAAATGTTCAGGGTGGAGGGTAGAGTCGGCTTAGTAGGCCAAGTAGGCTCTCCAGCTAAGAAGCCCCAAGCCCAGAGACACGCGCAAGCTCTACAAGCGGGGCTCGGGCAGAGCTCGGCAATCTCCTGTCAAGCTCAGACTCTGGGCATTTCGGGTGGGGTTTAGGGTTTGGGGTTTCGGGCTTAGGGCCTATAGGGCTTAGGGACACCCAATTTCCCTGGACACTCTCCGGCCTACCAACCTCTAAGCCCCGAAGTCCCATGGAGGGATTGAGCCCCAAGCTCCAAAAGCTCCCCGCATTCGAACTGCACACAAGGACACGAGGGGCCTCCGGGCTGTAGTTTCAGAGGGCAACCGGCAACCGTACCCAGGGATTTCGTTGCTGGGGGTCGGGGATGATTTCGGGTTTAGGGCTTGGGGTTTAGGGTTTCGGGTTTAGGGTCTAGGGTCTAGGGTCTAGGGTTTAGGGTTTAGGGTTTAGGGTCTAGGGTTTAGGGTTCAGGGTTTAGGGCTTATCATCAAGTTTAGGGTCTTTAGGCCCATGGGCATCCTAGGTCTTGGGGGCATCCCAGGCCTTCGCCACTTGTCTGGCCCCTGTCTCGGGCGGCTTGCTCTCCGAGATCTCCTGGCTCAAGCCCTCAACCCTAAACCCTAAACCCTAGCCCTAAACCCTAAACCCCAAACCCTAAACCCTAAACCCCAAATCCTCAGAAAAATCCTGACAAGCCCACAAGAGATGTTCCCCCCCCCCTTATCCTAGCAGTATAGTACGTGTAAGGGGGAACATCCCAACCCCAGCACCCAAACTCTCCAACACCCAAAACCCTCAAAACCGCACACTCCAACAGCCTCCCACCCTGAAACCCCATCAAACCCCGCCAAAGCTGGACTCCCGGACCCTCAAGCCCTAAACCCTGCAACCCTAACCCCCCCCAACAAAAAAAATAAAACCTACAAGCACAAGACCCCAAAACCCCAAACACCCCTAAAACGCCCTTAAAGGCCCTCAAAGGCCCCCAAAACCAGCAAAAACCCCAAAAAAACCCCCCAAGGCCTCGGGCTGCCAGTTCTCGTGCGCAGGGGCGCGGGGCGCCTTTGAGGGATTTAGGGTTTGGGGCTTAGGGTTTAGGGGGGGCTTCTGGTGGGAAGGGGGGCTTTTTGGAACCTTTGGTTGGGTTTTGCGTGGCTTTTCGGGCTTTTTTGGGGGCCTTTGCGGTGTTGGGGCTTTGGGGCGGCGCACTTGGGCAGATTGAGCAGGCAGGGTTTAGCCAGCATCCAAAAACACTCAAAAGGTCGGGAGCCCTAAGACGTATGAATTGGGGAAGTATAGGTACCCCAAAATGTCCCAAAATACTCTCAAAAGGCAATATAGGGGGGGATATAAACATACCCTACACCTAAGACCCAGACTTCCCGACTGGAAATTTGGTGCTTTTTTCGTGGCACGGCGTGCCGAGCTGGAGATCTTGATGCTCCAACCGGGGCCTTCCTCTGCATACCCAAGGATCCGGCACTCCCAAGGCTTTCGAGCAGAGGGACCAAAATGGGAAAAAAGTTCTAATTCGCCCCTCCCCCTCGTCGGTCTCACAGACGAGCCGCGGCCTTCTGCATCACAGACTAAACCTCGGCTCACCTCAGGCCCCCAGCCTTCTGAGGCACAGGCGCCTTTCGAGGGGGGAGAGGGGGGGGGGGGGAGGGAAGCCCCACAGGGGCATGGTGTGTACCTAACCGCCAGCAAAAAAACATCGAAAGCTTCTCGGCCCAAGCCTAAACTGGTCTTGGAAGCCCCTTAAGGATTGCAATCGTTTTTGAGCAACCCAAGCCCTCCTTCATCGACCCTGCAATCTTCACCACCTGCAGGCCCCGAATTCCTTCACGGTGTTGGGCTTCGGGTTTAGGATTGAGAGGTATGGCCCCAAGAGCCCTAAACTTCTCAAACCCAAAAACCCCCCAAAAAAGCCCGCTCTGATCCTAGGAACGCTGCCAATGCTCCCCCTCCCTCGACTTGCAACAGGGATTGGAGGGCCGACGCCGCGGAGCCACTACCATGGAGGCAGATTTTCTACGAGTTGAAGGCTTAGGATTTGGGATTTGAACTTTGGGACTTTGGGGTGTTGGGTCCCCCCTGGCCCCAGTGGCAGAGTCTCCGCAGCTACGCCCATAAAGGGTCAAGCCGAATTCAGCGATCTACGCTCAGATGGGCAAAACGGGCCCCCTGAGGCCGGATGTCGGGTTGTAGGGGGTAGTTCGGGTTTGGGGCTCAGGGTTTTTTTCAGGGGGTTTTGGGCTGCTTTGGGGGCCGTTGAACCTGTTGTTTGTGTAAAGAGGCACTCATGTTCACTTGAAGCATCAGCCCCTGCGCAAGGATGACACGCTGAGCGCGTCCACTGAGGTCTTAACCATAAACTATGCCAACGATGTTGGCTCAAGTCTCGGAGCAAATGCACGGAGTGCAGCTTGGTTTTCGGGTTCTTTCGGGTTCTTCCGGGTTTTGGGGTTTGGTTTCCTCTTCCCGGTACCCTAGTCCCACCCCCTGTCCTGGTACCCTAGTCCTGCGACCCAGTCCAGGGTGTGAAGGGTGCGTTCGTTCAGGGGTTCAGGGCTAAGAAGGTGGTTGATGATTGAGGTCCAAGGCGGAAGAGATGGCGGGGGATACTGATGATTTATCTAGGGTTTTGATGAACGATGTTCCTCTCCAGATGCTGCCTCAATCTCCCACTCCATCACACTTCAGCAGAATCACCGAAAGCAGCCCTGACCAACATCAGGGTATGAGCCCAAACGCTCCAAGCAATCCCGCAGAAGCGCAGCAGCAGCAGCATCAGCGTTCCTCACTTTCTGTCTCTGGCCAGGGCACACAAGTTGGGGATGTTGTCATGAATACGCCAGGTGCAGAGTTCCTTGTCCGTCAAATGAACGAGATTAGATCTGCAAATGGTGACGTGGTCCGAATGATGCGACAGTTAGAGGGAAATCATTGGGATCTTATTGCTATGACTGGTATGGATCAAGTGCAGCAGAACCTTGAAGGCATTCGTCATGAGATGGAGCGTCGCACAAATCTGCTGGGCACTGGCCTGACAACCACTGTTGCTGGAATAGAGCAGCTGCGCGACGCAGCGTTGCAGAGTCGCCAGGCTTATGGCCAGGTGAGTGAAGCATGCAGCACCTTGACAAGTCAGATGAATGAGCTCGCTACAGCTGTGAGACATTTGAGTCAAAGGGTTGATGACCTAGAGGGCCAGGTGTTTCTTCAAGACGCTGTGAGCAAGCAAGTGAATGAGATCCGTGATCGTATAGCCGCATTGGAGTTTCAAGCTGTAGCTGGAGGTGAATGGCCTGAAGCTGAAAGGAAAATCTTCCTGAAGGAGCATAAGCTACAATCCGACAAGACTTCATTGTGCATTCACGATCTACAAGAGCAAGTGAGACAGCTCAATGAGAAAACCCAAGAAGAGAAGCGAGGTTCCTCGACACAGTTGGCGCTTGTCCTTGAACGTGTGGTTGGCGTTGAAAAGATTTGCAAGAAACTTCGTGAGCGTGACGAGGAGATCCAGGGTCACTTGAGTCACGTAATACCGCAGTCTATTGCTTCGGACGCAGGACCCCAGCAGGAAAGCCAGGCGCCAGCAAGCCTTGGGGAACCGCAGACTTTTTCCATTGGAAGTGGGACGCCGCTTCAGGTCAATGAAAGGTCTGGTGAAGATGACTGGTGGGAGGCGTACGATGACAGACCAATCAGCTCTTGGTTGACAAAACCGCCGGGCCTTCCCATGGAATCAGCCTGGATGAATGAGGGTTGGGGTGCCAATGCCCCTACTCAGCCGCCTCCCCTTCCCAAAGAATTTCGTAGCTCGAGCCAGGATGGTTTCCATCTAGATGGACATGAGCTGAGAGTTGCAGGGGGCCAGTGGAAGTTGATGAAGGAGTTCCCGAGGATTCTTGAGCCGCGAGGTCAGGCATGGGAACGAGGCCTCCAATTCTCGCAGTATGCTACCGAAATGGTGTCCGTTGCATCGTGTATCGGTGCTGGGTTCGGAAAGTTCGTGAGGCACCAAATCGATGCAGCGTTGGGGCGCTTTCAACGGCGCATGGATGCCGGGGTTCATGACCCCGATGTTCCCCCTGTTGCCAGCGGATGCGAGGAGTTTGAGAGCAGGTTGGCTATGACTTTGCTTTCGCAGACGAGTGATGATATCAAACGAGGTGTGATTGAGTCAGCTGCGGGTCAAGTGGTTCCTTCATTAACGATCCTAGAAGCGATTCTTGAGCGCTACCAACCTGGTGGTATTGAAGAGAAGTCAAGCCTGACGTCGTTTTTGAGGAACCTGCCGCAGGCAAATACTTTCACTGAATGTTTGGCAACACTTAGAAGGCTAAAGCTGGCTACATCCCGGATTCTTGTCCTTGGTTTGCCGAGTCATCCTCCACATGAAGCCATTTCTTCCTTGAACCACATGGTGAAAACTCTAGAAAAGAAGAGTCCCACCCTGAGTACGCGCTTGAATTTGCTTCGTCTTCGTCCTGAGATCTTGAATCCCACCGAAGAAGGTGTGAGTCTCCTGCAGACGGCGATTGAGGCAGAAGCACGGCGACTGGCAGCTGAGGAGTTCTCTAAGCCACATCACCCGAAAGGTTCTGATGCTGGAACTGGAGAGTATGAGATCACAGCTGCTAAGGGTAAAGGGAAAGGCAAGAAAGGAAAACCAACAGGTGATACCAAGTCAACTCCATGTGCATTCTTTAACACTGAGCGAGGGTGCTTGAAGGGAAAGGATTGCGAGTATTGGCATGGTGATCCTAAGGGGGCAAAAGCCAAAGGCAAGGGCAAGGGCAAGGAGGATTCAAAGACAAGGGCAGCGGCCAAGGAGGCTGAAGCGAAGGCCAAAGAGAAAGCTGAAGCAAGGGAGGCAAAAGCCAAAGCCAAGGCCGCAGCAAAGGAAGCAGCAGCAAGAGACAAACCGGACCCCAAGGCAAAGCCAGGTGCTAAAGCGAAGGCAGCAGCACTTGTTGGAGCTGAGGCGAAGTCTGCTACATGTTATCGAGTGTGTGCAAACATGGCATTGCGTGAGAACGATCAACCTTCTGACGATGGTATCTCTTCCTCTTCAGAGCTTTCCGAACTGGATGGTGTTAGGAGCGATGACCTTACTCCGAGTGAATTCGGGGACGAGTTTCAGGAGGAGAGTGACGACGAGCCAGGTCCATGGATGTGGAGCTTGCGCTTGACGTGTTTGGAGTGGAAAATGTGGACTCACCCAGGCAACATCGTCACCAGGGCGCATGCGGAGTTTGAGCACATTGATGATTATCGCAGTGTGGAGCATGGAGCATGGATTCTGCATAGGGCTGGGCAATTAGATGAGCTGCCGGCTGTGTTGAATGATGAATGGACCGTCACTGCTGTACACAATGTGTTGGTTCTGGATCCGGTCACGAGAGTCTTCAAGGGGGCCTTTGCCTTCGAGCTTGAGCGTGTAGATGTCCAGTCCAAGCTTCGTTTTGTGGTAGCGGTGGAAAGAAATCAGCCGTACGTAGAGCCATGGCCTGAGGATGTATGGTTTAATGAATGCATGAGATTCGGCTTCGGGGCTCCCACCGGGCATGTCAGGGACCGAATTCCACTAGAGGAAATGTTGAATGGTCATGGATTTGGTCACCTAGCTGAGACCCTGGGTTTGTTAGGTGCCGAGTTTGCTGATGATCTTGCCTTCCTGAGTCCTCGAGATTTGGTAGAGAATGGCATTCAACGGCAGGTTGCTGAGGACCTGTTTCAGCATGAAGGTGTCCTGTATGAAGTCCACGCCTCTACGGGAGTCCAGGGTGTTCGGCTGGAAGAAGAACAGATTGAGGAACTTGCGTTCTCTTTATATGCATCTTGGCAGGCGGGAGAACCGGTGAGTGATGAAGAGTACGACCCCGAAGTCCAACAAAGATTCCATGGCATGGTGCGTAGGCGGCGCCAAGGTGCTGCAAACATGTGTTGTGTCTCGGGCAATCGTGTTGAGAGTGATGGTTTTGTTCTCGTTGACAGCGGGGCCAACGAAGTGCTCCGTCCACAGACTAAGCGGCAATCCTCATTAGGTGAAGAAACGCTTCAGGTCACTCTCGCGTCAGGGTCGCAGTGCGCAGCCACCTTGAACAAACATGGAGAGGTGTGCATGATCTCAGAGAATGGAGCCAAGGGAGAGTGGATCGTTGGAGTTAGGAAGATCATCGACATAGGAGGGGCTTTCAATTGGGACCAGAAGGGCGCTAGAATCTCGTACCCACATCCTTTCGAACACGCTAGGATTGTGAATGTTGACTGCGTTGTCACCAATGGCCTACCGTACATGAGATGGTCTGATTTCAAACTTGCGCGTATTGCACTCAGCAAGCATTATCGGATGCAGCAGAAGAGCATTTGCAGTCACAAGGTTGTCACTGACATTCCCGAAATCCCTGTGATTCCCCCGGAGAGCCAGGTCATTGACTGGGTTGATGTGTTGGAGTTTCAGGAGGAGTCAGGGGATCACATTCAGGGATGCAAGGCTGTCGAAGTAATAACCAGTGAATCCTTTGCCGAAAAACTGCTTGAAAGGGATCATGTGGAGCATCATGAGGTTTTGGCAGCTGTGAAGATGGCAGATCTAAAGCCCTTGATCCTTCGTAGGAGCTCTAAGGTGGTAGGAGAACCATCGGTCGCGAAGCTGTGGGTCTTCGGGTCCTATGTTAGGGGCGGTCTGTGTGGAATCACGCGTGTCACCAAGCAGCACCCTTTCCTCACCAAACTTGCCACTAAGTTTATGAAGCAGCACACTGAGAATCCCTTTATGGCTATTGCTATAGCTGAGGATGTAGCTTTCAAGCCGCACCGTGATCCAAACGACGGCTCATTTGATTCCACGATTGTAGGTCTGAGTAGCTTTCAGGGCGGCCATCTGTGGACTGAAAATGCATCGAGTGACCTGGATGAGGACCAGGCAGTGTGGCGGTACACAGAAACGGATTCCGCACCTATTCCTGGAAAGCTCCACAGACTCGACGATGGTAGAGCAGCTTCTTTCTGTGCCACTCGTTGGCACGGTACAGAACCCTATGTTGGCAACAGAGTAGTGATGATTTCATACATCCCCAAAGGATGGAAGGCCATCGATTTGAACATGCGATGTCGACTTGAACAGCTGGGCTTCCAACTGCCACGTCAGGATCTGGAGACGAGACTTTGCGCAGCCAGTGACGCAGATGTTGCAGCTTTCAAAGCTTTGATTGCTCAGTCGTCAGAGGTCTTCTTGAACCCTGGAGCCGCAGTCACACTTGAGGAGCGAAACACACTTCAGCATGACACATACAAGCACAGTCAGCAGAAACATCCTTCCTCTCCTCTTTCTCCTGATGATGGTGATGATGATGAAGGGATTGAGGGTCGGGATGGCGTTTTGGGATGTGAGGGTTATGTTGGGGACGGGGTTCGTAGCGAGACAGAGCATCCATGGAAGAGCGCCTGTGACTTGGACTTGAAATCTCCCCTCACACCCTCCCCTGAGGATGCTGTGCGAAAGGCTTGCCGGGAAGGTTTGTATGACAAGAGGAATCATGCCAGCGTGCAGGCGAGAGGCCATCGTCGGCCCCACAGAAAATTGCCTGCAAAAGACATCAACGACGGGGTGATCTCGATTGACTTGAGTGGGCCACATAAGGAGTCATTTGCAGGGAATCGTTACGCTTTAGTTGCGTGTGCACACATTGCTGAGGGCCTTGATTTGCCTTTTGTGCGAGGGATTCGCACTAAGGAGGCAGCAGTTGTGACAGAGGCGCTGCGAGATATCTTGAATCAGCTGGTGTCAATGGCTGAAGGGCAACAAATCACTTTCCGGATTCATTCTGATCAGGGTCGTGAGTTCACTGCTCGCCTGTCCGCTGAACAGCTTAAGACTTATAACCACTATCGTACTTTTGCGGTCCCTTACTCACATCAATCAAACGGGCGAGTAGAGAACTTGATCGACCAACTGAAAACGTCAACTGCCACAATGCTCTTGGGAGGGAAGCTGGATATGAGGTTCTGGGATGAACTAATGGTTCATGCTGCAAAACTTCGGCGCATGAGAGCGTTGAACCTGAAGATCCCCAAAGACCTTCCAGCTCCAGGTGACTACGTGTTGTCGCGACTGCCTAGGGATCAGATGCCAGACTTCCGAGATCGGACCGAGCCTGGAGTTTTCCTGGGTTTGTCGGAACATGTGGCAAACGGTTCTAAAGTGTTGGTGGAGCGTGACGGAAGAGTTCTTGTGCGGTATGCTCGGTTACCGATACTGCTTGACAGAGAGAAGCCACGGTGGAGACTCGTGGAGAATCCTGGTAGTGATCAGAAGACCTGGGTTTCGGATAAAGGGCAAATTGCATGGGCTGCACCATCCGATACGGACATCTTGACGGTGGAGGAAAAGCTAGGATGCAACATCGCAAGTCCGGATGAGGTGTTTGTGAGACTGAACAACTTGCTTGAGAAGACTCGAGGGTCTGAGGTTGAAAAGGAGATTTTCAATTTGTTCAGTCATGGCATCATCGCTCAGCTCCCAGAAGTTGCAGAGGCCCACATGGTTAGAACACATGAAGCTGGCGAGGAGGTTGAGGAGGAGCCTCACCCAGCAGATGAGAGTGAAGACTCATTTGGACACAAGTTCATGAAGTTTGTTGCTAGCCGGGCGGTGTCTGCTCCAGATGTTTCTGCGCCCGATAAGTCCGAGAAGTACATCACAAGGACCGACGAAGATGAACAAGAAGCAGAAGAGATTTTTCAAAACTTGTTGCGTGAAGCACAGCAACGTCGTGGATCAGCAGAGGTTGTGCCTAACTCCGTCTTGACAGGTGAACGTGCTGAAAAATGGATTGAAGCAGTCCAGAAGGAATTGACCAGTGTAGAGAGCAAGGACGTTTTATTGCCTGTCCGACAGGGCTATGAACGAGAGGATCTACACTTGGAGGCTGGTGAAGAGATTCCCCGAACCATCCCAATGAAGCTTGTGCTATCCGAGAAACCGCTTACAGAACCTGACAGCTCTGCGAATTGCGATACAGATGGGCAAGGGTTTTTAGCGAAAGCACGTTTGGTTGCATGTGGCAATTTTCAAAACAATGAGTTCGCGAAGGACGAGCTATCAACCGAGAATGTGCCGTCCTGGATTGTGCGGACCATGTACCATAAGCTTGCTCAGGAACCAACTTGGATAGCAGGTGCGGCGGACATCTCAACGGCATTCCTGAACACTGTGCTTCGACGTGGTGAAGCACCGCTTTTGGATCCACCGGCTATCTTGAAACGCTTGAAGCTGGTACCTCATGGGGTGAAGTATCTTCCTTTGCGGGCGTTGTATGGACTTCGGATCTCGCCCAAGGAATGGGCTAAAGACCGGGACTCAACCTTGAACGGGAGTGTTCTTGAGCCTCGTGAGGGAGATGAGATGCCAGCAGTGCGGCTTGAGCCGCTTGATATTTGTGAGGGCCTTTGGCGACTGATTGATGTGGCATCGGGCCAAGTGACGGGATTACTTACTTTGTACGTGGATGACGTGCTCGTTGTAGGGTGTCCTGAAATGGTATCACGATGCCTGGAGTTTATCGGCCAGAAGTGGGCTATGAAGCTCCAAGGGTTCATTAGTCGTGAAGAGAGAACAATCAAGTGTGGAAGTTTGGGACAGCTTGAGCGCAAAACAGAGCTTGTTTTCCTTGGGGTGCAAATGAGTTTCAACATGGAGGGCGATGTCATCATCAGTCAGCGCGCGTGGATTCTACAGGAACTCCATCGACGACAGTGGCTACACCTTAAGGGCTGCGCAACTCTACCACAGCTTGAACTCAACGACGATGAAGTCAAGGATGAGGCCTATGAGCAGAATAAGCTTGAGTGCCAGCGAGAGCTAGGAACGCTCTTGTGGATGAGTACAAGATCACGGCCTGACATCGCCAGTACGGTTGGGATCTTGGCGTCGGAGTTGACTCATAGACCAAAACGGGTTTTGCAGTTGATTCGTCATGTGTGGCGTTACATCCGCGGAACATTGAACGTCTGTTTGACCTACAAAGCGCAGAAAAACATTCAGGAGTTCACGTGTTACAGTGACGCTTCGTTTGCACCCACAGCTGGAAGGTCGAGATCTGGCATGGTCTACATGCTAGGATCTAGCATTCTTGATTGGGCTTCCACGAAGCAAACACTGACGTCATGGTCAGCTACCGAAGCGGAAACGGTTGCTATGTCAGAATGCTTAAGTCAGGGTGGACGCATGCAAGACACAGTGAACCAGCTGATTGGAGTGACGCTTCCCATCATGTTGCGATGCGACAATGCAGCTGCCATCATCTTAGCTTTGAGAGAATCCCTGCAGCCCCTGAAATGGAAAACGCGAGGCGTGGCGCTTCGGGCGAGCTGGTTGAGGGATTCCATTAGGGATCTCGAAGCTGGCGTTACCCACGAGCCGGGGGCAACCCTGGTAGCAGATTTACTCACGAAAACCCTCCCTCGAGTTCGGCTGCAAACTCTCAGAGAGAAGGTTGGACTTCTTGAACGAACTTGACGCGCTTCGCATTGCTAACGGGAGCAATGGAAGAAGTTCTACTTTTGCTTCACTGGTGGCCTTTGTCCTGCATAAACGGTTCGGGTCCACTTGTGCTAATCTTTCCTTAGAAGCTCTGCCGAAGGAATAGTCCAGCAGAGTTGATGCATGAGCGCTTTTGGGGGCCCAGAGAGCAGTGCCTGAAGGGTGCTGCGAGCATCAAGATTTGACATTTGAAACTCCCAGCAAGGAGGAGTGTTTGTGTAAAGAGGCACTCATGTTCACTTGAAGCATCAGCCCCTGCGCAAGGATGACACGCTGAGCGCGTCCACTGAGGTCTTAACCATAAACTATGCCAACGATGTTGGCTCAAGTCTCGGAGCAAATGCACGGAGTGCAGCTTGGTTTTCGGGTTCTTTCGGGTTCTTCCGGGTTTTGGGGTTTGGTTTCCTCTTCCCGGTACCCTAGTCCCACCCCCTGTCCTGGTACCCTAGTCCTGCGACCCAGTCCAGGGTGTGAAGGGTGCGTTCGTTCAGGGGTTCAGGGCTAAGAAGGTGGTTGATGATTGAGGTCCAAGGCGGAAGAGATGGCGGGGGATACTGATGATTTATCTAGGGTTTTGATGAACGATGTTCCTCTCCAGATGCTGCCTCAATCTCCCACTCCATCACACTTCAGCAGAATCACCGAAAGCAGCCCTGACCAACATCACCTGTAAAGGGCTTTGGCACTAGGCTCAGGGGCTGCAAAGGATACCCGCGTAGCTTCGGATGGTTTCGGCCTCGCGGGAAAACACCCCAAGCCACAACACCCCAAAAAAAACCCTGCAAACCCCCCGGAAAACCCCGAAGAAACTCAGAAGACCCTGAAACATGCGACGGGACTTCCCCTGCAAGGGGCCTTCCCTTCAGGCGAGGGGCCTTCCCCCCGAAAAGCCCCGGAAAACCCTCTGAAACCCTAAACCCTAAACCCTAAACCCTAAACTCTGACAGCTGCGCCAGGCCGCTCTGCACCTCAGAGGCCGCAGCTCGACATCTGCCGGAGCCGCTGCCTCGACCACTTCCAGGGATTTAGGGTCTAGGGTTTAGGGTTTAGGGTTTAGGGTTTAGGGTTTTAGGGGTTTAGGGGTTTAGGGGTTTAGGGTGTAGGGGTTTAGGGGCTTATTTAGGGGTTTAGGGCCAGACAAAAGCAGCGAGGAGCAGAAAACAGCAGAGAAGACCAGACAAAAGCAGCGAAGAGAAATGGGTTTAGGGTTTAGGGTTTAGGGTTGAGTAGCTGGGTTTAGGGTTGAGAAGTTAGGGTTTCGCGTGCTGAAGGCCCCGAACAAAAGCAGCTTCGGGTCAGAACCGACCACGCAACCGCAGAAGTAAAAGAATGAAAAATAAGAAACACGCAAATAAACGCACAAAATACAACAAAGAAAGAAAGAAGAAAATCAAAATATTTAAAAGAACATAAATTATACTGTAAAAAACAGACATGTACTGAGAGCAGTATCGGGGCGTAGGAGATCTTTTGAAGAGGAGGTAATTATGTTCGTTTTGGAAGGCGCTGGGGGAAAGTTTAGGAGGAGGAGGACTGCCAGAATCAGGCGCTTTTGCGAACATCCCGGAACCCGACACTTCCTGACCTGAGGCCCCCCGCTGCATGTCGCTGTCGCAGGGTTCCGGCGTGAACTCGAAGTAGAAGTTGTCGAACCTGCGGAGCTGTTGAGGGTTTAGGGTTTAGGGTTTAGGGTTTAGGGTTTAGGGTTTAGGGTTTAGGGTTTAGGGTTTAGGGTTTAGGGTTTAGGGTGTAGGGTTTAGGGTTTGGGTTTTTTGGCGAGTTTGCTGCTGAAGGCCAGCTTGAGGACCCTGAAACACTCAAGGGCCCCTCCCGGCCCCTGAATCCATCGTGCCGCCCTCTTTCGAACCCCCCCCCCCAAACAAAAAAAACAAAAAAACAAAAAACAGAGCCATGGTGTGTCAGTCAGGGCTACGCATGGCTACTCCACCCCTGAACTCTCCCCAAAAAAGATTGACAGACTCTGCGTAGCAACTGCTAAGGGCTGCTGCGAACAGTGTGCCCAAAAAGTCTCTGGGAGCACCGGCTTCGGAGGCACCGTCGCGAAGTCGAAGTGGTTGTACACCTGGAGGCCAACGTTTTTTCCGCGGGCTGAGGGTATTGAAGGTTGCGGGTTGAGGGTTGAGGGTTTCAGGCTCAAGGGGCTGAGCCTGCTTGTGGGGCCTGAGCTTTCAGTGAAGGCTTCGGTCATGTCATCCCTTACCTACCCCTCTTCTCCTCCCCGAAATTCACCCCCAAGTTCCCATGAATTGGGCTTAGTGAGCCGGAAAGGGGCAGTCCGCTTCGTCTTCAGCTTATGCGCAAACAAAGTTGGTTCCAAGCCAAGGATCGCCAAAAGTGTTGGTCTGCCCGGGGTGCATAGGGCACCACATGCCGTTGTCCACCTTCGGGCAGATGTCCACGACGACCTGTGCTTTCGAGGGTGATGCCAAAAGACTCGCTCAAGTTACCGGACTCTGGCCCCCCACTCGCACGCGTGAACGGACGCATGAGGGCATGTGACAGCGTGTCCTGGCCAATCGTCCTCGTGCAGTATGTATGTTGTACAAAGGGGGCACGATCGTGTACAAAGAGGCTAAAAAACTGTGAATACCAGTGTCTTGGGCATGGTTGCCATGTCAGGTTTGGTTGTGTACCACAGGTTAAAAACGTAATTATATACCCCCTCACCCACCCGTCACCCCGACCCATCCCCCAGAAAGAAGACGAGACGGAAGTCATCAGAAGCCCAGAGCTCTGGAACAAAAAGCGCCGAGCCGAATGAATGCATAAAGCCACCAGCCCAACCACGTGAACATCCACAGGACGTCTTTTCGGAGGACAGTGGGGTGAAGTAGGGGTTCATCAAATCTCATGGGCCCTGGTCAGGGTGACTCTCGTAGCGCTTAGCACAGTCTACCCAGTCGACTCCTGATTGTTCCGGGGTACCTAAAACCCAAAACCCTGAACCCGAAACCCCAAAGCCAAAAAGGCAAAGGGGGCCAAACCCCCCAAGTAAACAGGCATCCGAGGGCTTTCTGCGTCCGAGAGGCAAACTTGTAGACCTCTCAGAACTCAGAACTCGGAGTCCCGTGGAGGGTGGGGTGGGGTGGGGGGGGGGGGAGGGGGGGAATTGTGAGGGAACTCTTGGCCTCTTCAAAGCCCTCAGCCTAAACCCTCTTGCAGCCCTCATGGAGTCTTTGGGGCTTTTGGGAGCTGGGACTCATGTGGTTCCGAAAGCCCAACAGTTGTCAAAACAGGCTCTGCATGCCTCAACCACTCAGAGGTTATGAAGCCCTCACAGGCTCAACCCTGCTTCCTTTCCCTGCGCCCCTCAGGGCCCCCGAGACCTGGTGGAAGATCTCACTGTCCTTTGGCGTCCACACGTGGAAGCCCCTCGGGAGCTGGCGGATGAACCTGTGCTTGAGGGATTCTTGCATCGGAAACCCCTCTACATCCATTTAGGGGACTGAAAGAAAGGTATGGCCTTAAGGCCTGCATGGGGGGAGAGGGGGGGAGGGGGGGGAGGGGGGGGAGGGTGTATGAAAAGGCTGGGGAACGTTGGCCGGCTGGAAGATGGGGACACGATTTTGGAGGCAAAGGGGTGCGCTTTCAGCCCCTATCCTGCAATCCGAGAGCCTTGCTCCATATTGAGCTGTTGATTCGCTATTGATGCTTCTTCTTTATCATTGTATTATATATATATATATATATATATATATATATATATATATACTTGGCACTGCTACTAATCTTATTCTGGGTCCACAACGGTCGCCAGTCAAGGAGCCGGCCCTTGCCGCAGGCACCGCAGCCCATTGAAGCCTCAAGAGAATCAGGTCTCAACCGGCCACCAAAGGCTTTTCGGGTCACCTTTGATATAATATGTGATATAGTATATACTATGATATGATAGTGTTGTCTATGCATGTATGTACATATATGTGTATGCATTGCATATACGTTTTAGGGTGGTTGCATTTTGGGGTTGTTGGATCCTCGGCACCTTCAAGCTTTCACGAGACTTTGGATGCCAGCCAGGACATTGATGTGGAACGGCCGAGAGCCACTCTTGCAGCCTCTCTATACTTCATACCGAGATCGGTTTGGAGTTTGGGGTTCAGTGTTTAGGGTGGCTTGGGGCTTGGGGCTTCGGAATCCCTACGGGCTTGCTGCAAGGCCCTACTGTAGGCGGCCAAAGCGGCCGTCGGGCCACCTCCACCATTCCGGTTGCACCAGCAGCAGCCGTCCTGTGCGATGCCGGGAATCAGCGAGGTCTGCAAGGCCCCCTCCCACAAAAACAACCACTTTTCACAGAGGAAAAATATTGAAACAACCATCCGCCCAGCCTCCCTGGGCCTCATCGACCCTTTACCCTCAACATCCCGATGACCCGGGGACCCAGAAGGAGACACGGTCTGCCTGCATCGCCTGAGCGGTTGCCACGGCCAGGTAGTCCGTGCCTTGCTTCGACTTTGGGGAAATTCTACCAACACGAAAGCACCGTCTACAACTCAACAGCCAACCGGCCTTGCACCAGCGCAGCGCTGTCGAGGCCGCAAGACGTGTGCGGGTTGGTGCCGTAGCGGGTGGTGGTGGCCATGAACCTGGAAGAAACCCGAAACCCTAAACCCTAAACCCTGGGAGGCCCTTGGGGTGATTTGAGGGCTGCTTTGAGGGGATCACGGCTACAGCGCTTCGGCGAAGAGAAGCTCAGCCTCAAGTAGCCGCAGCCCAAGCCAAGTAAAGCGTCCCCCCCGAAGAAAACCCTCAGCCCCTCAAAACCACTCAACCCCGAAGTCCCTGAACTTCCAGCCTAAAGCCACCCCAAAAAACCGAAAAAAACCCTCTAAACGCCCCCCTAAACCCCCCCTAACCTTCCCCCTCTCCAACAAAAAAAAGCTCAAACATCTCGGAACGGGAGGCTGGAAGCCGCCCTTCACCTGGGGGGGCGGAGCCCAGGCCGACTTCGACAGGAGCTCCGCCTCGCACCGAGGGGGGGGTGTGGGGGGAGGAGTTTTGTAGGGGGTTTCGGGCTTAGGGTTTAGGGTTTACTGTTTGGGGTTTGGGGTTTGGGGTTTGGGGTTTGGGGTTTGGGGTTTGGAGTTTGGAGTTTGGAGTTTGGAGTTTGGAGTTTGGGGCTGGGGTTGGGAAGGGGACGTGGGGGGGTGGAGATCTCGAGGGTGGGTTTGGTAGGGAGTCTTGGGGCTTTTGGGAGTTTAGGGAGTTTTGGGAGGCCTTGTAGCGAGTTGGGAGTGTAGCTTGGGGGGGGCGATCTTTGAACGCACGCTTCACCTCCAAGCCAGGGGGAGTTTAGGGGGTTCAGGGAGTTCAGGGGGCTTTTGGGAGTTCAGGTGCCCGCCTTCTCTGTCTCATTCCCGAAGAATCGCCAGTCGCCTAAGAAAGGGTGGCAGGGAAGCAAAGGAATCTTTCCGGGAGCGATGTTCAAGGACAGATGCTCAAAGCTCTAAATTTCTGGGGCCTCGCAAAAAAAGGAAGTCCATGTTACAAATACGTACATCCATACATACATACATACATACATACATACATACATACATACATACATACATACATACATACATACATACATACATACATACATACATACATACATACATACATGCATACATGTAGACAGATACGTATGTATGTATGCGTATATATCCGTTTTATAACATTTTGTCATATATCTTTTATACAGACAGACAAGTGTAGGAAGACCAGTACATCCAGGTCGCTGTCTCTTTGGGCGTGCGAGGAATTTTGAGAGGCCCGGAGGTTCCTGGGCTCTCAAAGGCATCGCAGAAAAGACATCGACTCGGCGCCCACACGGAGCTGCTCAAACCCCCGGGAGATGGGGGTGAAGATAGGGGACCCTAAAATATAAGAGGATCCCCTTTTCATAAGGGCCCCAATAAGGCACCCCTAGCTTCAGAAACCCCCGGGAGATGGGTCAACCTGTGACCCACCAGCCGGGCGGCCCCTCGGCGGCGACCAAGGCTGAGAGGGAGGCGAGCAGGCAGCAGCGCATGGCCATGGTCCTCACGGAGGTCATAAAAAGGCTCTGGCCTCTGAAAAGGACTCTAAAGGCGCCGAGCTTCCGATGCAACGTCTTTTGCTGGTTTAAGGGGAAAGTGGGATGCTGAGACTTCTGCAGGCCTTGTTCCCGGAATTTGAAGTTTTTGGGGCCGGCGTTGGTGGCAAGGGCAGCTGGTCGAGACGCAATCCCCTAACTTCCAGCCCCACAAAAGGCCCGCCCGCCCCCCCCGACCTCAAGAGTCCTCGACAGGCAGGACACCAAAGAGACGCAAAGGTGCTTGGGAGCCCTATGGCATGCGGCTCGTGTTCCAAAAATCAGCTTCAGATGTCAGACAGGAGAGCTCAGCCTACCTCAGGCTGAGGGATTCACCGGCAATAAACGCCCCATAAACCACAGATACACAGAGTGACAATCCAACGGTCACGTGCTGTTGGGCATTAGGACTGCATGTTTAGGGTTGAGGGTCGTGAGCGCGCAATTTCCAGCATATGACGCATCGAGCGGTGGCCCCAGTGGCAAAACTTCACCGAGGCACCCCTAAAACACAGCGTCAGCGCTGACCGTGTCAAACAGGGCAGAATCCAGCTATGCAGGTTCAGCAGTGTGGGGTTTTCGCTAGCAAGGGGCCTACTAAAGCGATGCCTGAATGGTGGAGGTCAACTGGCAGCCCATCTCCTGCCACGGAGTGCGAGGCCACAACATTGCATTGCACCGACACTTCTGCAACCGCTGGCCGAAATCTGCCCCCAGAATCATGGCAACAGCCGCCCGAGATGCTGAAAACCCCGACCCGGTCACTGCACCAACATTTGGCTGAGGGTTTTACATTAGAAGGCCATTCAGGATTCTCTCGCCCGCCCCTATGGCACCAAAAAACCTAGAATCTAGATTAATCCCCCCCCTTTCTCGTACCCTAAACCCTAAACCCTAAACCCTACCCTGAACCCATCCTGGAGGTATTGGTCCAGCGGTGAGCCAGCAAAGTGCACTTCCTGTGCTACAGGATACTTATCCTCACCCTCTTGGCTTCTCTTTAGGGTTTAGGTTTAGTGTAGTGTTTAGGGTTTAGGGTTTAGGGCTGAGGGTTTAGGGTTTAGGGTTTGGGGCTTGGGGTTTCGGGTTTCGGGTTTAGGGTTTAGGGTTTAGGTTTCTCTTTTGGGTTGGTTCTATGAGTCCTGTTTCTCTCTGGAATGCGGGGCTGAGAGTTTGGTCTGGGGGATGCGTGGAAGGCCTTGGGGGCGGGGGGGGGGGGGGGGGGGGGGGGGGGGGGGGGGGGTGATCTTCAACAAAATAAATTGCTCGCGGTACAAATGCTACGCATGTTATCAATCCTACTAGTACTACTATGTCTGCTAAAATTGTCCTTATTACGAATATTACCCATACGACTCATAACATACATATTCCAGATTCCAAAAATAATACTTCCTTTTTCTAATATCACTCGCATCACGAATACTAATGTTTCGTGTATCTTAATATTCCTACTGTTTCTAGTGTTGCTAGTACTACTGATGATGCTCATGCTACTTCTATTACTGATTCCTAATATGCATAATACTGATCATATTTCTCATGATACGCATGATACTCAGGTTGCTCATCATGCTACTCACAGTACTCATATTACTTACTCACAAGTAATATTCCTGACACTACTAATATTACGAATGCTGCTTATATTACCGAGTTTTTCGAAACCTGGAAATCTCTTCAATACCTAGACCTAAGCCCTAAACTCGATTACATGTAGAGCCAGATGAGTAATGGTTAAGGGTAGCTGGGGTACTTTGGATTCTGGGCTTCTCATTTGGGTCGTACCCAAAAGAGATCAAGACCCTCTCACATGGGATCCTACTTCACAGAAATGACCATCGGGCACCAAGTTTGGACACGTGACCCAGTTGGACTCGTGGGAGGGGGGGGGTCTTGCTCTTGCGAGGCGTTGACAGACACTCCTACGCCACCCTCAACCCTATACCCGATAACAAAAAACATGGAAAGCCGAACGCTCCAAAAAGCTGCACATGGAGCCAACACTCCCAAACCCAGGTGCCCTGGCGGCCTCCACCTCGCCCATCACCGCGACGGCAAGGAGGCGGAGGCCGCGAGGGGGAGCAAGGTTTGTATGGTTTGGAGGATGCAGAGTTCAGGGCTTCTAGGGCTTTAGGGTTCTTGTAGCATATTTCTATTGAGTCAGGGCTTAAGCAGTTTGGGGTTGAGGGGTGCTGATGTGATCTTTAGTGCAATGGGGGCTGAGAATGCTTCTGGGCATTTCCGGTGGCCGGAACTGGAGGGTTTCAGGGTTTAGGGTGGGTATGGAGGGTTCAGGGCTTGCTTCTGGGCTTCCAGGCTCTTTTCTTGCTTTCCGCTGCATGGCGTTTGTGACTGAGGGAGGGGCCTCCAAAGGCTTGCGGCGCACGAAGCCATAAAGAATAAACCCCGGAAAAAACAAAATGTAGGTCAACCACCCATCCTGAGCTTTGGAGGTGTAACCGAAAACGGTACGGGGAGGGGTGGCCAGCGGGAAGGGGGTGCAATTCGGGGCCTGCCAGCTCGGAACTTTGGTATCTGTTGGTTCAGGGGATGGGGGTTACGTCGTGGCGCATCGCGCTTTTGATCAACCGAAGCGTTCGAGTGGGCTTCAGCGGCGAATTACATGCCAAGGCCTGCATGAGGCAGACGGACATTTCATCAACCAAAGCCCCATCTTCTCGCAGAAATGCCGATGGTTCTGATGTGAAAGCTTGGGGGACCTGCATCTTTCAGCAAGTAAGCCTCTGAAAACATGCAACACACATCCGGGGCTGTGCACGAATTTGGTTCGGCAAAAAACTAGTCGCAGATGCATCTGGTGATAAAAACTCAAGCGCACATCTTCCATGTCTAATTTGTGCCCAGCAAGCCACTCATAGGCGCGGTACATAAACAGACTCGGATGGAGTAGGATACATTGGGTGGAGGACGGCTAAGGGCTTCGGGATAGTGCGTAAGTCCAACGCACGGTCACTGTTGTCCGTGGTCTCGAGGTTTCTTGTCTGTCTGTCTGTCTGTCTGTCTGTCTGTCTGTCTGTCTATATCATCCCTGCCCCGCTACCACACGGTGTAGAAGTGTAGCAAAGTAACGCCTCCCTCAACCCTAAACCCTAAACCCTAAACCCTAAACCCTAAACCCTAAACCCTGGGGATCTGCATATTTGAGTTCCAGAGTGTAATCTCCTCGCGGAGTGTGCCTCCAGTCGTCTGCTGGGCGGGAAATCAGTCTACGTGTACCGGTACGGGCATTTCCCCAACACAAGCATGCCCCTAACATAACTCCAGAACAGAATCCTTACTTTTGGAACCCCCAAGACTTAAAGGGTACCCCTAAACCTCTGCTCAAAAAAAGCGTTATCATAGGAACCCCAACGACAAGGTACCCGAAACCCCAAGACCCCAAAAGCCTAAATTATGTACAGCTGCAACAGCCCCCCAAATAGGGGTACCCCCGCAAATCTACCCCAACCCGGAATCCGTGAAATAGGAACCCCAAGCAGCGTAGAATTTGGGAAACCCCCGCACAGATGAGTACGGCTGTCAGGCCACCGAGGCAAAGGCACGGCGGAGCCCACAGATGAACCTCAGAGGCTTCCCGCAAACTTGCATCATCCATGTTGAAGTGGGACCGGAACAAAAAGCACTGTCCACAAGCGAAGCTAGTGGGAACTCCAAGCTGAAAATGCTGCATCTCTGGCTGTTGTCCTGTAGGTCCCCTGAAGCTCTCACAAACCTCCACCCTAAGGCGGGAGCAATGGAATCGCGGCAGCGTTGGGCGACGCCTGGCTGGTTGGGCGGGGGCGGGGGGAGCAAGGGAGGATTAGAACCCGGGGTTCGGCTGCAATCTCTCCAAACTCGAGTGTTTTCAAGGCATTGGAGAGGAGATGCAGGCATCGAGCAGAGAGGACTCCATTGCGACAGTGGAACCTAGCTACGCTCTCTCAGCATTTTGGGCTTGCTCCCATCTAGTACGTCGACTCACTCGTAACCCCAAAGCTTCACAAAAACCGCACACCCTCTAGGCTCAGGGCTTTGGATGCGGTTGGCGATCGGGGTTCGGGCAGGACATGCGCGGGAAGCAGCTCAGCCTTGATTAACCAAACCGGCCGCGCCCCCATTGGCAGTAGCCCCTAGCAACCAGTTAATTCCCGAGACCACCACGCCTCTTGTGCCATCGTGCTGAGGCCGGAAGGCCAAGAGAGGGCAAAGAGGGGGGAAAAACGGGTGCCGGGTGTAGATCAAGGCTTACGTTACAGGGCTTCTCTAGCGGCCTTAGCGGATGTTCCAGGGGCATCACAGCGCCTCATTGAGCCTCTCCAGCAACTCGGGCAGCTCGGGCACCTTCAAAGAACAACTTGGGGGGGGGGGGGAGGAGGAAGGGGGGGGATAGATTCTTGGGGTCTCCATTAGACATGAAAAAGGGGTTTATGGCATCTTTTACAATGACCAAACGGGAACCGCAACCTAGCCAGGAACTGCACAGAAGGCCCCATGGGTTTAAGCTGTTTGGTGGCTCCCCTTGTTGAAGTTTTTGTTTGGGGGGGAGGGCTCTACATTGGAGGGCCCCTAGCACTTCATAGTCCAGTAAAGTGAACTCTGCCGGAGGACCCCAAATTTCCCACAATTCTTCTTTCTTGAGTCAGAAGTTGATTGGGGCTTCGAGGGTTTCTAGGGTTTTATTGGGGTTTATAAGGCTTATGAAGGGTTTTTAGGGTTTCCAGAGGTTTATAGGGGGTTCGGGTTTTCTAGGGGTCCTAGGGGTTTGTAGGGTTTTTAGGGTTGTTAGGGTTTGGGGCACCTACTTTCGCACAAGAGAAAACGAGGGACGGGGCATGCCTCGGGGCAGCAGTCGTAGGCCGCATAGCCCTGGAAAGCGCTTGCTGCAGCTGGGTTTGGGGCTCAGGGGGCTTCGGGGGCTTAGGGCTTACAGTTTAGGGCTTGGGGCTTAGGGTTGGGGTTTGGGGTTTAGGGTTTAGGGTTAGGGCTTAGGGTTTAGGGGTTTGGGGTTTAGGGTTGGATAAAATTACCCCACAAAGCCCAGGCCCCCCGACAGCCTAAGTACATGTGGCGGTTCTGACTACCTCACAGTTTTTCCCCAATAAGAAGCAAGGAAAAGGGTCAGGCGTGTGATTTAGGGTCTGGGGTTTAGGGTCTTCAGGTCGTTGCTCCCTGTTCTCTGCCCGCCTCCTTACCCAGGCCCAGGGAAAGGGAGAACTCGCGGCTTGGATCCGCCTCTCGGGGTCACTCTTCGGCTTCACGGTCGCATCAGGTGAAGAGGACGAGGAACTAAAAGAAAGGAGGAGCCAACGTCGTCATTTTTCGCGCTCTCTCTTTCTCTTTCTCTCTCTCTTTCTCTCTCTCTCTCTCTCTCTCTCTCTCTCTTTCTCTCTCTCTCTCTCTCTCTCTCTCTCTCTCTCTCTCTCCCTCCCTCTCCGCGCAACGTGAAGCAAGGCACTGCCAGTTCTCTACATGCGTCTCAACCTGCTTCTCTGCCCGTTCTCATGGGGTGTTTGGTTCAACGTGAGGCATTTGGGAGATACACCCAACCACAACGCCAGTTCGACCCCGGCCAAAACCTCAGCCCCTGCCACAAGCCACAGGAGATTCCCCAGTTCTTGGTACACCGCTTTAGCAGATGACATGGGCAGGATCTGGATCTGTTGCTCAGCATCTTTGACCTCCTCCTATATTGACCTAGATCATGACTCCCTATACAACTCCTTATGGCCTTCCAAGCCAACAAGCCTGCCTTGTCGATCAGCGTGAAGGTAAGTTGAACCTTTACATGCATGGAGGTCGTTTCACGCGGCAGCTTCCAAAAATGGAGTTTCTTTTTGTGGGAGGAGGGGATTCTTGTAAAGAAGAGAAGTTCTGCTGCTTTTTGGGGGGGGGGGTATATAAGGGGTACCCTCCTTTGGGAGACTGCCCTGTTGGTTTAGGGGGTGCAGGCGATCCTTGGTCGAGGCCTTCGTGTACATTTTGCGCGGCTTTACGGCAGCTTCTGGCGCTGACCTGTTCTTCCTGCTGGCCTGTATGCCTGCTTTTGGGGGCCTCACGTCTCGGTTCCTAGTAGAAGAAGCACCCTGAGAGGGCAAACAGGACGACTGCAAGCCTTCCAACCAGCAGCCCGCAACTGCCAACTCCACAACTTCATTTCCCTTCCCCCGCTCCCTTACAACTAAAGGGGCCAGAGACTTCAGGTGCGGGGCTTTCGGGTTCAGGCATTGTTATCGCAAGCCTAGAAACGGAGCCACTTCAGGGTTCAGGGTTCGAGGGCCTATGGCTTCTGGGGTTGAAGGCCTGGGCTTTTCGGGCTTTTAAGCCTCAACGAATTCGTTGGCGGGCTTTGGGGGGGGGTTCAGCCCGGCCGTCTGCGTGGTGACCCGGGTGATGTCCAGACCCAAGCTTCTCCTGTACCTGAGCTCGGGAGGGGTTTAGGGATTTGGGATGGATGTGCATCTAGATCCGAGCCGCAGGCTTCGGATGGACTAATTGAAGGAAACAAGTCTGGCTTCGGGTTTGGAACCGCAACTCCTGACAAAGGCACAGCGCAGCATTCCTGCCTCCCCGCGCCTACCCCCGAGAATTGAAGGAAGATTCTCTGCAGGGGTTTTGGGTTGAGGGTTTAGGGTTTAGGGTTTGGGGTTGGGGGTTTGGGTGTTAGGGTTTAGGGGAAGCACAACCCTGAGAAAAGAGGCGCCCGACCGTGACAGGAAATCGCCGATGTCGTTCTGCTGGAGTCGCGCCGCCTGGAGGTCGACCCTAAACCCTAAACCCTAAACCTGAAACCGCTAAACCCTATAACTGGCCATGAACACCCCAAACAGTGAGAGAGCGTGGGACACGAAAGAGTGCGCCAATAGTCCAAGAGCTTTGCATGGGGTGAACCCAGACGTCGACAAGCGGCGACTGTTTCGGATTTGATGAACACACATGTCCAAAAGCGACGATAGCTTCGAATTTGGTGAACCCAGACGTCCAAAAAAGCAGCGACAGCTTCTAAACTGGTGAACGCATGCGTCCAAACGTCCAAAAGCGACGACTGCTTCGAGAACGGCACGCGCTAACACCCGCCCCTAAACGCGAGTCTCATCCAACATACAAGCAGCCTGAGAGAAAAGTGCATGGTCCGTAGCGCTTGATCTAACCCCTCTTACGCTTCACGTAGGAACCCTGAAGCGTTGACACACACACACACACAGTGTCTTGGGGAGCTATGATGATCGTATACAAAAAATAGAGACCCTCGACAACGGGACCCGACTGACCGCAGCTTCTGAACATCTCAGGATGGCTCTGAACGTGGAACCATGCACCTCAAACCCTGACACCCCAAAAACACCAGAACCCCTAAACCCTTGCCCCTAACCCCTAACCCCTGACCCCGAAACCCAAAATATAGAAACACGGCCCTTCCGGACCTCCGTCTTCTGCGTCAGCTTCCTCTCCTCATCTCGGAGCTCCTTGCCAAAGGAGCAAAAAAAAAATAGCCAAGCCCCAATAGGAGGCCTCAAGGGCCCTACGAGTAGCCGCAAAACCCATCTATAAGCCCATCAAAAACTCCCGTCTCAACGCCCATCTCTTGCTCTGAACTTATCCCGACAGCTTTGCTGGGCCTTCCGGTACTCTTCGTGCGCACTCTGCAAGATCTCGGTAGTGCCGGCTATCACCTGTAGCTCATTTGGGCACTCCACCAAAAAACCAAAAAAACCCTAAACCCTAAACCCTAAACCCTAAACCCTCTGAAGTGGCTCTCAGCGTTGCAGCGCACATGTCCACACCTCGGCACGGTCGCTGGCAGCCTTCATGGATTGCAGCACCACCTCCACTCAACTCAGCATGTCTTGAGCAAGGCAGCTGAACCCTCGAAGGATCCACACCCCCCCTTTCCCAAAGCGGCCGCCCCACGTGCACTGAAGCCCTCTATATACATGCATATGTGTATGTATATATATATATATATATATATATATATTAGAATTAGGTACGTATACGCATTTTGTTGTTTCTTTTGTGTTGACACATTTGTGCTGATTTGCTCGCTTATTCTTTGGCAGGGTTTCGGGACACGAGTTGTGTAGAGTTCGAAACAACCTCACGACTCTGCACAAGAAGCTGCGCCACCTCAAGGCCCACGAAGATGGAAACAGCGGCATTACAACAAACAAGCAAAAAGAGAACTCGAGGGCCAGAACAGCATGAAAAGCCTCTGAAACCCTTAGAAAACCTCTAAAAACAAGGATTTGAAACGGGCTTTAAACTTCAAACAATGCTTTGAGGAGGATTTTGGACAATGGCTTTTGGAAGCCCTCCGCCCGACTCTGCCCCCACCCCCCCCCAGCCCGGCCTCACCCAACTTGGTCCCCTCACCCCGAAAGCGACGCGCGGCCTGGCCGTTTGTCGTGGGTTTGATGTTTTAGGGCTTAGGATCTTGGGGTTTAACGTTTTAGGGTTGGGTGTAGGGTTTAAGGTTGGGAAGTTCCGGGTGACTTGAGGCTCTTGGGGCTTAGGGCTTTTTAGGGCTTTTGGTTGTGGGGCTTTGAAGTATTCTAAGGGAAGGGTCTTACTGCTCTTGCCCGAAAACCCTCAAACTGCATAGAACACTGAACCCTTAAGCGAAGCCGCTCGGCCCAGGGCCATCTGTTCGGGGCTTAGGGTTTGGGCCAGGCTACATATGTTTCTACATACGGGGTTTAGGGTTTAGGCTACACATGTTTCTACCTACGGGGTTTAGGGTTTAGGGTCCATTGTGTAAATGTGTAGAAGTACATCGGGCTCCACTTCTGTTGCCACGGCCGCCCCGGCTTGTCTGGACGCGGCACACCTCCGTGAGCTCCTCCACTGCGACGAGATCCGCCTCCCGCGTTGGGGAGTTGAAAGAGACCCCAAGCCCTAAACCCTACTTACTGGCTCTTCGTTCTGCAAGGAATTAAGGATTGCCCAGGTATAACCCGAAAAGGGATTGACAATGGATATGCTCAGCTCTCTAACATATGGTCCCTTTTGGGGTCTTTATCATAAGGCGGCCCCTCTCATTTAGGGCACCCAAAAGGGACCATCATTTGAAGCACTGACCGTATGTCAAACTTCCACAATCTTGGCTTTGCGCATAAAGGATCCGAACGATCCTGGTATCCTTCAAGTCCGAAACTTCGGGTTTGGGGAGTAGTGATTTTGAGATGGTTTAGGTTGGGATGTTCCCCCTGATACTAGCAGTCCTTGGTAGGATTATAATAGGGGGGTACTATAATCCCTATTAAGGACTGCTAGTTTAAGGGGAACATCCCAAGGTTCAGGGAAGGAGTGAGGGGCTTGGAGGTCATCACCCTGCCTGGAGGTCGTACAGGACATCCTCTTCTCGCAAGATCTCCTCAGGGACCCGCAACTCCTAGAACCCACCCTGGGACCTGAAATCCCGAAGCCCCAGAATTCCTAGGACATCGCAAGGCCTTCTCAGAAACTCGCGGAGGCCCAACAAAGAAGCCAGTCGCTCAAAAGCCCCCCCCCCTTTTTCCCCCCTTCTCGGAATCCTGGAGCCCCTTCTGCGCCAGGGTGGAGATTGCTTGGCTCCGCTCCTGGCACCCCCCCCCCTGGGAGCAATGGAAGCAGCCAAGAGATTTCGGAGAGAGGATGGCATACGCTGTTGAGGTCTCAGAGGGCTCAGAGGGTTTAGAGAGGGCGGCTGTTGTAGAATGTAGAGGGGTTGCAGAATTGTGGGCTTACCTTAGGCGCCGTCCTTCCGCCAAGAGGCCACTTTCAGCTGAGAGGTCGCGCAGACCTCGGGGCGAATCCCCTTTAAATCTGCGTTTCTCTGAAGTGCAGGAAGATTGGGGGTTTACGATTTTTTGGGGGTACGTTGTTAGTATAAGGGTATCCTACTATTTGGGGGGCCACATTTCGAGCGTGAACCGCAAGATTGGAACGGCGAACGGTCCGGAACCATACCGGGACTGGCCAGTTCGCTACACCAGAGTCCCCTGGTGGGGTCCAAACACGTGGGATACCCCAAAGGCCATCATTCTACACACCAGCGTTAAAAGGAATTTGCCCGATGCCCTCCCGAGAAGGTTTCCTAGTCTTTGGGCTTAGCGGAGTGCTTTGTGATGCTTAGTAGGAATTGGAGATGTGATTTCGAGGGGAGGTAGGCTTCCACCAGCGGTCCAAGAGGGTGCCCGAACTCCCCTTAATGAAAGGATCTTCTTGAGTGGGGGGCTCACAGAATCCTGCCCAGCCCGCCGCCGAAGCGCCCAAGACTCGGAAGAAGCCAAAGCCCCTTCTTTTGTTTCATCCTTGTTCGAAACTGGAGCTAAACCCTAAACCCTAAAATCCCCCAAGAACCTTATAGGTACTTAAGCGTCCACTCGAAACATCCGCACACCGCGGAAACCAACGCCTCCTCCAGCTTGTCGCTGCAGCCTGGGCCACAGGGCAGCGGCGACTCCTCCACCTGGCGATCGATTTTTTCGGGTTCAGAGGTTTAGGGTCTAGGGCTGGGTTTAGGGTTTAAGGCTACAGGTACAGTAGGGTTTACCATCGGTACCTGGCATCTGGATGCCAAAAGCCACTTGAGGCGCAAGAGTTCCTTGCCCCTCGTTGATTCCACCTCGGAGAGGTTGAAAGCCGACGAGACCGAGCTCAAAGGCACAATACCTCTATGCATGTATAGATAGTACATGTAGTGAACGAGCCAATGTAATGTGATGAAACATATATACGTGTACATATACATCGATATTAAGCCTGCATTCCAGTCGCAGAGCCTTGGCAGGCGAGCGGTAGTCAAAGTCGAAGGGTCGCGCCGGGCGGGCAGGCGACGGTGAGCAGGCAACTCACAACGTGAGAAGCGGACATTCCGGGGCCGGTTTAAGAGTTCAGGGCTCAGGGTTCAGGGTTTTAGGTTTACGGAGTTTTTTTCGGGGCCTTCTCAAGGTCAGCAGCAAGTTCTTGGAAGAAAGGGTGCAGACCTTCAAAGATGTTCGTAGCTACAAGCACAGCAGGGTCTTAGGCAAAGTGGACCAGACTGGCCTTTGAGATAAGAGCCGAAGATCGTGTCAACCCTCTGTTCTTCACAGCTTCCTGATTTCCTGCAAAAACGTCGATGGCGTCTGCTAACTAGGGGTATGTGGGTAACGGGCCCGGCCACAACCCTCAATCAAGCCCCAAATGCTCCCCCCCGCACAGCTCAAGGGCCTGCAGCGGTCATCGCTGGACGAGTTGTGCGGGGAAGGAAGAGCTAACTCTCTTTGCAAAAAACTGAGGCCCCGCGGCGGCAAAGCGACAGACAACAGCATGCGGGTCTTCAGGCCGTCAGGGAACTCAACGCTTGAATGCTGGAATTCACCCCGACGTAAGCCCCGAACCCCAGGATCAAAGCTACGACACCAGAAACCAAAGCGCCCCCTCAAGAGCTGGCGAAGATCCTACTTTCAGCCACTCAGAGCCACCCCAACAGCAAGAGCCGAATCACTCAGCCCCTCTTTCCGCAAACGGAGCTCCAACGCTCGGCCAGACTCAGCTACAGCGGCAGGCGCTCTTGACCTTCATAGCGCCTCTTGAACTCCACAAGTTAGGAGTAGTGCTTATGCCAAGTTTAGGGTTTAGGGTTTAGGGTTTAGGGTTTAGGGTTCAGCTTGCTGATGGATGGGCAAGCATGGGCTTCTGCGTCAGCCGCTCACGCGAAAATCTCGAGACGTCGGTACCGAGCTTCGGGTCTCAGTTGCTTGGCCGCCGTCACCCGATGAAATTTCCCGGGGCGCTTCCACGCATCACTCTTCTTAACCATCGAAGCCCGAAGCTTTGCAACCCTGACCCACCAAAGCCTCAAACCCTCGGCCCCCGAAGCCTGGGCCCTAGAGACAAACGCCATGAGCCAGCTCACCCGGGGGGAGGAGGGCCACGGTGCACTCAAACCTTGGAGAGGATGGGTGACATCGGTTTCTAAGGTAGGCCAGCTTTGCTAAACGACTACCTGGCAGCATCAAGTACCTGCCTGAAGCAGTGCTATCTGAAACGTCGCATCCCACTAACCACACCGCTCCCTGCTTGGAGGGCACGTGATCCGACGGCCGTTCAGTTCTGCGCGTCCCAAAAAAATGCGTCAACGTGTGCCCGCAAGAAACCGTCCCACTACAGCTACATACTCCCATGCTCCAAATCCAATCACCCCCAGCGCAAGCCCGCCAAGGCCCACGCAATTGCCGTAGGCCCCTGCGCAGTGACTCCATGCACCCAGAGGCAAAGGTTACTTCTGGGTAAGTCAGGGATTGCGCCCCGGGGCCTTTGCAGTTGTAGGGCTGGAGATCCCGGAAGGCACTTAAGGGGAAACTCCGAGGGAGGCGTGGGGGCAGGGGCGTAGAGAGCAAAGTTGCGGGGCGTTTCTGAAGAGAAACGAGCCTCCGCATCATCCGGGGACTTGAGGAGGTTCGACTGGCGGATCGCGCAGTGCTGCGCGTTCATCTCCAACCTCGCGAGCACATGGGGGCTCCGAGATGTCGCGCAGCATTGAGCATGCATGATTGGAGGGTTTAAAGTAGGGATCGTGGAAAAGTACTGAGAAGTAGACATAAATGATATGTGTACTGGTCATGAACTGTAGTACGTGCAACAGATCGGAATGGTAAGAGCTATATGGTGGTGCTTCGAAGAAGGGCTCTACGGAGCCGCGTGGCCACGTGGGCGCTCAAGACGACTTCATCACGTGGCTCGAGTGACAGAAGCCGATGGGCGCATGAGTGCGCAGGACTCATGCGGCAGGGCTCAGGGGTGAAGAGAGGGGTGAAGACCTTGAAAACCAACAAGAGATTCTCAGAGCAAAAGAACCTGACAGTCCCTCACTTTCTGCGAAGAACACGGAGCCATCTCCACAGCCCAAAACAGACCAAGACGAGCACTGCTCTGCGCTGAGTTTGCCGCCGCTTCTTCTTTTGGGCGTCTTTGGTGTGCGACGCGGCGTACAGGAAGTATCTCGGCCAGGGGGCTCTCGAAACTGGGTTCCGAGTGGCGCTTCTGGAGGCTTCGAGATGCAATGAGAAGGGCTTTAAGGGTTTTAGGAGCTCAGGGCTAGTTAAGCCCTAACGCAAACGTCGCTTCCCGCCTCATCTTCGTGTCGATGTCCTCCATGTACTCCTTCTGCGAGGGCTCGTCCAGCGAGCCGTAGTATCTCAGGCGCCAAAGCCCCAAATGCTGGATTCTGCTCCCTGGCTCCCACGACGCTTTCGGAATTCTGAGAACTGAGAACTCTCTTCTTTCAGAATCCGAAGCCCAAGCCGTTGCCTCCTAGACCCGGGGCTCCACGCGTGCGCTCCCAGCGTTTGACCCCGCGCAGCACGAGCTCGTCCCGCCGCTTCACGCACTTGATGAAGCGGATCCTCTGGGCTGAGGGCTGAGAACTGCAGAAGCTCTGAGGTGGCGTGGGTTTTTGGGGGGATTGATCTGGTGGAGCTTTTTTTGAAGCTCGCAACCCCTGAACCCTCAACCGATGGTGTTTTTCTGACGGGGGGGTCAGCCGAGGCGGCGGCCAGTGGGGCTTGCAGATCTGCATCCGTGCATACGGGGTGTCGGCCTTCTCGGTCTCGATGCCCTGGCACAAGGGTCACTCAAGCCAGAGCGACTCGCCCACAGATGGTACTGTTTGAGAACATCTTTCGGGCTTGGAGTTTTAGGGGCTCCAGTGCGAGCCCTGCCGCCTTGTCGATACAACGGTCCAGGCTACGGAAGACATTGTCGCAGAGGCAGATGTCCTGGACCCCCCCCCAACATTCTACGCCCATGAATCTTCGGGGAGCACACGCATGACGCCTCTGAGAAAACTGGGGAGACGCTCCGCTACCTTTCTCTAACGCAAGCATGTGTTCACAACGCCAAAGGCTAACCGAAAGCAGCCCTCCAGTCACTTTTTCGCCGAACATTTTATCGACCATCCCACCGACTTCCGCTGGAACGGCCGAACCTGAGCAAAAGACTCCGAGCTCCGCCCACAGTGCTGTGCGATGCTTGAAGGGCAAGAGGCGGTCATGCTTCCCTTCTTAGTAGGGAATCGGGGGGATCCCTTGAAAGTGGAAAATAGGCGATGTAAGGTTCCTAACTCCCTCATGACCCCACTTAGAACCCGCAGGTTGAGGTCGAATCCTGGCTGGGAACTTTGGGTTTAGGGTTTTCGGGTTTTATGGAATTCAGGGGTTTCAGGGCTTCTAGGGGTTTAAGGTTTTGGGATTTTGGGGGCTTTGCAGGGTTTAAGGGGGTTTAGAGCTCAGGAGAGTCCTTGGGCAGCTCCTCCACGCCCATCATGGTCGGCAGGATCGGGAACAACATGCGGTCCTTTCCCCCCAGAACTCTTTCCGGCGGGCGCTCTTTCTGTCGAGTCGGGCCTTGTATGCGTGGAGCTCGGTCCAGGTCAGCCCATGACCTAAGCTGAAGATGGTGGCTTTCGGCGTTTCGGGGGAGTTGACGGCTGTCATCTGTCTGTTGTCCACCACCAGCGTCGCCAGCCACAGGATCCCCCATGGAACCCATCGAAACAAACAACGCCCAAAAAAAGACAACGCACCAAAAGCATCCAACAACTTGGCAGCTCTTGATCCCGGACGGCGCTCCGCGCTGTTCAAGCGCGCCTTCTCCGGCTCCTGGCGGGTCTTGAGGCCTAACATGTTAGGAAGTTCGACTTGAGGCGCAGCGAAGGGCTTCACGTTCAGGGCGGGGGAAACGCCAGCCCTCATGCCTAAAGCGGCTTGAGGTTTCAGGGACGCTTGAAGCTCGGAAAGGTAAGAAAATGAGCTAAGTTGTGTGGGGTTTCCGAGGGATGACTAGGGCTCAGTGTTTCCGGTATCCGTGCAATACTTACACCCTAAACCCCCCAACCCACGGTGACCAACGTCTGGCGCCTGTTGTCGACCAAGCACGCGCTTGACCGCCCCCCGCTCGCCTGTTTGGAGTGTTCGGAAGCTCGTGGGAACATGGGCTTCTATCTGCCCCACTAAATGCGCCTGAGGCGACTGACCAAACCAAAAACAGAGCGAAACCTCTTGAAATCCAGGACCCTCAGATCAAAACGGCTTCGCCACAAGCGTTTCTCAAGAGAGGTCGTTACAAAGTACCACGAGGAAACCTCCACGTGGATCAAACCCCGTGTAGAAAAGCCCGTGTGCAAGCCACGCCTGTGTCGGATTCCCGCTCCATCTCGGCCATGCCTCCGGCCTCACGAGTGGGGTGTAAGGAGCACGTGAAAGCCCACGGAAGTAGTTCTGGTAGAAGGCGCTTAGTCAAGGTCATGGTGCCATGTAACATAGACATAGGGATACCCTTTTCCACCCGACTGGATGCCCAACACCTGCAAACCGAAGAAGGAAAAGATATGTGTGTGTGTGTGTGTATGTATATATATATACATATACATATATATATATATACACATATATACATATATATATATATATATATATATATATATATATATGTACATAGTAAATATAAACATGTACATAATATAATATAATATGATATGATATAATATAATGTAATATAATATAATATAACATAATAATATAATACATATATATATATATAGAGAGAGAGAGAGAGATATAGATATATATATATATATATATGTACTAGTATACAATATACAACATATAATACAAAATTAGTATACAGTGTAGAATACAGTATATACAACAACATACCAGAGCAGTCACTCGCCTTCAACGGAGCAAGCTCCAGGAACGATGGGCGGAAAGTGTATGGCCAACAAAATTGCGTGCGGGAGGAATGACAACTTACAACTGCAAACAATGACCATTGTGCTTTCAGCTTCGATGCTTGGAAAAGCTAATTTCCTACAGGCGGCCGCTGGATCGACAAAGCAGCGTTCACTCGCATCAAGCATTGGAGCCCGGGAACTGCAAGCAGTCGTCGTCTACAGCAGTCTCGGGCCAGCCCAGAATGTGCATGCCGCTTTTCTCTCGTAGGGAGGCAGGCAGAGCCGCGTCTTCTCAACATGTGTCCCTGCTCCCCCGGCAGGGTTGAGTACCAGAGCCTTACGACTTTTCCCTCGCCGTACTGCAGGGACACAGAGCATGTGTTGAGAGCCACCTTGTCGGGCTGTGTGAAACGGGAAGCCATCCAACGTAAGATCGCAACGATTCGGGCTGATATTTCAGGATGGATGCGGCTTGAAGAAAACCCATACACAATGCAAGAAATGCTCGCAAGCAAGCATGTGATAGAGGACTGGCTGCTGAAGCTCTCAGGATTTGGCAAGCCTGGTCGCACCTTCGGCAAAGGCTCAGCTGCGAACGGAGACCCAAACCTGTCGGAATCCCACCTCGCGCCATGCTACCAAGGCCGCACTTGAGCCGATGACGCACACAGAGAGGCCCATGGCTAAGGATTTGGGAGCTGATCACAGAAAACTCCTGTTCCCAACAGTACCCTATGTCTCCCCCAGAAACCAATGATAGGAACCCTTAACTTCCCAGAAGGACCTTGAGATCAACCCCCCCCCATGTCGAGTTTTTGGAATGAATCCTTCACTGTCGCGCAAGCCACCTCCTAGCGAGGGCTTCGCCTTCCGTTGTTTTGCCACAGCCATCTCCTTTCGCTCTTGGGGGTTGCCAGGCTCAGCTCTTTTCAGGGTGTTAAAACATCTCCCACTACGTCTTCGGGGCCTTAAGCAAATTCCGACGGGCGAATTCTCACAGGTTTAACAGACCCCCCGCTCCAACGGCGCCTATCTTCGTCGCAACATTACAGCCGCACGAGTAGCAACTTGCCGTGCACCTCTTTTCCCTTTGCCTGCTGCATCGTCAAGTGCAAAGAGGCAAACATGAGAGCGAGCGGCATCGGCAGAGGACCAGAATGCATCCAAGGAACCGAATCAGTTGGTTCGCCGCATTTCTTGAACATGCACGCTGCCTTTCTCAGGCTAAGCGATCTGAGTATCCTCTCCCCTCCTCTGCTTCGTCGCTGCGAGCCTCTGGTGACCCTGGCGGTACTTATGACGTCTTTACCAACATCAGGCCACCTGGGTCCACATCGGGAGCATCTGGGAACAGGCCAGGGAACAGGCCAGCGCAAGTGGCTATCAAGCTGGCATCGGCCGTCATCATGGTGAAGCGCCCTAATGAGCCAACGATGATACGACTTGCAGGTCGGATGCTTGCATGCTTCAGGTGGTTCAGGCAGGCCTTTGTGCCATGTTGCCGTGCAGGCCCGCACGAACCGCTGCGTGCTCCTGCAACTTTCGCCTTCTGCCAACGCAGGAGGCGTAGACCTAGACACGAGAACAGGCAGCAACGTGAGCAATACGAGCAACGTATGTGCGGAAGCCAGTTGACAAGATCCAGCGGTTCGCCAGGTGTGCACGACACTTGCTTTAAGAGCGCCTGTTGAAGCAGCCTCCCACAAACCAGTTGAGAGCATTGAAAGGATGGTCCAACATGAACCATGAGTGCAAGGTCCGGGAATCCTGGCGTTCTGCGAGGCACACTGAAGTCACAGGACGCAGAATCTTCTCCAGCTAGCGCATCACGTTTCCCCTTTCGCTCAGCCTCCGCCTGCAACAGCACTGCACTGCCCTATGGCCCTCGCGACCCTGGCAAGACGGCCAGGGGCAGGTGGCAGCAGACACTTTGCAGGCTTCATTTCAATGGCTGAGGGTCAGAGATGTGAGGGCCATGGCCAGGATTGCTTGGGTCAAAGCCGCAGCGGCGGAAAACTTCGTGCGGGTGCAACTCGCAAGCGGAATGCTGTTGCCGCCGCAGATGTCGCGGTCGCTGACAGCGAAGTGTCCGCGTTGACGGCACGAGCATCGGAACAGGCACACGTTTTGGGCGCAGTGATCCGTGCGGACTGCAAAAACTGCCTTCGGCAGTTCCTCAGGAGCCGCAGCCCGAAGCCTTCATGTCACAGATGCCTTGCAAGGACTTCTCTTGCAGGCTTCAAGGAGAACGCCTCCAGGCGGCTGCAAGCGTTTTCCCCTTTCTCCCATGCCTCAGGCCGGTTTCCTGTCTCTCGTGGACTGAAGCCCGGAGCCGCAGTGAGGCGCAGTGCCCGGGGCCGAGGCCCTCTCTCAGCGCTTTTGTAACCCTCAACCGGCGAGGCCTTCCCTTAGGGAAGCCCCCCTTTCAACAAGCCTGGCCAATCCCTACCTGGGCCAAATACCTCGCGCCGGCGTCAGCGACGTCGAGCGGCTTTGTCAGAAGGGGGTCGGATGCTGAGGAGCCTGGGCTTTAGCTTTGGTGCTCGCGCCACGACCAGCAGCGACTTCGAGCTCACGGCTTTGTGAGAAGAGGATCGGATTCTAAGGAGCCTTCCGTGCGTGGGGGATGTGACCATCTCTCCTATTCCTCCTATGTTGGCTCCAACCGTGATGCCAGTCTGTTCGAGCTCCGAAGTTCGGACTCTATATATTGACTCACACTTCTTCACATGTTGCAGTGTTGCGCAGCTTGGAAACTTTCTAGATGTTACTTTCATGCTCGCTTCAGCCCAGTTCTGTTTCTCAAAGGCGTCAAGGCTTCTTGCTTCCACATGCAGCCTGTGCCAAGGCAGCGTGTTTGCGGCCAAGCGGTGAGCAAGTACGGATCACGGGACCGCCTGAGAAGGTCTCCTCATGCTTGGGCTTAAGTTGTGGTCTGCGCTGAATGGCCTGAAAACACGTGGTGGGAAAAGGGACTGCCCAGCGCTGCACTATTGGGAGAGCTGCACGCGCCAAACAGCGTCCCAAACCCTCCGTTGTCAGCGGCTGCAAGAAAACCAAGGCCCTCTCTTGACGTGACAAGAAACCTTTAGCAAGAGAGCCGACAGGGCATGCGGGCTGTGGGGTGACATGTTGGAGAAAAGGCTGAGAAGAGCAAGATCGGGAATGACCAGATCGCGTGACAAGCCCACGATGTCCTCTGGGCATGGTAGGCTCAAAGCCGTTCTCAAAGCCATTCTTGAAGGCTTCAGGTGGCTCGCAAGAGAACGGCATTTCTGGAAGTCTCTGGCAAGGGACTTAGCACCCTGAAACCGCTCAGGGGTCCCCAACTTCCAACACCATCCCTTGCAGGCGTCGAGGGTCGAAGGAGTTCCAAACATGTTCTAAAGCGTGCAGTCCGCGGAATCCGAATCGGGAGGCCTAGTGCTGCCAAGGCCTACAGAGCTCCAGAGTTGCGCCGTCCAGGCTGCAAGAGCCGACAAAGCCCAAAGTGCTTTAAGATGATCTGTCTGAAATCACCGCATACGAGCTTCAAGCCCAAGTGGCCCAACGTGGCACAACGTGGCACGGGCGCGAGCAATCCGCCCGGTTCGTGCAGCTTCCAGGGCTCGGAACGCACAATGTCGGCACCATGTCCAAAGACGTGTCGCAACGAGGGCACTAAGCGCCCCTTGCTTTCAAACTTTCAGACTCGAGGCTGCCGCTCAGGCCTACATCACCGCTGTTCTCACATGCTTGAGCGGACTCTACCGCATTGAATGCAACGCACTGTTCCGGCGCCCCTGTAGCCCAGCCTGCGTCGAGGCACGTGCACTGCCGAAAGCTGCTGCATTGTCTACAACATGATTCGCACCTCAGTCTCTGTGCTGGGAGCGCCAGTCTGCACGGACTTTCGAAGCGCCCGTTGCAGCGATGGCAGTGCCGCCACTGAGCGTCCGTGGCAGTCCGCGTAGCCAGCGTAGCCCGCAAGACACTTGACCGTTTGCGGTCGGAAAGAAAACAGGAGAATGGGCATGTCAGCCTGAGTGTCTGTGTTCCCCTCAGGCTCACGCCTAAGTGCCCTCAGCTCATCTTCAGGCCATCGGGTTTAAACGGCCTTGGATAACATTGAACCATAGGGAAGGTCACTGCCTTGAGTGGCGTGTTCACGTGTTCACCATGTGTCTTTGAGAGGCTAGGTTTCCGCGGCCTGGAAGCAGGGGGCGATCATCATGTCTTCCTCCAGTGACTCTAGAGCACAGGAGCCAGTGTGGGTTCTAGACCGACGTGGCGAGCGCAGGTGCCACTACCTTGGTCCGCCACGCCCCCACATGTTCAAGCTTGGCGTTTGCCGCTCCTTCGTGGCGGCTGGGACGCTGGGCGTGTCAGCATGCATGGCTCAACCCGACCTCAAGCCACGGCCTCTAAGCAAGATTGCTTCCAATTGCCCGGTGTTAGTGGCATGGCCAAAGCTTCTGGGTGTTGTGAATGTTGGCTTGAGGTTAGAGGTTTCAAGCTCCCGACGAGGGTGCTGCAAGCACCATCTGCCACGGATGGGGGCTTGCCAGAACGGCCCACATGACCCCGAAACCTTTTGCTGGCTCCCTGGACACTCCGGACGCTCTGGACACTCTGAGTGGCTTTGATGCACAGGATTGGTCTGCTGAAGCCCCTACAAAGAGCATGCATCGGTGCATGGAATGGGCACCGGCTCCCCAAATTGTGCTGGCTGTCTCTGGAACAAAACTTGCGAATTGCTGGGCCTGAATTACAGCACGTCTTCCTCTACACCTGCAGCAGGTCTGGGTCGGCACATCGAAGACTAGCCGTGCCACAGCCCCACGTGCTCAGCAAGTCTGGCAAGCCACCCTGCCAGCTTTTGAGCAGAACCGATCTAATTCTTGTCTTCGGGCAGGCAAGCGCTGACTCTTTCGCTCATAACACACACCTCTATCACTCATAACACCGAGGAAGGGTTCATGTTGGACCACAGCCAGGGCGTCTGGCTTGGCGCTGCGCACAGATGCTGGTCCACATGCCAGGGGAGGGGCTCAGTGCAGGGCCCAGGGAAGGGGCCACAAACTAACATGGTTGCATGTTGTTGTGGAGCCCTGGTCACATCAGAACTGCGAAGGCAAAGGTCGCAGCAGTGCTTGCGGGGGGATATCTCTCTGCAATGACGGAAGGCCCAGGTCCATGGGAACAGGCCTCAAGCCTCCAATCCGCTGTACGCACGGAACGTCAGCAGTCACGCTTTGCCGAACTGGCTGGGCCCTGACCTGAACCAGCACCTGCCATTGGCTACGTACAAACCCAGCCACCAATGCTCGGATGTGAGCTACGAGTCAACGGACTCCGCACGCCACCTGGCACCAGCTCTTAGAGTAAGTTGGAAATACCGGGAAAGCTTGTAGCTCATGCTTTCGGAATGAGCACTCCTCTTGTGGCATGACTTGAGGTTCTACTCACCCTGGTCAACGATTCTGGGCAAGCAGGTTTGCCAGACAAAGGGTCAGACAAACCCAGCACAATCAGAAGGTGGGCCGAAGCTAGGGAGGCTTGAGAACTCTTCCCTGCGCAGCACGGGGCCTGCGGGCGCTGACGACTTTGATTTGGCCTGACCTACAACGGAAAGTCTGAACTTCCACAGATGACCAGGATGGGAGACGTTGGCACCAAAACCCCATCGGCCTGGAACGCTGAGCTCGCCGGCGGTGGCTATCGAAGGAAGAAAACGAATCCTAGACCCCGAGGTGCCGACTTCCGAAGGTTCCGAAAGCTCCGAAAGCTCCGGGTGCCGAACATGTCGAGAAGCTCGGAGCCAAGCGGAGCACGCAGGAACGGTTAGGGGCTTGGGGAGGCGGCGGTCGACACGGTGCGTCGAGAAGGTTTCTGGGTTTCAAAGGTCCTAAGAACCACAGCGTTCTCCTTTCTTCAGCAAGCCCCTGCAGCTGGCCCAAACTCCAGCGTGCGCCCTACACAGATGCTGGTCCGTGCACCAAGGAAAGGCCTCGGAACCCCCTGGGGAGCTGCCAGCTACCACAGCTTTGGCAGATCCCGCGCAAGCAAAGCTCACAGGAGGCCACCCGATCTTGTGATGCCATTTATGGCTTCATGCCTTCATGGCTTTGTGGCTTTCTGGCTGCTTTATGGCTTTTTTGTGGGCGTTTTTAATGGCTTTCGGTGGAAAGGGGCACATGGGGGGGAGTTCAAGCTGCGCCAGATCGCTGCACACACGGGACGTCGGAGGTCACGCTTTGCCAACCTGGCCGGGCCCTGAACTGAACCAGCATTGCCACTGGCTGCGGACACAGCCAGCTACCGATGCTTCCAGATGTGAGCTACGAGTCACTGGGCACGGAGAACGGATTCCGCACGCGACCCGGCACCCACCCTCCGAGCTACTGCTCGGAGGGTACAGTCGGGTGGAGATACCGGCAATGCTGCTATGAGCAGCTCAGGCTTCGGGCATGAAGTCTTCTGCATTTGTTGGGTTAAGACTTCCGGGCAAGCAGGCTTGCCAGGCAGAGGCTCAGACAAACTCTCACGCAATCTGAAGGTGACCTGAAGACTTGAGAAAGCTCCTCCCTGTGCATGGCAGGTGCGGCAGCTGTCAGGCTCAGGCTGGTGAGAGGCCAGGGCCTCCAGCTTCCAGAAACTTTGGGTGCCTTGGAACACTGAGCTCGCCGCACCCCACCACAGACCATCGAATGAAGAGGCAAAACTGGGGACACGAATGTTAAAGTACGCAGGGGAGCGCTTGGCAACTTTGGCAGCTCAAACGAAACCTAAGCCCGATGCTATGAAGCGCCGCCGTCAGAAGCCTTTTCAGGCAAACCTAGACGTAGCCTGCGAGCCTCCCGCGAAGGTTGGAGGAAGGACCAAAACGTGGACGGCTCAGACCCCCGTTTTTGTGGAGAGGCTGTGAGCTATAGCCCCATGGTGCTATCCCCTGAAGTTTGGTCTGGGGAGAGGACGAATCCGAGATGGACCGCCACAGGGTCTCGCAGCCCATTCGCCCGTGCTGGCACTGTGGTTCGGCGGTCTCAAACACGCCAACGCATCGAGAAGCCCACAAACTCCTAAGGCCCTAAGGCCCTAAGGCCCTAAGGTCCTAAACCCAAGCGGCTGCATCCTCCTTTCTCAAAATCCAGCGCGGAATCCCCAGAGCCCAAACTCCCAGAGCGCGAGCCCATCCAGCAAATTCCACTCACCAATGCTTCTCACGCCAAGGAGGAAGGGCCTCTCTGAAGCTCCGGGTCCTTCGGGGCTGCAGGCTACCCACAGCCGCTTGGGAGCATCCGCCAATCACGTCGACCCTGCACGCTCTGCAAGCGAAGCTCGCAGGCGACAAACTTGTCTCTTCATTCACGTCGAAGGCTTCGTGGCCTTCGGTGGAAGTCGAAGGGCTCATGCCAGCTTGAGGGGTGCAAGGCTCCAGCCGCAAGCCTCCGCATCGTTGTGAGTCAGAGGTTGAAAGGGCTGGCGAAGGCAAGCAGATGGCTAGGCCGTGTCTCCATCACAACCTGAATCGCAGGCTTCCACGGCAGGGCTTCCAAACTTGCAGAGTTGTGCAGAATCATGGGCTGCTGCCTAGGTCTCAGATCTGAGCTTCTTCGAATGCACGCTTCGCTTGTGTTTCAAAGCCCTGAAAGCCAGCAGAGGCTCCGGGACTACGACGAAAGCACCTGTCACTGTTGGCTCTTTCTGAGATGAGGTCAGCGACATCCCCGAACAGATCGGAAGCCGTCCCAACCCTCGGACCGGTTTCAACTCTTCCTGCGCTTCAGCAACCCAACGGACCAAACAGGTCCTGAGATCAGCAGAACAATTCTAGCCACTCCGTGAGCAGAGGTTGAAGCAAGCCGGTGCTGACTCGAACGCCGGAAGTTGCAGGGTGCAGGGCACCTAAACAGGGCAAATTCAACCCTGAGGGAACGATGAAAGGCCATGAGAGATCACGAGAGCCTGAGAGGACTTCCTGGCACCCTCAGCATGCCGCCTGGGGGAGAGGCTCCTTTCTTAGCGCAGGCTTTTCTCATCAGAGCAAGCCCCTTGAGTGCCAGCCCCCAGAAGCCAACCGACCAACCCAGACCTAGGCGAGCGGGGCAGGGCTAAAGAGGCTTGGCAAGACATGGAGCTGCAGATGGGCATGATGGGCTTCATGCCTAGAGTGCCTGCAGGACCCGTCTTCGCGACATGCTGCGAGCCCCTGGAGCTCTCCTTGCCTGGTCTGCCTTGCAGCCATCAAGGCATTCCGACACCGGGAGCTGTCAAGGAGCTAGGACAGGGCGGAGACGCAAAATGCGAGTAATGTCGGGGGCTTCGTGGTGATGGGTTTTGCGCTTGGAGCCGAGAAGGCCAAGGTCAAACTCCTGTCCAAAGGCACAGACACGCGCAGAGAAAGCGCCTAACGTCGTCCTCTTTGAAAGGCTCACAGGCAAAACCCATCATCTGCGCCTGTGATTGGGAGGAGGATAGAACTGATGCAACCCCTAAGCTTGCTAAAGATCTGAGCGAAGTTCTCGAGATTCTGTGAAAGCCTGGGTGTGGTGCGCCAAAGAAGAAGCACCTTTGACTGCCCAGGAAGTCAACGCAATGCTTTTGCAATGCTTGTGGTGTCACCTCTCCTGACATGCAGGAGAAGTGGTTCTCAGATGTTCTCAGTCGACTAGCATAGCGCCGGGCCTGGCCAGGCATGGCGCCACGGCCGTGTCCGTGCTCATGGGGCCGAGTGCGCTGACAAACTTCGCGACGTGAGAAAGGGCGTGCCGCGCGCTACGCGCTACGGAGACAGCAGGGAAGCTTGCAGCTGCAGCGGCTGGTGTGTCCACAGCTACAAGCTCCACGTCTACCGCGCCCGGGCAGTGTGGCTGCGGGAGAGCACGAAGGCCCCGATGGGGCCGAATGATGCCACTGCTGTCCATGAGTCGCCGCCAGAGAAGCCGGAGCTTCAAGAAGTGCTCACCCCCACCGGCTGCGGGTCTGCAACTCAGAAAAAAACTCGAAGTCTCAGCTCAGGGTAGCTTTGGAGGGCTGCATGTGGTTAACTGGCATCTGATCATCTGGCAACAAGGTTGGGAGGAGGAGCGATCTTGCCTGAGGCTTGAGTAGCGATCTTCAGAGCTGGAGCGCTTGGTCCTCGGTGCACGTCCTCCAGGTCATGTGGTTTCGAAGATTCGGCTGAGCTTCCGCCTTCACCTTGCGCATGTCACAAGAGCCCAGGACGTGGTCTTGGGGGGATCGCAAGCCTGTTCAGGGTACAAGCGACAAGATCCGGCACCAGAGTCCCGATGCTACGGAACGGAATTCTTGCAGCCGCCTTGCAACTTGCATGCCCAGAGGCAGAGGGCCAAGGAAGTCTGCCATGGACGTGGCACACAGGCACCTCATCAGGAGCCCTGCTTGGGCCATGCTAACGAGCTGCTTGTGCTTCGATTGGAGCTGTAAGCTCTGGAAGCCTTGCAGTGAACTGTGGATTGGGGGCTCATTAGGGGCGACACTTTTCGTGGGCACATCACACCTTAGCTGTCATGCGGTGAGCTCGTCGGCTTGACTTTGAGGGACACTTCGAGAGCTGTCAAGCATCATACGTGACCCCGGCGGATAGCATCAAGCAGCTGCAGAACAAGCATCGAAATTCCTAAGGTCAACGGCGCGTGATGCTTTGCGCATTGCACGGCCGGAAGCCTACACCGAGGCGCTAGTTGGTCCAAGTGGGCGCGGGATGAATTAGAAGCCCCTAGCACCCTGAGCATCGTTAAGCCAGGTACTTAACCTGCCACGTGCCCTGGAAACTAGGCCGGTCCCTTGTTCAGATGAGCGTGGGCGAAGCTAAGCACAAGTGCAACACCGCCGTAACAAGGTGAATCTGCAAGAACCTCAACACGGGGGCGGAGCCAGGGGACGGCTTGCTGCAAGCTCTGCAAGCTCTGCAAGCTCTGCAAGCTCTGCAAGCTCTGCAAGCTCTGCAAGCTTTGCCAGGTGTCCAAAGTTGTGACTGAGCTGCTTCTTCCATGCAAGGAGGCTATTTTCGTGAGAGGCGCAGGTGGTGTGTTACGGTACCCTCTGCCCTCACGCAGAGAGGGGCTGTAGATGGCAAGGTTCTCGCAAGACTTCGCCAGGGGCACGGCTGCAGTGGCCACAGCTCTGCCTCTCATCCCACGAAGTTGGCTTCGTTGCACGAAGCCAAGACATGCAAGCTTGTGTTCGAGCAGAACCGAAAGGGCACGAACAGTCTACAGGAGCTAGCATGCGGTTTCCAGGCTTCCCTTTCCAGTATCAGCCACTGAGCCTGTCTTCTTTTCCGGTAGAAATGTGCTGATACGATCTATGCAAAACCACACGGACCGCCACACGACGGTCCACTACACGTCGGGCCTTGCACAAACCTCTTGCCATCACAAGCGGATCGTGTCCACGGGCCTCTACAAAGTGCCTGTGGCCTCTGCCTGAGCCATGTGCGCCAGGTGTGATCTGGCAGAACGTGCGGGGCCTTCAAGCATGCAACTACAACTCATTCAATCGCATCTATGCCGGAATGACACCTGGACCTTGATGATGCAAAGAAATGCAAGAAATCAGTGTTTTGCAATAGGCTCCTCCATGTTCGGACTTGCCTGGATTGGGAGAGTCGAATGAGGGCGCGTACGCAATCCACGCCTGCCGTCCCTTGCACTGGGGTAAGGGACTCAGACATGCTTAGTGCACTCGCATGCTGGCTGAGGGAGTCGCGCGCCCACGACCCGGACTTAGGCACCTTGCAGACAGCTGGCGTCCTACCAACAAGGAACTTGCTGCTGCTGCGGTTGAGACGAGTGTCGCACAAAGAGTTGCGCGATCACCCATGTCGTCACCGTGTAGCGCCATGGATTGGCAACCACATGGCCAGAAAGAAGCAAGGGTGTCAGCGTGTGTGCTGAGACTACTTGAGGCTTCTGGTCAAGGCGGGGGGCCTCTTGTGGTTCGGCCCTCGCATTAAACGGCGTGGAATTCTGAGGTCAAGCGGCAAGCTGCCGATGGTGCAACCCTCACATCCCCGACCGGATGGTCACAAGGATGCCATCGACAAACCGTTGCCAGGCTCGATCGGAAGAGTGGTCACGACATCACGATGCTGTGATCAGTCATGCCCCCGAGGCTGGTGCTCGCCGCTGCTACGCTGCTGTTACGCTGCTGCTACGCCGGTGTGATCGTTGCGACACTCGTTGCGACACTCGTTGTGACACTCGTTGCGACACGCGTTGCGACACTTTGTGCAGCACGATGGCCAGACTGAGTCAGAGAGCCCTTTGAGGAGGCTCGGGCCCCGTCAAATCTGCGATCTGAGATCCTAGATCCACAAGCAGAAACAGCTTGGGAGAACATGGAAGCAACGGCTCATTCGAGGCAAACTCCACTCCTTGCAGAAAAGCCGGGAAACGAAGTCTTCCAGCCCCCTTTTCTGAATGGCGACTCCTCTTGCAGACGTGCGAGAGTGGGCTGTCGCATCTACGTTTGGTGCAGAGAGCTCACGTGCATTGCACCAGCGCCACGAAGCCTCTTCACAGCTTAGCTTGGCTGTTGTGCTCGCTTCCTGTCAGCGATGCCTATGCAGTGCAACTAGCACCTCAAAGATAGGAGGTAGGATCCGGTCGTCGAAAGAGGACAAGGAGGTAATCCTCGCGTCGCGAAACCCGCTCACAAATGCCATGCGGGTCGCAGAGCTCTGGGGCTGGGTGCAAGGCGGACTTTCGTCAGGACATGTTGGGCCACCGAACTAGCAGCTGCACCGAAAGCAACGCCTTCAAAACCACAACTGAATGCTGACCAGGAAAGCCACGGAGACCTCATTCGCCCCCCAACGAAAGCATTGATTTGCTGCAGCCGTTAAGTTTCAATCTTTCGCTGTCCACGCATAGCCAGCTGAGACTGTCATGGAGCATCTAGGCACCCCCACGGCATGCAACCCAAGAAAATCCACTGTGTCGAGTTGCTCTCCTTGAGGAGCCTTGATAAAGCCGAATGAAGCTTAAGAACGCTTCTTTCCAAGACACGGAGATGTTTTGGCAAAGTCAATGCGGTGGGCTACAGTCGGGGTGGGGTTGAGTACCTCTTGGACAACTTTCGAACGCCTTGCAAGATCTCCGGGCAAACGCTTGGGGCACAGATGGCAGCGGATGCCGTTGGCAATGTGCAGCTTGAAAGATACCATGCAATGTACAGCGGACTCATACCGCGGAGGAACTATGCTCGGAGTCAAGATCACTTGATGGCCACGTCATGCTTCGGGGTTTAGTGCCTGGTGCTCTTGCATATCGAGGCTGTGCCGGATCAACAGAGGCTCACGCATTGTGCTGGGCAGGTGGCAGCTCTCAGGGGGCGTGTATAAGGTAGGGACAAACTTGGAGTTGCAAGAGCGCATGCCTAGGTGAGCTCAGGGTAATTTTGGCTCAGATTTCGCGCATAGGAGTTCCTGCACGTCAGTATGAGTCGTTGGGCATGGGATTGCGAGTCACTGCTTCTTAGGGTGTCCCGCATTGTTAGCTGGATGTTCAACAAGATGCAAATTTAACAAGCCCTTTGACCTACGATGGCATGGCTGACCTGATGCAGAGCCATGCCTTGCACGTGAACGGCTGAGTTGCTTCGTTCAGTTGCTTCGTTGGCGCTTGTCGCACTGCAGAGACATACAGGCCATTACAACTGCCTATTGGTGGTCATCCATGTCGCCTTGCCGTGCTTGCTTGCGGATCATATGCAGCAGAAATGCAAAGCGGGGAGGACACAGCCGAGACTAAAGTACCATCGAGGAGCCATATGAGATCGTCCATCAGTTGTTCTCCTGTTGCCGACATCAAGCATGTCACGTGAAACGTGGTGCAGCAAATCCTTCGTTGTGTGAGCCTTGGAGCACGGATCTTCTGCATCACACATCGGGACACTGTCCTTCTCAACACATACCGTGGGCGCTGCCACTTTAGAAAAAACATCCCGAAAGCCGCTTGCAAGCCTGCATGCCAGGCACTGCCACAGAGCGGTGGGGTGACCGGGAATACGGGGAGATCTGCCGGAGGGCAATGGCACATTTGGAGCTTAGAGCAGGTCGTGGAGCCTTGTGCAAACTCAAGACTGCTGCTCGCGCGTCGGGTTTAGAAGCGGATGTTCGTCTCACGCCACCTTTTTTCGCCATTTCTACAAGTCTACCAGAAGTCGGCCTTTCGTGACGCTATCCAGGTCACTTCGCCTTCTCAACTTACCGATGCGGGGGGCCCAGGTTGCCAGCTATCGCTGAACTGGAACTTAGACAATGGAGCAAGGCTCGTTGTGACACGCTCTGCTTGGCGGAGATCCACCTGATAAGCTTGGGTGCTAGCAAGGTATGCTGATTTCTCATGGACGCACGAAGGGTCCGATGGCTAAACGAAGACGCCGAGGGTTCATCGAAAACCCTAGCAAAATTGCAGGAAGGTCCATGCGCTGGTCAGTTGCCAGCAGGCATCTGAGCAGCCTTGACTCGGAGAAGGTTCGTGGTGATGAACAGGGCTTGCCGGCCTTTCTTGGAGTTTATCTACACACACTGAAGCAGGTCGGGATCAAGGCGTTGCTGCACACGGCAAGAAACCTCGAGTCGTGGAGCCCTATGGAGCCTATCACCTGCGATGGCGGGCTTTGCACACTGACTTCTCTATCCTCCCGACGCCGGGGATTTGCACAAGACAGCGGGCCTCTCTTTCAACTGCAAGACTCTTCGCAGTACGTGCGCCTGCATGAGCACCACGCCTGCTTGCTGCCACTGCAGCAAACTTCGCCGGGCCTGGACTGCAACTTGGAAGCTCATGGCCCTTTGCGCAACCAATCAGATCTCGACACCCTGGCCCTGAATGCTGAACCCTCAACCGTCAGCATAGCTGGAATTTCACTGCAGATGAGAAGTATGAGCCAAAACGACAAACCTCGTGGCAAAACTGCTACTGTCTTGAGCCTGTGCTGCAACCATGGGTATCATGATTGTTTCGATGTTTAAGGCTAAGAACTGACTGGTTTTTGACTCGTTCTGGTGGAAGCTTACAATTGAATCTATTCTGCTTCGGCTTGCTCGTGGCCCGGACAGGTTGTTCTGGCTCTCGTGACTTCAACGCAAGGCTCCAAAGCGTTCGGTCGTACCCCCAATCCCAAACAACGCACAGCTTGGCGGAACGCGCCCCTGAAGCGTCTGTATGTTTGTGGGTCCTGTAGCCTACACGCGATCTTCATGGAAACGCGTGTACATGTTCAACCTAAGATTTCGGGTGGGTCCAAGGGTGAGGCTGCAAGTTTCATGCTTGAGCAAACGCAGAAAGGGTTTGGGTCATCGGGCTTGGGCATGGAGGAGCATGAGGTTTCTCCCTATTCTCAATACAAGGGGTGCCAAACTGGTATTCAGATGAAGCAAATTGGGGCGGGGCTCTTGTTTTCCTGCGTCTCCAGTCTTTCAGCCAGGGGAGCTGCTTAGCTGATGAAAGGCAAGCGCAGTAGATTACAGTAGGCAGCTGCGGAGCACAGCAGTGTAGGTTTGCAACGAGCGTGCACGGTTGCCGCCTGCCTCGGGGGGGGTGCTCAACAACCTACGTGACCTGCGTCACATCCCGTCACAAAAAGGTTCAAGTCGTTTTGACCTTTCGAGAGCAGAAACCACGATGCCTTGGCAACTTACATGATCCGGCAGGCCATCTCGTGCGCACCCGGTGACAGCAACATCTTGGTCATCACGCTGGCGTTTAAGCTGACCGTCTGATATGTTCGTGCAGTGCCCTCTTGGTACAAGGTCTGCTGTATGTCTTCGTGCTTTGCACAGCTACGAACCAACACTGCACCGACGTGTCAATGCACTGCAACTGTGTTCAAGAAGCTCGCATCGGGTTATTGTCTGGGTCCGAAGGCAGTAGCCAAGAGCATTTTGTACTCGGGTTTAACAGTCAACACCACATGATATTTCGGTGCTGCCAAAGCGTTTTGCGTGCCATCGTTTTCGGACGTTGAGGCAACAGTTGTCTTACATGCACCCGGCTTGAAAGGAATGAAAAAAACAAACATCTTGCCGGCATCTTGGTATCCCATGTCTTCGTCCACACGAACTATTGAATTTCTCAAATGTCGTCGACATGCCACAACATCATGAACTGTTCCTGCGATGGTTCAATCGGACACCAGCCAATTTCAGAGTCCATGAAGCGGATCTAAGACAATGCACGCCGTGCCATTATAGTTCAGCGAGGAACTTGTTGGGGTTGTACGATGGCTTGGGCATGTTGAGGTAGAAGCGAGTGCAAGAACGCTGTCGACATGTCTCGTGTTGCAATATCCACACCTTCCTACCGCATCCTGCCCATCTCCTCTGAATGTTCTTCGCACGAGCAATCATGAGTCTTACGTATATGATGCTCTTTGGGCCCAGCAGTGAGTTGTGTTTTCCGTTTCCGTTCCATTTCCGTTATTTGTTTGCACATGTTCGCCTATCCGTCTTTGCTTCTTTATCTGCACTTCGGATCACTTCTGGACAGGGTTTCTCGCATGTCTTATGCGCTGTAGCATTCGTGCCGATGCGAGTTTTGTCAAGTTATTCCTGTCAACAACCGTGCATTTTCCATGCTTGACTTGTTTCTCGCAGCGCTAGGCTCCGAACTGTGGGTTGTGAATTCAAATGACATGAAAATGGCCAACGTGGGCCAGCATAAACTTTGGGGGCTGGCCAGAAGATATGAATGACGCATGAACTCAATTGAACAACAAGCAAGATTTTGAAAAGGAATGAAGAAGGCCCTATATTCTGACATTATGAGAAAATGCGTGCATACTTTACCTTATTTCTCATACGATTTTAACGGGGCAGTAAAATGAGAGCGGCACCATCAATCTCTCGCTGCTCTCTTGCTGCTGCTACTTCTTCCACAAGAGTCCAAGCATCAGCGGGGGTATCTGGTGCGGCCATGGCGAGCAAAGGCGAGCGAGGGGACAGGCTTTCAAATCAACGGGCAGTGTGAGAACACCAGCTGTCGCTTGAGCCAAAATGGCATTCGCCATTGACTCCAGCGTATTGCTGACATGAGGCATTGGCGCCCACTTGGGCAATTAGCCATAGTGTTAACCCCACTTCCAGCTGACCTGGAACTCCAGCCCTCTTTCAGCACTTTCACGCGCCGGTGGGCCTGGCAGCATCAGCCTTGCGAAGGTGCAAAGAGATCTTCCTGTCTTGTCAATCCAACTCCTAGCGACCTAGCGAGGCTTCGCCTTTCCGTTGTTTTGCCTCAGCCATCTCCTTTCGTTCGGGGGTTGCCAGCCTCATCTCTTTTCAGAGGTGTTGAACAATCTCCCATGACTTCTTCGGGGCTTTCAGCAAATTCAGACGGGCGAATTCTCACAAGTTCAACTGACACCCCCTCCCCTCCCCTAACGGTGCCATCTTCGTCGTTTCAAAGCAACATTATAGGAGCACAAGTAGCAACAGCAGTCGTAGTCATAGTCGCGATCTGCTGCCGGGCACCTTTTTTCATGCATCTTTGTCTGCTGAATCGTCCAGTACAAAGAGGCAAACATGAAAGCGAGCGGCATCGGCGGAGGACTAGCTGGTTCGCCGCATTTCTTGAACATGCACACTGCCTTTCTCAGGCTAAGCGATCTGCGTGTCCTCTCCCCTCCTCTACTTCGTGGTTGCGGGCCTCTGGTGACCCCGGTGGCACTTATGACGTCGCTACCAACATCAGGCCTCCCGGATTCACATCATCTCAGCTTCTCCGGGAACATCTGGGAACAGCAGACCGGGAAACAAGCCAGTGGGGGCGCAAGGCACGCCGCTGGCTGTCAAGCTGGCATCAGCCACAGTAATCATGGAGCGCCCGCAAGTGATTAGGCAACGATGGTACGACTTGCAGGTCGTACGCTTGCATGCTTCAATGGTTCAGGCAGGCCTTTGTCCATGCCCCAATCTGGCCATGTTGCCCTGACGCCCTGCAAAACTGGCGAGTACGAAACGCCGGGCGCTTCAAAAACTTCCGCTTGTTACCACAAGAGGTAGACAGACACGAGAGCAGGCGAGCAACGTGAGCAATGCGAGCAACGCATGTGCGGAAGCCAGTTGAAAATAGCCGGCGGTCTTTCACGAGTGCACGACACTTGCCTTAAGAGCGCCCGTTGAAGCAGCCTCCCACAAACCAGTTGAGAGCATTGATAGCCTGGTCCAACATGAACCATGAGTGCAAGGTCCGGGAATCCTGGCGTCCTGCGAGGCACGCAGAAATCACAGGACGCAGAATCTTCTCCAGTTAGTGCATCACGTTTCCCCTTCGCACAGCCTCCGCCTGTAACAGCACTGCACTGCCCTATGACCCTCGCGATCCTCAACCTGGCAAGACGGCAGGGGCAGGTAACAGCAGAAACAATGAAGGCTTAACTCAGATGGCTTAGGGTCAGAGATGCGGAAGCCAACCAAGAGGGAGCCAGGGGTCCAACTTGCAAGCGGAATGCTGTCGTCGCAGATGTCGCAGTCGCTGACAGCGAAGTGTCCGCGTTGACGGCACGAGCGTCGGAACAGGCACACGTTTTGGGCGCAGTGATCCGTGCGGACTGCAAAAACTGCCCTCGGCAGTTCCTCAGGAGCCGCAGCCCGAAGCCTTCATTTCACAGATGCCTTGCAAGGACTTCTCTTGCAGGCTTCAATGGCTTCGTCAGGCGGCACCAAGGAGAACGCCTCCAGGCGGCTGCAAGCGTTTTCCCCTTTCTCCCATGCCTCAGGCCGGTTTCCTGTCTCTCGTGGACTGAAGCCCGGAGCCGTAGTGAGGCGCAGTACCCTGGGCTGAGGCCCTCTCTCAGCGCTTTTGTAACCCTCAACCGGCGAGGCCTTCCCTTAGGGAAGCCCCCCTTTCAACAAGCCTGGCCAATCCCTACCTGGGCCAAATACCTCGCGCCGGCGTCAGCGACGTCGAGCGGCTTTGTCAGAAGGGGGTCGAATGCTGAGGAGCCTGGGCTTTAGCTTAAGTGCTCGCGCCGCGATCAGCAGCGACTTCGAGCTCACGGCTTTGTGAGAAGAGGATCGGATGATAAGGAGCCTTCCGTGCGTGGGGGATGTGACAATCTCTCCTATTCCGCCTATGTTGGCTCCAACCGTGATGCCAATCTTTACGAGCTCATCTTGAGGTGAGGACAAGACCGGCAGAGTGCACCTGCAAAAGCTGCGAGCTCGGGCAGAGTTTGCACTTCTTCACATGTTGCGGTGTTGCGCTGCTTGGAAAACTTCTAGATGTTACGTTACTTCATGCTCGCTTCAGCCCAGTTCTGTTTCTCAAAGGCGTCAGGGCTTCTTGCTTCCACATGCAGCCTGTGCCAAAGCAGCGTTTTTTGCGGCCAAGCGGTGAGCAAGTACAGATCACGGGACCGCCTGAGAAGGTCTCCCATGCTTGGGCTCAAATAGTGGTCTGCGCTGAATGGCCTGAAAACACGTGGTGGGAAAAGGGACTGCCCAGCGCTGCACTGCTTGGCGGCCGGTTGGCGAAGCCGTGAGCCCAAGCATTGGGAGAGCTGCACGCACCAAACAGAGTCCCAAACCCTCCGTTGTCAGCGGCGGCAAGAAAACCAAGGCCCTCTCTTGATGTGACAAGAAACCTTTAGCAAGAGAGCCGACAGGGCATGCGGGCTGTGGGGTGACATGTTGGAGAAAAGGCTGAGAAGAGCAAGATCGGGAATGACCAGATCGGGTGACAAGCCCACGATGTTCTCTGAGCATGGTACGCTCAAGGCCGTTCTTGAAGGTTTCAGGTGACTCGCAAGAGAAGGGCATTTCTGGAAGTCTCTGGCAAGGGACTCAGCACCCTGAAACCGCTCAGGGGTCCCCAACTTCCAACACCATCCCTTGCAGCAATCGTGCTGCGCGGCCTCCCAGTCACAACTGACGGCTACAGCAGATACTCTGCCGCCATGTTTGAACGCGCGGTCCGTGCTTCATGGAATTTGACATGCTGATCTGGCGGGACCATCCAGTGCTGCACGCACCAAACAGCGTCGCAAACCCTCCGTTGTCAGCGGCTGCAAGAAAACCAAGGCCCTCTCTTGACGTGACAAGAAACCTTTAGCAAGAGAGCCGACAGGGCATGCGGGCTGCGGGGTGACATGTTGGAGAAAAGGCTGAGAAGAGCAAGATCGGGAATGACCAGATCGGGTGACAAGCCCACGATGTCCTCTGGGCATGGTACGCTCAAGGCCGTTCTCAAAGCCATTCTTGAAGGTTTCAGGTGACTCGCAAGAGAACGGCATTTCTGGAAGTCTCTGGCAAGGGACTCAGCACCCTGAAACCGCTCAGGGGTCCCCAACTTCCAACACCATCCCTTGCAGGCGTCGAGGGTCGAGGTCCAAACATGTTCTAAATCGTGCAGTCCGCGGAATCCGAATCGGGAGGCCTAGTGCTGCCAAGGCCTACAGAGCTCGGAGCTCCAGAGTTGCGCCGTCCAGGCTGCAAGAGCCGACAAAGCCCAAAGTGCTTTAAGATGATCTGTCTGAAATCACCGCATACGAGCTTCAAGCCCAAGTGGCTCAAGTGGCCCAACGTGGCACAACCAAGCACGGGCGCGAGCAATCCGCCCGGTTCGTGCAGCTTCCAGGGCTCAGAACGCACAATGTCAAAGACGTGTCGCAACGAGGGCACTAAGCGTCCCTTGCTTTCAGAACGACTCGAGGCTGCTGCTCAGGCCTGCATCTCCGCTGTTCTCGCATGCTTGAGCGGACTCTACCGCATTGAATGCAACGCACTGTTCCGGCGCCCCTGTAGCCCAGCCTGCGTCGAGGCACGTGCACTGCCGAAAGCTGCTGCATTGTCTACAACATGATTCGCACCTCAGTCTCTGTGCTGGGAGCGCCAGTCTGCACGGACTTTCGAAGCGCCCGTTGCAGCGATGGCAGTGCCGCCACTGAGCGGCCGTGGCAGTCCACGTAGCCAACGTAGCCCGCAAGACACTTGACCGTTTGCGGTCGGAAAGAAAACAAGAGAATGGGCATGTCAGCCTGAATGTCTGTGTTCCCCTCAGGCTCTTGCCTAAGTGCCCTCAGCTCATCTTCAGGCCATCGGGTTTAAAAGGCGTCGGACAACATTGAACCACAGGGGCGGTCACTGCCTTGAGTGGCGTGTTTACGTGTTCGCCGTGTGTCTGTGAGAGACTAGGTTTCCGCGGCCTGGAAGCAGGGGGCGATCATCATGTCTTCCTCCAGTGACTCTAGAGCACAGGAGCCAGTGTGGGTTCTAGATCGACGTGGCGAGCGCAGGTGCCACTACCTTGGTCCGCCACGCCCCCACATGTTCAAGCTTGGCATTTGCCGCTCCTTCGTGGCGGCTGGGACGCTGGGCGTGTCAGCATGCATGGCTCAACCCGACCTCAAGCCACGGCCTCTAAGCAAGATTGCTTCCAATTGCCCGGTGTTAGTGGCATGGCCACAGCTTCTGGGTGTTGTGAATGTTGGCTTGAGGTTAGAGGTTTCAAGCTCCCGACGAGGGTGCTGCAAGCACCATCTGCCACGGATGGGGGCTTGCCAGAATGGCCCACATGACCCCGAAACCTTTTGCTGGCTCCCTGGACACTCCGGACGCTCTGGACACTCTGAGTGGCTTTGATGCACAGGATTGGTGTGCTGAAGCCCCTACAAAGGGCACACGCATCGGTGCATGGAATGGGCACCGGCTCCCCAAATTGTGCTGGCTGTCTCTGGAACAAAACCTGCGAATTGCCGGGCCTGAATTACAGCAAGTCTTCCTCTACACCTGCAGCAGGTCTGGGTCGGCACATCGAAGACTAGCCGTGCCACAGCCCCACGTGCTCAGCAAGTCTGGCAAGCCACCCTGTCAGCTCTTGCGCAGAACCGATCTTCTTCTTGTCTTCGGGCAAGCAAGCGCTGACTCTTTCGCTCATAACACACACCTCTATCACTCACAACACCCAGGAAGGGTTGGATCATGTTCACAGCCAGGGCGTCTGGCTTGGCGCTGCACACAGATGCTGGTCCACATGCCATACGAGGGGCTCAGTGCAGTGCCCAGGGAAGAGGCCGCAAACTACTGTACCATGGTTGCATGTTGTTGTGGAGCCCTGGTCACATGAGAACTGCGAAGGCAAAGGTCGCAGCAGTGCTTTCGGGGGGGTATCTCTCTGCAATGACGGAAGGCCTAGGTCCATGGGAACAAGCCTCAAGCCTCCAATCCGCTGTACGCACGGAACGTCAGCAGTCACGCTTTGCCGAACTGGTTGGGCCCTGCGTACACACCCAGCCACCGATGCCCGGATGTGAGCTACGAGTCAACGGACTCCGCAGGCCACCCGGCACCAGCTCTTAGAATAAGTTGGACATACCGGGAAAGCTTGTAGCTCACGCTTTCGGAAGGAGCTCGTCTCTTGTCCAAGGACTTAAGGTTCTACTCACTCTGCTGGTCAGCGATTCCGAGCAGGCAGGCTTGCGAGGCAAAGGGCCAGACAAACCCACACACAATCAGAAGGTGGGCTGAAGCTAGGGGGACTTGAGAACTCTTCCCTGCGCAACACGGGGGCTGCGGGCGCTGACGACTTTGATTTTGCCTGACCTACAACGGAAAGTTGGAACTTCCACAGATGACCAGGATGGGAGACGTTGGCAGCAAAACCCCGTCGGCCCGGAACGCTGCGCTCGCCGGCGGTGGCTATCGAAGGAAGAAAACGAATCCTAGAGCCCGAGGTGTCGACTCCCGAAAGCTCCGAAAGCTCCGAAAGCTCCGAAAGCTCCGAAAGCTCCGAAAGCTCCGAAAGCTCCGAAAGCTCCGAGTGCCGAAGATGTCGAGAAGCTCGGAGCCAATCGGAGCGCGCAGGAGCGGTTAGGGGCCTGGGGAGGCGGCGGTCGACCCGGTGCGGCGAGAAGGCCTCTAAGTCCCAAAGGTCCTACAAATCGCAGCGCTCTCCTTTCTTCAGCAAGCCCCTGCATCTGGCCCAAGCTCCAGCGTGCGCCCTACACAGATGCTGGTCCGCGCAACAAGGAAGGGCCTCGGAAGGGGAGCTGCAGGCTACCACAGCGAGCATCCTGCGCAAGCACGATTCACAGGAGGCCACCCGGCCTTGTCGAAGACACCATTTTCTGGCTTCATGGCTTTATCGCGCTGTGGCTGTTTTGTGGCTGTTTATGTGATTATGGGTTTGGGTGGGCACATGGGGGGGTTCAAGCTGCTCCAGCTCGCTGAACACACGGGACGTCGGAGGTCATGCTTTGCCGAACTGGCCGGGCCCTGAACTGAACCAGCACTGCCACTGGCTGCGTACACAGCCAGCTACCGATGCTTCCGAATGTGAGCTGCGAGTCACTGGGTGTGGAGAACGGATCCCGCACGCGACGCGGCACACACGCCTTCCGAAGCCACTGCTCGCTCAGGCGGAGACACCGGCAAAGCTCTCAGGATCAGCTGATGCCTCGGGCATGTTGTCTTCTGCAGTTTTTGGACTAGTACTCCTGGGCAAGCAGGAGGCTCAGACAAACCCTGACGCAATCTGAAGGTGGGCTGAGGGTAGACTTGAGAGAGCTCTTCCCTGCGCATGGCAGGTGCGGCAGCTGCCAGGCTGCTGTGAGGCCAGGGCCCACGAAACCTCGAGCTTTTAGAGTCTAAGTTTGGTGCCATGGAACACTAGAGCTCGCCGCACCTCGCCGCGGACTATCGAATGAAGAGGCAAAATTGGGGGCATGAACGTTAAGGGGCGCCGGAGAACGCAGGGGAGCCTTGGCAACTTCGGCAGCTCAAACGAAACCTCGGAGTCGATGCTACGTGGCGCCCTCAGAAGCCTTTCCGGACAAACCTAGGCTGCCAGCCTCCCCGCGAAGGTTGGAGGAAGGACCAAAACATGCACGGCTCAGCCCTGTGTTCTGGTGGGGAGGCTGTGAGCTATAGCCCCATGGTGCTATCCCCTGAAGTTTGCCCCGGGGAGGGAACGAATCCGAGATGGACCGCCACAGGGTACTCGCAGCCCATTTGCCCACGCCGGCATTGTGGCTCGGTGGTAGACATGCCAGCAGAAGCCCACAAATTCCTAAGGTCCTAAGGCCCTAAGGCCCTAAGGTCCTAAACCCAAGCCGCTGCATCCTCCTTTCTCAGCATCCAGCGCGGAATCCCCAGAGCCCAAACTCCCAGAGCGCGGGCCCATCCAGCAAATTCCACTCACCAATGCTTCTCACGCCAAGGAGGAAGGGCCTCTCTGAAGCTCCGGGTCCTTCGGGGCTGCAGGCTACCCACAGCCGCTTGGGAGCATCCGCCAATCACGTCGACCCTGCACGCTCTGCAAGCGAAGCTCGCAGGCGACAAACTTGTCTCTTCATTCACGTCGAAGGCTTCGTGGCTTTCGGTGGAAGTCGAAGGGCTCATGCCAGCTTGAGCGGTGCAAGGCTCCAGCCGCAAGCCTCCGTATCATTGAGAGTCCGAGGTTGAATGGACTGGTGAAGGCTGGGTGAAGGTGAGTAGATGGCTAGGCCGTGTCTCCATCACAACCTGAATCGCAGGCTTCCACGGCAGGGCTTCCAAACTTGCAGAGTTGTGCAGAATCATGGGCTGCTGCCTAGGTCTCAGATCTGAGCTTCTTCGAATGCACGCTTCGCTTGTGTTTCAAAGCCCTGAAAGCCAGCAGAGGCTCCGGAACTACGACGAAAGCACCTGTCACTGTTGGCTCTTTCTGAGATGAGTTCAGCGACATCCCCGCACAGATCGGAAGCCGTCCCAACCCTCGGACCGGTTTCAATTCTTCCTGCGCTTCAGCAACCCAACGGACCAAACAGGTCCTGAGATCAGCAGAACAATTCTAGCCACTCCGTGAGCAGAGGTTGAAGCAAGCCGGTGCTGACTCGAACGCCGGAAGTTGCAGGGTGCAGGGCACCTAAACAGGGCAAATTCAACCCTGAGGGAACGATGAAAGGCCATGAGAGATCACGAGAGCCTGAGAGGACTTCCTGGCACCCTCAGCATGCCGCCTGGGGGAGAGGCTCCTTTCTTAGCGCAGGCTTTTCTCATCAGAGCAAGCCCCTTGAGTGCCAGCCCCCAGAAGCCAACCGACCAACCCAGACCTAGGCGAGCGGGGCAGGGCTAAAGAGGCTTGGCAAGACATGGAGCTGCAGATGGGCATGATGGGCTTCATGCCTAGAGTGCCTGCAGGACCCGTCTTCGCGACATGCTGCGAGCCCCTGGAGCTCTCCTTGCCTGGTCTGCCTTGCAGCCATCAAGGCATTCCGACACCGGGAGCTGTCAAGGAGCTAGGACAGGGCGGAGACGCAAAATGCGAGTAATGTCGGGGGCTTCGTGGTGATGGGTTTTGCGCTTGGAGCCGAGAAGGCCAAGGTCAAACTCCTGTCCAAAGGCACAGACACGCGCAGAGAAAGCGCCTAACGTCGTCCTCCTTGAAAGGCTCACAGGCAAAACCCATCATCTGCGCCTGTGATTGGGAGGAGGATAGAACTGATGCAACCCCTAAGCTTGCTAAAGATCTGAGCGAAGTTCTCGAGATTCTGTGAAAGCCTGGGTGTGGTGCGCCAAAGAAGAAGCACCTTTGACTGCCCAGGAAGTCAACGCAATGCTTTTGCAATGCTTGTGGTGTCACCTCTCCTGACATGCAGGAGAAGTGGTTCTCAGATGTTCTCAGTCGACTAGCATAGCGCCGGGCCTGGCCAGGCATGGCGCCACGGCCGTGTCCGTGCTCATGGGGCCGAGTGCGCTGACAAACTTCGCGACGTGAGAAAGGGCGTGCCGCGCGCTACGCGCTACGGAGACAGCAGGGAAGCTTGCAGCTGCAGCGGCTGGTGTGTCCACAGCTACAAGCTCCACGTCTACCGCGCCCGGGCAGTGTGGCTGCGGGAGAGCACGAAGGCCCCGATGGGGCCGAATGATGCCACTGCTGTCCATGAGTCGCCGCCAGAGAAGCCGGAGCTTCAAGAAGTGCTCACCCCCACCGGCTGCGGGTCTGCAACTCAGAAAAAAACTCGAAGTCTCAGCTCAGGGTAGCTTTGGAGGGCTGCATGTGGTTAACTGGCATCTGATCATCTGGCAACAAGGTTGGGAGGAGGAGCGATCTTGCCTGAGGCTTGAGTAGCGATCTTCAGAGCTGGAGCGCTTGGTCCTCGGTGCACGTCCTCCAGGTCATGTGGTTTCGAAGATTCGGCTGAGCTTCCGCCTTCACCTTGCGCATGTCACAAGAGCCCAGGACGTGGTCTTGGGGGGATCGCAAGCCTGTTCAGGGTACAAGCGACAAGATCCGGCACCAGAGTCCCGATGCTACGGAACGGAATTCTTGCAGCCGCCTTGCAACTTGCATGCCCAGAGGCAGAGGGCCAAGGAAGTCTGCCATGGACGTGGCACACAGGCACCTCATCAGGAGCCCTGCTTGGGCCATGCTAACGAGCTGCTTGTGCTTCGATTGGAGCTGTAAGCTCTGGAAGCCTTGCAGTGAACTGTGGATTGGGGGCTCATTAGGGGCGACACTTTTCGTGGGCACATCACACCTTAGCTGTCATGCGGTGAGCTCGTCGGCTTGACTTTGAGGGACACTTCGAGAGCTGTCAAGCTTCATGCGTGACCCCGGCGGATAGCATCAAGCAGCTGCAGAACAAGCATCGAAATTCCTAAGGTCAACGGCGCGTGATGCGTTGCGTATTGCACGGCCTGAAGCCTACACCGAGGCGCTAGTTGGTCCAAGTGGGCGCGGGATGAATTAGAAGCCCCTAGCACCCTGAGCATCGTTAAGCCAGGTACTGAACCTGCCACGTGCCCTGGATACTAGGCCGGTCCCTTGTTCAGATGAGCGCGGGCGAAGCTAAGCACAAGTGCAACCCATAGCAAGGTGAATCTGCAAGAACCTCGACACGGGGGCGGAGCCGGGGGAGGGCTTGCTGCAAGCTCTGCAAGCTCTGCAAGCTCTGCAAGCTCTGCAAGCTCTGCAAGCTTTGCCAGGTGTCCAAAATTGTGACTGAGCTGCTTCTTCCATGCAAGGAGGCTATTTTCGTGAGAGGCGCAGGTGGTGTGTTACGGTACCCTGTGCCCTCACGCGCAGAGAGGGGCTGTAGATGGCAAGGTTCTCGCAAGACTTCGCCAGGGGCATGGCTGCAGTGGCCACAGCTCTGCCTCTCATCCCACGAAGTTGGCTTCGTTGCACGAAGCCAAGAAATGGAAGCTTGTGTTCGAGCAGAACCGAAAGGGCACGAACAGTCTACAGGAGCTAGCATGCGGTTTCCAGGCTTCCCTTTCCAGTATCAGCCACTGAGCCTGTCTTCTTTTCCGGTAGAAATGTGCTGATACGATCTATGCAAAACCACACGGACCGCCACACGACGGTCCACTACACTTCGGGCCTTGCACAAACCTCTAGCTATCACAAGCGGATCGTGTCCACGGGCCTCTACAAAGTGCCTGTGGCCTCTGCCTGAGCCATGTGCGCCAGGTGTGATCTGGCAGAACGTGCGGGGCCTTCAAGCATGCAACTACAACTCATTCAACCGCATCTATGCCGGAATGACACCTGGACCTTGATGATGCAAAGAAATGCAAGAGATCAGTGTTTTGCAATAGGCTCCTACATGTTCGGACTTGCCTGGATTGGGAGAGTCGAATGAGGGCGCGTACGCAATCCACGACTGCCGTCCCTTGCACTGGGGTAAGGGACTCAGACATGCTTAGTGCACTCGCATGCTGGCTGAGGGAGTCGCGCTCCGACGACCCAGACTTAGGCACCTTGCAGACAGCTGGCGTCCTACCAACAAGGAACTTGCTGCTGCTGCGGTTGAGACGAGTGTCGCACAAAGAGTTGCGCGATCACCCATGTCGTCACCGTGTAGCGCCATGGATTGGCAACCACATGGCCAGAAAGAAGCAAGGGTGTCAGCAAATTCGGCCCTGAACGGCAAGTCGCCATGTGTGCTGAGACTACTTGAGGCTTCTGCTCAAGGCGGGGGCCTCTTGTGGTTCGAGAGCCCTCGCATTAAACGGCGTGGAATTCTGAGGTCAAGCGGAGGTCAAGCTGCCGATGGTGCAACCCTCACATCCCTGACCGGATGGTCACAAGGATGCCATCGACAAACCGTTGCCAGGCTCGATCGGAAGAGTGGTCACGACATCACGATGCTGTGATCAGTCATGCCCCCGAGGCTGGTGCTCGCCGTTGCTACGCTGCTGTTACGCTGCTGCTACGCCGGTGTGACACTCGTTGCGACACTCGTTGCGACACTCGTTGTGACACTCGTTGCGACACGCGTTGCGACACTTTGTGCAGCACGATGGCCAGACTGAGTCAGAGAGCCCTTTGAGGAGGCTCGGGCCCCGTCAAACCTGCGATCTGAGATCCTAGATCCACAAGCAGAAACAGCTTGGGAGAACATGGAAGCAACGGCTCATTCGAGGCAAACTCCACTCCGTGCAGAAAAGCCGGGAAACGAAGTCTTCCAGCCCCCTTTTCTGAATGGCGACTCCTCTTGCGGAGGCGCGGAATATGCAGCAGACGCGCACAGCTCTACCAGAGTGGGGTGTCACATCTACGTTTGGGGCGGAGAGCTAACATGCATTGCACCACAGCCGCACAGCCTCTTCACAGCTTAGCATGGCTGTTGTGCTCGCTTCCTGTCAGCGATGCCTATGGAGTGCAACCAGTACCTCAAAGATAGGAGGTAGGATCCGGTCGTCGAAAGAGGACAAGGAGGTAATCCTCGCGTCGCGAAACCCGCTCACAAATGCCACGTGGGCCGCGGAGCTCTTGGGCTGAGTGCAAGGCAAGCTTTCTTCAGGACATTTTGGAGACCGAACAAGCAGCTGCGCGGAAAGTAACGAACGCCTTCAAGGCCACAACTGAATACTGACCATGGAGACCTCATGCACACCCCAACCAAAGCATTGATTTGAAACAGCATGTAGACTTCAATCATTCGCTGTCCACGAATAGCCAGCTAAGACTGTCATGGAGCATCTATGCACCCCCACGGAAGGTAACCCAAGAAATTTCACTGTGTGCGAACTGCTGTCGAGTTGCTCTCGTTGAGAAGCCTTGATAGAGTCGAATGGAGCTTAAGAACGCCTCCTTCCAAAGTCAATCACTTGCGGTAGGCTACAGTACCTCTTGCACCACTTTCGAACGCCTTGTAAGCTCTCCCGGCAAACACTTGGGGCAACGGATGGCAGCGGATGCCGTTGGCAATGTGTAGCTTGAAAGATGCCGTGCAATGTACAGCGGACTCATACCACGGACGAACTATGCTCGGAGTCAAGATCACTTGATGGCGACGTCACGCTTCAGGGCATGCCGAATTGTGTTCCGGTGCTTGGTGCTCTTGCATATGGAGGCTGAGCCGGATCAACAGAGGCTCACGCATCGTGCTGGGCAGGTGACGGCTCTCAGAAGGGTGTATGACAAGGTAAGGACAAACTTGGAGTTTGTAGAGCGCATGCCTAGGTGAGTTCAGGGGCATTTCGGTTCAGCTTCAGGGCACAGAAGTTCCTGCACGTCAGTATGAATCGTTGGGCGTGGGGTCGCAAGTCACGCTTTCTTAGAATGTAACTTTAACAAGCCCTCCATTGACTTACGATGGCATGGCTGACCCCACCTAGCGATATGCCTTGCACCCGTACGGCTGCCACAGTTGCCTTGTTGCTGCTTGGTGCACTGCTAGAGACATACAGGCTCATACAAGTGCCTGTTGGCGGTCATCTAGTCCGGATTTCGGGCGTCCTGTGTCGCTTCGCCGTGCTTGGCATGGGTCATATGCAGCAGTAATGCAAAGCAGAGAGGACACAGCCGAGACTAAAGTTATATATATGTGACAAGATCGTCCATCAGTTGTTCTTCTGTTGCCGCCAACAAGCATGTCACATGAAACGCGGTGCAGCAAAGAGCCTTGGAGCACGGATCTTCTGGATCGCACATCGGGACGCTTTCCCTCTCAACACACCTGCCGCGGGCGCAGCCACTTCAGAAAAAACTTCCCCAAAAGCCGCTTGCAGGCCTTCATGCCCGGCCAGGCTCCACAAAGCGTTGGGGTGACAGGGAGATCTGCCGGAAGGCAATGGCACATTTGGAGCTTAAGGCCTTCTGCAAACTCAAGATTGTAGTTTAGGCATACTGGCGGATGTTCGTCTCATGCCACTCTGTTGCGCCACTCTACAAGTCTGCCAAAAGCCTGTCTCTCGTGATTTGTTCCAGGTCACTTCTCCTTTTCAACTTACCGATGCGGCATGCCCAGACCGCCATGTGCGAGTGCAGGGGTGTGCACAAGGGCGTGAATTGGACCTTAGACAATGGAACAAGGCTCGCTGGCAAAGGCAGTGTTCCGATAAACGCATAAGCGTCACCGTCTCGAGCACACTCTCAGATGATGCTTCTTGGCAGCCTTAGCCGCCTTAGCCTCGACACCCCTCACCAAGGGTTTGACGGGTTTGGTTTGACGGGTTTGATAATTGTCTCCAGGACGATGGCATCTGGCATACCAGTCACGGACGTTCCACCATGGCTCTCATAACCGCAGCAACTAGGGTTACAGCTGGGTCTGGATCCTCTTCGAAAAACCCACCTGTCCATGCAAGATGCACACGGGAAGAGCTGCCGTCTGCTGTGCCGACTGTAGTGGGCCACCCCTTCTCGCAACTCGTCAGTCGTCCGATTGGCGCCGCGCATCTGCGTCTGGTGCGGTCCCTGACCTTGAAGCTTAAACGAAAGGCCCGACGGTTAAGCGAAGGCCTGGAGGGTTCAACGAAAATATCGGAGGAGCTAGGCATCCACGCACTGAGTGATCTGAGCAGCCCTGCTTCTGAGAAGGTCCGTCATGCTGCCTGTGGCTGTTGCCACTGAACTGCTCCTCTGCTTGGCGGAGATCCACCTGATAAGCTTGGGTGCTAGCAAGGTATGCTGATTTCTCATCGACGCACGAAAGGTCCGATGGCTAAACGAAGACGCCGAGGGTTCATCGAAAACCCTAGCAAAATTGCAGGAAGGTCCATGTGCTGGTCAGTTGCCAGCAGGCATCTGAGCAGCCTTGATTCGGAGAAGGCCCGTCGTGATGAACAAGGATTTCCGGCCTTTCTTGGAGTTTATCTACACACACTGAAGCAGGTCGGGATCAAGGCGTTGCTGCACACGGCAAGAAACCTCGAGTCGTGGAGCCCTATGGAGCCTATCACCTGCGATGGCGGGCTTTGCACACTGACTTCTCTATCCTCCCGACGCCGGGGATTTGCACAAGACAGCGGGCCTCTCTCTCAAGCGCAAGACTCTTCGCAGCACGTGCGCCTGCATGAGCACCACGCCTGCTTGCTGCCACTGCAGCAAACTTCGCCGGGCCTGGACCGCAACTTGGAAGCTCATTGCCTATTGTGCAACCGACTAGATCTCGTGTTCCACCCTCAACCATCAGCTTAGCTGGAGTTTCACTTCAGACGAGGAAGGGGTATCAGCGAAAACAACGATCTTCGTGGCAAAACTGCAACTGCCGTGCTGCATCCATGAGTATCAGGATTGCTTGGATGTTTGAGGCTACTGTACGAATTTCGTGACTCGTCCTGGTGGAAGTTCACAAGTCAGTTTATTCTGCTTCGGCTTGCTGGTGGCCCGGATAGGTGGTTCTGGCTCTCGTGACTTCAATGGTTCTTAAGGGAGGGGCGTTCAAGGGGGCTCTTTAACCCAAGGTTCCCTAATGCTCCTCACTACTCCCGAAGGCTCCCTAAGCTTCCTTGCGGTTCCTTAAGTACCTACCCCCCACCCCTCCCGTAGGAACCCTAAAAACAAAGGTCCAAAAAAAACAAAACAATGCACAGCCTGGCGGAATGCGGTCTGCTCCGGCCCCTGAGGCTTCTTTATGGGGGGTCCTGTAAGCCTTCATGTGATCTTCATGGAAACGCCTGTACGTGTTTAACCTAGGATTCATGGTGATTCCAGGCGTGAGGCTGCAAGTTTCATGCTTGAGCAAACGAGGAAGGGTTTGGGTCGTTGGGCTTAGGCACGGTGATTTGCCCCATTCTCAATACAAGGAGCACCAGACTGGTATCCTGATGAAGTAGATGGGACTCTTGTTTTCCTGCGTCTTCAGTCATTCAGCCAGGGGAGCTGCTTAACGGATGAAAGGCAGCAGTAGATTACAGTAAGCTGTTGCGGAGCACGGCGGTGCAGGTTTGCAAAGAGTGTGCACGGTTGCCCTGCGCCAGGCAGGTCTGCCTCGGGGGGACCCTTTGGTTTCAACCCCTGTTCAACCCACTACGTGCGTTGAAAGTGCCCTGCGTCACATCCTGTTACAAGAAGGTTCAAGTGGTTTTCACCCTTCGAGAGCAGAAACCGCGATGCCTCGGCAAGTTGCATGATCTGCGAGGCCATATCGTGCGCACCCCGCGAAAACAACATCTTGGTCAACACACTGCTTGTATCAAAGCTGACCATCTGATGTGTTTGTGTGTTGCCTTCTTGCTACAAGGCGTGCCGTATGTCTTCATGCTTTGCACAGCTGCGAACCAACACTGCGCAGACGTGTCAATGCACTGCACCTGTGTTCAAACAGCTCGCATCGGGCTATTGTCTGATATTACGGGGTCCGAAGGCAGTAGCCAATAGCATTTTGTACTCGGGTTTAACAGTCAACACCGCACGATATTTCGGTGCTGCCAAAGCGTTTTGCTTGCCATCGTTTTCGGACGTTGAGGCAAGAGTTGTCTTACATACGTACGGCTTGAAAGGAATGTAAAAAACAAACAACTTGCCGCCATCTTGGTATCCCATGTCTTCGTCCACACGAACAAATGAAGCTCTCAAATGTCGTCGACATGGCACAACATCATGAACTTGGTTCTATCGGACACCACCCAATTTCAGAGTATACTAAGCAGCTCTAAGACCATGCACGACGTGCCATTGTAGTTCAGCGAGGAACTTTTTGGGGTTGTACGATCGCTTGGGCATTTTGGGGTAGAAACGAGTGCAAGAACGCTGTCGACATGTCTCGTGTTGCAATGTCCACACCTTCTGCTGCGGCTATGGCCATATGGCCAGCAAAGTCCTGGGGCCGAGAAGGACGATGCGGCGCTACTGCATCCTGCAAAAATCTCCTCTGAATGTTCTTCGCACGAGCAATCATGAATGTGACGTAAAATCATGCTTTTTGGGCACAGCAGTGAGTCCGTGTTCTCCGTTTCGGTTCCATTTCCAATATTTGCGCCTGTCCGTCTTTGCTTCTTTGGTTTCTCGTGTGTCTTAGACGCTGTAGCAGTCGCGCCGATGCGAGTTTTGTCAAGTTATTCTGTCAACAACCGAGCATTTCCATGCTTGAATTGTTTCACGCCGCGCTGGGCTCCGAACAGTGAAAATGGCCAACATGGGCCAGCATAAACTTTGGGAGCTGGACAGGCCTTCGACGTGATGGCCGACATTATGTGGCTGAAAATGTTGACTCCTTGTTTGGAAGGATGGAACCGGTTCTCTGTAACGGAGAGGCCACCGTCTGACCGTTTGTTGCTCTGACTGTGGAGTTGCGATCCTTTTACTTGGGTGCGACAACGACGAGCGGACGATCGTTTTGCAGTGTCTGCACAAACTGTTGCAGCGTGCTCATGACCAGAGCGGTGGCCCCTTACCGGGGAGGTCCCGCACGGACGGACACGCCTTTTGCAATGGTTTGCGGGCCCCGATTGAAGCTAAGCAACCAAGGCTGCTGCACAGAAAATCCTGTAGGACACTGTAGCACTGTCGGACTGTCCTGTATAGGAGAATTGCGAATTGCGGCCATGGCATTCGTCCTCACTCGATCTCCTCGACCACATCCGCCCCAAGATGCTCGCCTGGCGCTTTGCGAGGTGAGATATGTTCCCTTTTCGACAACGGCCTGCCTCTGCCCTCGTCGTGAGCGACATGACCTGGCCGACACAGACACACAGACACACACAGACACCACACACACATACGAAAGCATCAACCTTCCGCAGGAAAAGAGCAGGCACGGCACCTGCAGCTGCTCCATCTGCAGGGCGCACGCCTGCTTTCTTGCAAGTTCGGCGCGCTGCATCATCCACCCTGCTGCACAACCATACATCCTTGCTGACACGCCTGCGCCCTCGTCGTTAGCCACTGGTCCTGGCAGATGGGTCAGCCGAGACAGACACACACACACACACACAGACACAGACAAACAAAAAAAAACTCTGGCACGCGGGTGCGCAGGAGCCTTCCACATCGACAACATCTTCAACTGGTCCAGGCGCAGGATGGACTCCGTCATCACCTGAAGCACAAAGCGCGCGACGACATGGGCAACATCCATGCCTTCTTGCCTCCGACGGCTGCAGGTGGCACTGCAGCACCAACTGCGTGACCACCTTCAGGCACGCAGTTGCTTTTACATTGTTGCTGGAAGAATGGCACACGCAAACAAGCGACCCCACCTGCCGGCATAGCCGGTGGAACAGCAGCTGCTGCTGGAGCAGGTCCAGCAGGCACGGCAGCGGCAAGTGCATCAGCAGCACCTAGAGCGCAGAATGCGCAGTGTCACACAAAGAAAAGAAAGGCCAGCCACAGCCTTGTTGTTGTATCAGATGAACCAAATCAGCAGGACTTAGTTGACGAGCTGCCTGCAGGCGACTGCAAGAAGCAGGACTCATACGTCCCACGTTGACATCTCCTGCCTGCAGAAGCCTGGCACGCCGCTTCTTCAGGTTCTTCTCTTGCTTGGCCAAATCACGGTTGTCGGCACGCAATTCAGCGCGACGGCGTTTCAGCTCCGCCAGCTCGTCGCCGAGAACCTGAAAGCAGTCTACTTGGGGTCAAGTTGCAACGAACTTGAGTGAAACAAGATTCGCCTGGGCAGGCACGTTTCGTTGTGGAGCCATGGCGAGTAAGAATAAGCTCAGAAGACAGGAAGGTAGAGCACTGAGCCTGTGGCAGGTCAGGCGATCAAACACAAAAAACATCATGAAAACCTTACCAAATGTTCGAACCGTTGAAACGGTGGCAAGTGCTGCGGAAAACCTCTGGGGAAACCCCTAGAGAAAGGAAACCCAATGGAAACTGCGGAAATTGTAAGAAAAGCTGAGGAAACCCTAAACCCAAGGAAACCCGAAGGAAACCCTGCAAATTACATGGAAACCCCGGAAAACCCTTCCGGAAACCCCTACAAACTACGAGGGAAACCCTTGGAAACCCTTGCCAAAACAACCGGAAACCCAAAGGAAACCCCATGGAAACTGTGGAAATTGCTAGGAAACCCCAAGGAAACCCTAAGGAAACCCAGGCAAACCCGAAGGAAACCCTGCAAATTACATGGGAAACCCCGGAAACCCTTCCGGAAACCCCTACAAATTACGAGGGAAACCCTTGGAAACCCTTGCCAAACAACCGGAAACCCTGCGGAAACCCCAATATCAGCACCCGATTCACCCTTTGGCAATTTACAAAAGGTTAATTAGGGGGCAAAGGGGGAACAAACATCTGGACCTCTTCACACGGAGTCCTGCAGCCCGGAACCAGCATCACGCAGTTTTTTAAGTATTATACAACCAGCGTCGCCCAAAGGGTGACGTCTAAAAACGCCCTGCAATTTTGCCATGACCTGTCACTGCCTGCGTTAAGGAGAACGCCGGAGCTGAGGCACATCTGTCATGCGAACGCGTGGCCGCTCACCTTCAATGTAGCACTTTGCACCATGCGGGAGAACGTCCAGGTAAACGTTGGCCTGCAACCAGTCGGACGCGTAGAAAAGCGCGCAATTCACATCAGCATCCAGCGTAATGCAGATGGGCACAGCCCAAAGGAAGACGGAGTACGCGTAGATGCCTGTCGCAGACTCACCCAACCGATGCAAGTCCACATTAGCCTGAAGCAATGCACGGTACTGTAGTATCAAAGACCAATCCACCAGGTTGTCTAGGATAAGGGCGTCGTGATGGCCATACTCAAAGGCTTGTAGATTCAAGACGTCCTGCCCTTGAATAGTCACGACAAAAGGTTTGGCAAACAGCGACTTCACAAACGATGTCTTTGCTGCTTGCGAGTGCCCTTGAAGAGCATAAATCTTGTACCGATCTGTTGCCCAGTGGAACTGGTCCAGGAACGCCTGCAAGTTTGAAAACAACCTCATCTGGTCGTAGGCGCTGACAAGTCTACTGAGTCTACTGAGATTAGCCACAAACCTCGCACCAGCACGCATTCAACTTTAAGAAATGCAGAAATTCCTGCGGCTGCCAAGTCACGGGTCATCAACACATCGAAAGGGCAAGCGCGCTAAGGACAACACCTGGGCTACGGCCTCGCGGTACTCTGTAAGCTGCGCAGCTTTCTCAGCTTGCACCACAGACTCAAAATTTTGTAATAATGTTCTGTAAGAGCGCTTGCAGCGTCGCAAATATCCCTTGTACTGCTCGTTAGTCAACTTCCCCGTGGCCCACCAGCCCATAAGCCAATGAGGTTGTACTTCGTAATCCACAAAGGGCCAGTAGTTGGTAAAGGACCATAGAGTTCCCACTTTGGTGCAGTAAACGTAAAAGTGGGATCGGTTGCGTGACACGGCCACATGAGGCCCACGGGCCTTGTTCAGCTCCTTGGATGTCAAAACTGCACTGAAGAGCTTACAATAAGGGTACGGACACACCGTGCACTGCCGCTGAATGCGGGTGAGTCACAACATGCGGACGCACACCATCAAACATGAAGTCAGCAACGGAAGTGCGATCGATTCTGCGCTCAAACGTGATTTGCGCGTGCAAGTGGACTCGAGATGTACCCTCTGCAGCACGGCAGGACTCTTCCAAGGTGAGAGAGATGTGTTTATTGGGCTCGCGAAATTTGGGTGGCAAAATCTCCATAGCCCATTCCTGAAACTGGGCCACCAGAAGGGTGCCGCCCGAGGAAAACCAAGTCTCTGTGCACTGCTCGAACGGAGCCCTCCAAGATGTCTTGTTGAAAGTCAATTGGACGTCTGCCCCATGGATGCGGAAAGCCGGGCTCGCACCCTCTGGCCCTTCTCGCACGGGTAGGGCGGCAGCAGACGGTTCAGAAGCACTTGGTTCAGGCGCATCGGAGAAATTTAAAGCTCTCCCAACCGCACTTTCATACTGCTGCACAGTGTCCTCTAAGAGCTGTAGCTCCTCGCCTTCTAAAACCTAAGCAGCACAACTCTCTAGCAGTACATCACACGCAAGCACCGCGGACCACGAGCGCATTCCTACACAGCAAGAACACTCATGACCAAGTGGCCTGGCGAAGTTGTACGACGCGCTCTGCCAGCAACTGCCCGCCGACATCTTTGCCCAACTTCTCTGGGCTGGCCAGAGCAGTACTCAATCTGCAGATGGTGCGCACAGCAGCGCGCCGGCTCTGTCGCTGCTCTGGCGCTTCCGACACTGGCATAGCACGGCTGCAGAGAGCGCGCGCAACAACAAGGGCTGGATTCGGACCCAGACTGCGCAGATGTTCATGCGCGAAGCAAAGCTAAGCTTTCCATGCAAAAATCCGCAAAAGTCAAAAGTTCAAGCGCAAATCGGAGCAAACATCTTCAAGAGTCTTTAACAAAACTGTTCATGCAAAAAGTAGCAATGCAACTCTGCGTGGAAAAAAGCAAACTGTAGCAAATCACACGCAAAACGCAGCAAAATCCACTGGAAGCCCGACCCCAAATCTGAGGCCGCAAAGTCTTACTAAAAGACCTGCCTCATGAACGTGGCCTTCTCAGTTACTCTTCTTGGCGCTCCACTCACTCCAGCCGGCGAACAATCGGAGCCATCCTGGCTGTGAGGAACGTAGACGGCAGAACACGTCGGTGAAACTGCGGCACAAGGGGTGGTTCAGATGATCTGGCTGCCGTCGAACGCTGCGAGGGTCTTGCTCCCTGGACACGGTGAGAGCGTGGCTGCCACAGCACATAGGAAAGGGTATCAATCTTGAGCCGCGAAGGAAAAACGCATGCGACTTCTTCCGTTGTGGGAGCCACGTGTGGCCAGACGGCAGCTTCATCGACGCCTAACTCAACCCGCAATCTAGTCGAGAGCTGCGTCTGAAAACGCAGAGCTCCATCAGCAACGAAAGCCTTTTGCCAGCTCCCGCGTGATATGACTGCCTGGATTGTTTGGCTGACGACGTGAACCCAAGACACGGCAGTTGGACTTGCAGCAGGGCTGCGTGACTTACAATTTTGCCACGCTATCCGCAAGGCCAGCTTGAACTTGGAAAAGACATGCGTATCACAAGGTTGTAGAAGCCGCGTCATCTTGGCGGGTATGTATATCAATCTTACACCACAGCGTCGGGCGTGAAGAAAAATAGATTGGTGGATATGTGAGGAATGAACATCGAGCAAGAGCACGACATATCTTTCCTCCACCAAAGGGCCCAAAGCTTTCGCGAGCAGCGTTAGCCACCTCCTCATAGTTGCATGAGAGTTCCACGAAGACGTTTGCCGCCACAGAACAACATTGTCCGGCAACTTCCCAGAACAGGACCGAAGTAAGTCCAAGGTGAACAGGTGAGTGTTGCCGAGGAGGACCTGTGGAAGTCGGGGCTGGACTCTTGCATCATCTGTCACACAAGCCAAGTAAGAGACGTAGCTTCGGCGATCCGCTAAGGACGCACGATCACTCGCTGGCAAGGTGGCTTTGGGCAACGTCGCAACTGTACCACGGAGGCCGCTCTGGTGCCGGCCCACTGCGGTCTCGTCCATGTTCAGGATCAGCAGAGGTCTGTGCACAGGAGCTGCGTCGATGGCGAAGTTCAGCCACTGGAAGTAAGCCGCTGCCTGGCCCAAGCGCAAGCACTCCAGGACCCAGAACCAGGTCCGCTTAAGGGCATTTGGTTCATAAGCTACTTAAGCTAGCGGAGCTGAAAACGGGGCCGGGAAACGGACCCGAAAACGGGCCCGCAGCACTCACCCTCCAACAGTGGACAGGGAACACTGAGCTACCGAGCTCAAGGCCACAAAACCTTGCCCTGCCAGCCTTGCGTCGCTTCTCCTCCACGGGCACGAACTCTTGCACACGCAGAACACCAAGTCTGGCACCCCAACGTCTTCGAAACCGGGCCAGCCACTTGCGTTGCTTGCGTGGACTGCCACATGCAAGATTACATAACCGAGTCCGGATCTGCAGCGGAGCCTGTTGGGAGATGTGTTCAGGAAGCTGCGCCATGACTTGTTCTCGAGACGGTGCGACTCCTTGGTCGTTGTTCTGGCTTGCAATCCATCCGTACAAGCTGCGTTCCATGACATACTTGTGAGCGCAAAACAAATCGCACAGCTCGAAGTCACTGAGTGGGTTTCTCTGCAAAGCGCTGAAAGCCGAGGCAGGAGATCGGGCCACAGCCTGCTCAACATCAGCCGTCAACTTCGCCACCTCATCTCGATCCGGTGAAGGATGCCCGCGTTTTGCACGCTCCCACCCGCGCCCTACCACAAAGTCAACTGCGGCAGCACAGGATTGCCCCGCCAGGAAGTACACCATAAGACATCTCGGGCTGTCTGGCCGACATCGTCGTAGAAGCTGCAACGCTTCGCGTGGCTGAGCTGCCGCTTCTTCTGCAGCCCTTGCTCTTTTGTACCTTTTAGCCAGGTTGCTGATGCGTCGCTGCAAGTCTTGCATGTTGTTGGCGGACGCAGAGGACATCAGTGCCAAAAGACAAGGCGTACAAAGGCTTACAAAGATGAGGCGCTGCCAAAAAGAACTAATCTACGACTTGTCCGGCTTAGGGGACAGCTGTGTCAAGATCGAGATTGTCTTGTGCTTGGAAAATTCTGAACGGAAATCTTACAGTCTTACAGCCACTGCGCAAGAGATCCAGCATGCATGTCAGACTGTCGAGCACAGAAGCGATCTTGCCTTCGCTTGCAACATCTCATCTACATGAAAGCAGCACATTTATGCAGACACACACACACATACCGAACATGCAAGACAGAAAGAAAACACGCACAAGATCCCAGCCCCACACACACTACCAGGAAACCGGGGAGGTCCCGCACGGACGGACACGCCTTTTGCAATGGTTTGCGGGCCCCGATTGAAGCTAAGCAACCAAGGCTGCTGCACAGAAAATCCTGTAGGACACTGTAGCACTGTCGGACTGTCCTGTATAGGAGAATTGCGAATTGCGGCCATGGCATTCGTCCTCACTCGATCTCCTCGACCACATCCGCCCCAAGATGCTCGCCTGGCGCTTTGCGAGGTGAGATATGTTCCCTTTTCGACAACGGCCTGCCTCTGCCCTCGTCGTGAGCGACATGACCTGGCCGACACAGACACACAGACACACACAGACACCACACACACATACGAAAGCATCAACCTTCCGCAGGAAAAGAGCAGGCACGGCACCTGCAGCTGCTCCATCTGCAGGGCGCACGCCTGCTTTCTTGCAAGTTCGGCGCGCTGTATCATCCACCCTGCTGCACAACCATACATCCTTGCTGACACGCCTGCGCCCTCGTCGTTAGCCACTGGTCCTGGCAGATGGGTCAGCCGAGACAGACACACACACACACACACACAGACACAGACAAACAAAAAAAAACTCTGGCACGCGGGTGCGCAGGAGCCTTCCACATCGACAACATCTTCAACTGGTCCAGGCGCAGGATGGACTCCGTCATCACCTGAAGCACAAAGCGCGCGACGACATGGGCAACATCCATGCCTTCTTGCCTCCGACGGCTGCAGGTGGCACTGCAGCACCAACTGCGTGACCACCTTCAGGCACGCAGTTGCTTTTACATTGTTGCTGGAAGAATGGCACACGCAAACAAGCGACCCCACCTGCCGGCATAGCCGGTGGAACAGCAGCTGCTGCTGGAGCAGGTCCAGCAGGCACGGCAGCGGCAAGTGCATCAGCAGCACCTAGAGCGCAGAATGCGCAGTGTCACACAAAGAAAAGAAAGGCCAGCCACAGCCTTGTTGTTGTATCAGATGAACCAAATCAGCAGGACTTAGTTGACGAGCTGCCTGCAGGCGACTGCAAGAAGCAGGACTCATACGTCCCACGTTGACATCTCCTGCCTGCAGAAGCCTGGCACGCCGCTTCTTCAGGTTCTTCTCTTGCTTGGCCAAATCACGGTTGTCGGCACGCAATTCAGCGCGACGGCGTTTCAGCTCCGCCAGCTCGTCGCCGAGAACCTGAAAGCAGTCTACTTGGGGTCAAGTTGCAACGAACTTGAGTGAAACAAGATTCGCCTGGGCAGGCACGTTTCGTTTTGGAGCCATGGCGAGTAAGAATAAGCTCAGAAGACAGGAAGGTAGAGCACTGAGCCTGTGGCAGGTCAGGCGATCAAACACAAAAAACATCATGAAAACCTTACCAAATGTTCGAACCGTTGAAACGGTGGCAAGTGCTGCGGAAAACCTCTGGGGAAACCCCTAGAGAAAGGAAACCCAATGGAAACTGCGGAAATTGTAAGAAAAGCTGAGGAAACCCTAAACCCAAGGAAACCCGAAGGAAACCCTGCAAATTACATGGAAACCCCGGAAAACCCTTCCGGAAACCCCTACAAACTACGAGGGAAACCCTTGGAAACCCTTGCCAAAACAACCGGAAACCCAAAGGAAACCCCATGGAAACTGTGGAAATTGCTAGGAAACCCCAAGGAAACCCTAAGGAAACCCAGGCAAACCCGAAGGAAACCCTGCAAATTACATGGGAAACCCCGGAAACCCTTCCGGAAACCCCTACAAATTACGAGGGAAACCCTTGGAAACCCTTGCCAAACAACCGGAAACCCTGCGGAAACCCCAATATCAGCACCCGATTCACCCTTTGGCAATTTACAAAAGGTTAATTAGGGGGCAAAGGGGGAACAAACATCTGGACCTCTTCACACGGAGTCCTGCAGCCCGGAACCAGCATCACGCAGTTTTTTAAGTATTATACAACCAGCGTCGCCCAAAGGGTGACGTCTAAAAACGCCCTGCAATTTTGCCATGACCTGTCACTGCCTGCGTTAAGGAGAACGCCGGAGCTGAGGCACATCTGTCATGCGAACGCGTGGCCGCTCACCTTCAATGTAGCACTTTGCACCATGCGGGAGAACGTCCAGGTAAACGTTGGCCTGCAACCAGTCGGACGCGTAGAAAAGCGCGCAATTCACATCAGCATCCAGCGTAATGCAGATGGGCACAGCCCAAAGGAAGACGGAGTACGCGTAGATGCCTGTCGCAGACTCACCCAACCGATGCAAGTCCACATTAGCCTGAAGCAATGCACGGTACTGTAGTATCAAAGACCAATCCACCAGGTTGTCTAGGATAAGGGCGTCGTGATGGCCATACTCAAAGGCTTGTAGATTCAAGACGTCCTGCCCTTGAATAGTCACGACAAAAGGTTTGGCAAACAGCGACTTCACAAACGATGTCTTTGCTGCTTGCGAGTGCCCTTGAAGAGCATAAATCTTGTACCGATCTGTTGCCCAGTGGAACTGGTCCAGGAACGCCTGCAAGTTTGAAAACAACCTCATCTGGTCGTAGGCGCTGACAAGTCTACTGAGTCTACTGAGATTAGCCACAAACCTCGCACCAGCACGCATTCAACTTTAAGAAATGCAGAAATTCCTGCGGCTGCCAAGTCACGGGTCATCAACACATCGAAAGGGCAAGCGCGCTAAGGACAACACCTGGGCTACGGCCTCGCGGTACTCTGTAAGCTGCGCAGCTTTCTCAGCTTGCACCACAGACTCAAAATTTTGTAATAATGTTCTGTAAGAGCGCTTGCAGCGTCGCAAATATCCCTTGTACTGCTCGTTAGTCAACTTCCCCGTGGCCCACCAGCCCATAAGCCAATGAGGTTGTACTTCGTAATCCACAAAGGGCCAGTAGTTGGTAAAGGACCATAGAGTTCCCACTTTGGTGCAGTAAACGTAAAAGTGGGATCGGTTGCGTGACACGGCCACATGAGGCCCACGGGCCTTGTTCAGCTCCTTGGATGTCAAAACTGCACTGAAGAGCTTACAATAAGGGTACGGACACACCGTGCACTGCCGCTGAATGCGGGTGAGTCACAACATGCGGACGCACACCATCAAACATGAAGTCAGCAACGGAAGTGCGATCGATTCTGCGCTCAAACGTGATTTGCGCGTGCAAGTGGACTCGAGATGTACCCTCTGCAGCACGGCAGGACTCTTCCAAGGTGAGAGAGATGTGTTTATTGGGCTCGCGAAATTTGGGTGGCAAAATCTCCATAGCCCATTCCTGAAACTGGGCCACCAGAAGGGTGCCGCCCGAGGAAAACCAAGTCTCTGTGCACTGCTCGAACGGAGCCCTCCAAGATGTCTTGTTGAAAGTCAATTGGACGTCTGCCCCATGGATGCGGAAAGCCGGGCTCGCACCCTCTGGCCCTTCTCGCACGGGTAGGGCGGCAGCAGACGGTTCAGAAGCACTTGGTTCAGGCGCATCGGAGAAATTTAAAGCTCTCCCAACCGCACTTTCATACTGCTGCACAGTGTCCTCTAAGAGCTGTAGTTCCTCGCCTTCTAAAACCTAAGCAGCACAACTCTCTAGCAGTACATCACACGCAAGCACCGCGGACCACGAGCGCATTCCTACACAGCAAGAACACTCATGACCAAGTGGCCTGGCGAAGTTGTACGACGCGCTCTGCCAGCAACTGCCCGCCGACATTTTGCCCAACTTCTCTGGGCTGGCCAGAGCAGTACTCAATCTGCAGATGGTGCGCACAGCAGCGCGCCGGCTCTGTCGCTGCTCTGGCGCTTCCGACACTGGCATAGCACGGCTGCAGAGAGCGCGCGCAACAACAAGGGCTGGATTCGGACCCAGACTGCGCAGATGTTCATGCGCGAAGCAAAGCTAAGCTTTCCATGCAAAAATCCGCAAAAGTCAAAAGTTCAAGCGCAAATCGGAGCAAATATCTTCAAGAGTCTTTAACAAAACTGTTCATGCAAAAAGTAGCAATGCAACTCTGCGTGGAAAAAAGCAAACTGTAGCAAATCACACGCAAAACGCAGCAAAATCCACTGGAAGCCCGACCCCAAATCTGAGGCCGCAAAGTCTCACTAAAAAGACCTGCCTCATGAACGTGGCCTTCTCAGTAGTCTTGGTCATCTCAGAAGCAGCCAAGCATCGCAATGCATCCATTCATGTTTTTGGCAAACCTTTGGCTTCTTTCATCCACAATCTTCCGGGTTTCGCATGCGTTCGTAGTATGCACCAAGGTCGGAAATACTTGATAAAACATGGGTTATCCAGAAAAAATGGATGTCAAAGTATCTGGTGGACTGTGGGGACACAAGCCGAAGTTTTTTTTTTAAGGCGGACGCCCTTGTACCACATCAGCACAGTGGGCCAGTCTATTGCGACAGACAAATACTTTGAGAGTCAAACTGTACAGGCCAGCGACAAGTCGTGACAAAGGAGCAACCGCTAGCGCAGAGGCCCTTATTGCAAGACAACTCAACGCAAGGCCAGCAAGGTGAGACCAACGCAAACAAGAAGCCACCGGAGTCATGCTGCGCCACGTCTGGTACAGACATGAAGCGAAAGTATGTTTAGGCTTCTTTTGCCATCTTCGCACTGCGCGCCAAGATAGAAACAGCTGAATTCAAGCAATAAGCACTGGAAAAAAGGCATCCGAGTTACATGTGTGGGCGGAGTCGGTGGAGTTCATGTAAGCGGAGTCGACAAAGTCCTTCCAAAGTGGAATTTCCTTAGAACGGCAGCAAGTCGAGGTGAGCCCGTTTCAAATACACAATGGTTTTTGAACCGGGAAAGACACGACTCCGCGAACATGTGTACCATCCTCGTGCATCAAATCCTGCAACATCTACACTAAAATTCTATGGGGTGGGGTGTAATCTTGCTTCCTGAATCACGTTTAGAACTGCAAAGCTGCGTAAAAGTTGCAATCCGTGTTTACTGCAAGTGGCCTGAAATCTCACAAATCCCACCTGACATCGTGCCCTGTTTATGCGCTCCAAACTGACGCATTTTTTGAGACGTCCAGCGCAGTTCCCCTAGGAACGCACCAAGGGAATGTGCCAAGCTGTGCTTGAACTTTAGATCTTTGAGCTCTGAGCAAAATGCAGGGGGTGGAAGATCGTGGCTGATTGTTGATGGTTCTGTAAGCTTGTATAGAGTTGGAGTAATTGGGAATCTTTATGAAACCATCTCGATGGTTTTTGCCTTGATGATTTTCCTGGAAGATCATACGAGTATGTTTTTGCCCAACACGCGACTTTGAGTGAGTGTGCAGTGTTGGAGGAACTTTGTTCTAAGCTGAGTTCAAGCTCATGTGAATTCGTTTAGTTGCGCGCTTCGTGACTTTTGAAAAAAAAGACGGTGTCCGCACTTGGTTGAGAAAGGTTTTGGGTTCGTTCTATCAAGGGAAAAGGTACCAGAGGGACCTTCGGTTTTGCACGTGTGATCCCTGCAGCTGCAAGCTGCAGGCTGCCAAGAATGCCCCCTCTTGACCAGTCCCTGCAAATTGCGTAAGCGTTCTCCAAAGCTTCAGCTCCGCGGACGCGTTTCGCTGCACTGCCTGGCGCGCCTGTGCGGCAGCTAGGTTTCTTGAATCTTAAACTGTCGCTCGCATGACGCGGATGCAGGTTGAGCAATGCAGCAAGGTTTCTGCCCTCACAGCACGCATCCGCGTGCGGTGAGGGCTGTGGAAGATTGTGGCTGATCATTGATGTTTTTGTCATGTTTGGATCAGCTTGTATAGGTTTGTTTTGCTTCGGAGTGATTGGGAATCCGTGTGATCCCATCCTCGATGGTTTATGCCTCGTTGATTTCCAAGGAAATCATACTAGTGTGTTTTTGCCCAATACGCTATTTAAAGTGAGTGTGCAGTGTGTAGGAACTTCGTTCTGAAGCTGAGTTTAAGCTCACAAGAGAGAATTCGTTTAGTTTGTGCACTTCGTGACTTTTGGCTCAAGTGGCTCTGACTGTGAAAAAGAGAGAGTTGTCCGCACTTGTGTGAGAGGTCAGGGTTCGTGCTTTCAAGGGAAAAGGTACCAGAGGGACCTTCGGTTTTTCACGTGGTAGCGGAGCTTGTGCCTTGTGGTACGAGCCCGTGTATGGTCTTTGGTTGTCTGTCAGGACTCTGTGAGTGCCTGGAGGCAAGTTTGGGTTTGGAGCCCAGACTGCCAGTGGACCGGAATCTCTTGTACTCGGACCGTGTAAGTGAGTACCGGGAAGCCTATCCTGTGAGGAGGCGGATCCGGACTCATCAGGCTTGGAAGCAGTTGGTTCAGCGGCTGTTGAGGCACTTTGGAGCCCGGGCAAGGTGGTTTGTCTGGAACTGGATTGGTTGTGACCGATCTTGGAGGAATACGGTGCTTGGTAGAGTAGAACTAAGGTTCTTCAGGAGCCTGGACCATCTGGTGTTGGTGAGAGAGTTTTTCGCCAGAAGACGTTGTGGAGAGACTGCAGGCTGGAGCCTGAGTTCAGGAACTATGTTGAATACATCCCCACGACATACCAGTGGAGCTCATGTGAGGAGTCCAAGAGGTGGACGAGAGCGTGGAAGCTCTGTGCCCATCATGGATGCTGAGACAAGGCGAAGGGTAGACCCTTTTCCGGGTTTGGGAAATCCCAACCCACTGTGGGTGCAAGGTTTGGCACAAGGAAGCCAACCTGTGTATGGCCCAGTGCCCAGAGGTCGAACTCCCGCCAGAAGCCCTCATGGGGTAGCTACTGGAGCACCCCAACAGACAATGGGAGGCCCTTCGTTTCCCCCTGGTTTGCCTCAGCAAGCGGTAGGAAGTCCTTCGTTACCACCAGGACTATCCACTGGACCTCCTCAACCTGTGGTGACACCATCACAAACATCACCCGACGTGCAAGGGTTGACGAGACAAGTGCGAGAATTGGAAAGCATGATGCAGCAACTGGTTGTGCAGCAACAGCAGTTTATGCAAACGATGACTTCGTCCATGGTGCAGCAACAGCAGCAGCATCAGCAGTGGATGATACAGCAGCATCAGCAACAGCAGCCACAGCAACAGCAACAGGTGAATCCCCCCTTACCTCAGGATGGTGTTCCTGAGAACATGCCCAGTTCTTCTTCGGGATGTCAAGGTGCATCGCCAGTGGGTACTCCTGCGAAGGGGACCCAGCTTTTTCGGATGGCGAGCCCAAGTCCCCCACTGAGACCTCCACCTCTGGAGCAAGAAAGGGAAAGGGATGTGTTTGCTCGATCGGACAAATGGTTGCCCAGTTTGCCGACCATTGACTTTTCGTCTTGGAAGGATCGCATCTCTGAAGCTCTTGGATTCTTGACCTGGATGGAGAAGCTGACCAGTTGGGTTGGTTTGGGTTCAGAAGTGTTTCCCAATGAGCTCATGCATGCGGTGAAGACTCAAGAAGAGTCTCGGCTGAAACAGGATCGACTTACTGTGGAGCAACAGAAGAGGTCGACGAGGCTGATGCACATCCTGCGACAGACTTTTGCAAATCATGAGAAGAGTTCTCTGATTTTGCAGACATATGTTGAAAGTGAGAGCACTTATCAACAATCTGGTTTTGTGGCTTTGAGATTGCTGGCGAAGGAGTTTTGCCTGAAGTCGCGAGCTGAATGCCTGTTCTTTCGGTCGCAGCTGGTGAATCAAACCGTGAAAGCACCCAGTATTCCGGAGATCATTCGAAAGATTGAGCATGAGTTGAACAAGTACACCAAGCTGCTCAATAGTCTTGATCCCGATGTGCATGCTGGTGGTTTGCAGATCCAAGAAGCGGATTCGGTTATGGTTTTGCTGCGCAGTTTGCCAGATCGGTGTAGAAGCCATTGCTTGTTGCATGGCGATAGTGAATCGTTTGAAGATCTGAAAAGAGTTGCTCTGAAGTTTGAGGTGCAACAAAGGGTGTGGTCAGAAGCCCCTGGCACGAAGCTTCAACCTTTTCGAGATCCCAATGAGGGAAAGGGCAACGAAGGAAAACCAAAAGGCAAAGGAAAGGAACAGAAAGGCAAGCGCGAATCAAGCAAAGGTGCTGGCAAACGAGCTTCAAGCCAGAACAAGAAGGATGTGGAGTGCTATGTGTGTGGTGGAAAGGGACATTATGCCCGCGATTGCTGGTATAAGGAGGGAGATTCAGGCAAGAAGCCCAATTCCCCCAATGCTAAGGCGAAAGCCAAGGCAAAAGGAGATCCCAAGAAGAAGCCCGAAAAGGGAAAGCCCAAAGGAAAAGGCAAAGGAAAGGGGAAGACAGTTGCTGAAGTCTCCCAAGAGGGTGAGTCGAGTGACTACCAGCTAACTGGAGGTGAATGGAATGAACCTGAGTCAGAGGCCCGAGTGGAATCTGTGTTGCAACCTCTGGAAGGATTGCTCGATGAAGTGAGAAAAGAGTGGATTCCCCGGAGTACTGATGAGATAGATTGGTCATGGGAAGTTGAGACGAGAGTCCGGATTGCCGAGTTGGAGCATCGGATCTCTACCGATTTATCTCAGATGTTGCCATCTAAGTCAGTTCGGTCTTTGATGAAACCTCCGATGAATCAAGTCAAAAGCATGGAAAAGGATGATGCAAGCAAATGGTGGTTGATTGACTCAGGAGCATCGGTGACTGTGATTGCGAAAAGATACTTGGATGAGTTCCAGATCTTGGATCGGAAGGCGTTGGGACCTAATGAGAGGTACTCAGCAGCCAACGATACCCCGGTGAATGTCTTCGAGCGAGTTCGCATCCGAGCCTTGCTGCCTATGTATGAAGGAAAGCAGTATCTTGGTTTGACATCGGTGTGTGTGACTGGAGTTGTAGCAGATGTGGCTCACAACATCTTGAGCACCGAGCAGATGGTGAATACTGGTTGGGAAGTGAAGTTCACTCGAAGAGAGATTTCGCTGCGACACGAGAAGAAAGGAGTCATGGGATATGGAGTATCCTGGGCTGGATGTCCTTGGATCTACCTGCAAGGTGATGCTGGAAAGCGAAAGAAAGTAACCTTTGGAAGAACTGAGGTTCGACCCATGGATGTGGATGATGGCCAACGACCGATGGAGGTTGATCAGATGCAGTCAGTGCAGTCAATGACCAAGAAAAAGCAAGAAGAAATGGAGCTGCATCGGATGCGAGGCCACATTCCTTTTTCGTCCGAATGTCCTCATTGTCGGATGACAAGAGGAACAACCCAGCATCGTCGGACCAAGGATGCTCAAGACCGACCCGTGGCGTTGCAAGCAGATTTTTGCTTCATCAACCTGGTAACTGGTACTTTTGCGAAAGACCAGCCGACGGCTCCCAACATGAAAGTACTGGTCATGACTGAAATGTCAACCAGAATGATTGGATGTCTGTTGGTAGGGACCAATGCTGACAATACCTCCAGCTGGATTCGTTATTGGATGAATGCTTTCGGACTGGACATTGCAGGACATTGCAGGGTCTGCTGTACTGTTGAGGACAGACAGCGAGACAGCGGTGAGCGCCCTCATCAAGAGAGCCAATCTGGGGATTAGGATTGTGACCCAAAGAGCACCTCCGCAGGGACATGAAGCGGTTGGTGGTGTGGAAAGGGCAGTGAGAACACTCAAGGAGTTGTTCAGCACGGTGAGGTTGGATCTACGAGCGCAGGGCTTTGACTTGAAAAGAAGTCCTCGAGCGTTTGAGTTTGGTCTGATTTACTGTGCTGCAATGCACAATCACCATGCAGCTGCCTTTGATGGGAAGAAATCACCCCAGGAGTTGGTACTACAGAGATCCCTCCATGAGTGTGGATCGTCGTTGATAGGTGCTACAGTTCTGGCTGAGCTACCGGATTCGATGAAAACCACGGCGCTCTCCCGGTTTGTGGAAGCAGCCTATGTGTACCCTGAAGTTGGTGGCTTGACTCATGTTGTGAGTGCCATGGTGGATGGTTGTCCAAAACACTTTCGAGCAAAGTCCATCAAGCACATCGTTCCGTTGAAGATTGGGTTGGAGCATTGTCAACATTTGCTCAAGGAGCATGATCCATCGGATACATTGGCTCCCCCGATTCTGAAGGAGAAAGAGGATGGTGTGCCCGATCGGATTGAAGGTGAAGCGGACAAGGCCTTTGAGGGCCGAGTGTCTGATGGACCGACCACAGACATGAGCAAAGTTGGACCTCCAGCTGCATGGGTGAAGGAACATGGTGGCACAGCGAACTGTCCTGCGTGTGGTCCAAAAAGAGGAAAAGCCAACCACAATGCTGAATGCCGAAAACGGTATGATGATTGGTTGAAAGCTCAACGACAACGGTTGGAATCGAAAGAACCAACAGAGGAAACTCCAAAATGGACCAGAGAAGCTCAAAGGATGCGGGGGTGATGGAGTCTGGAAGTGAGCCTTCACTCCTGAAACGCCCGAAGATCACCTATGAGAGTCGACCAGATCCCAAGTTGGAGGAGAAGCAAAGCGTCCCAACACCTGCGACAGAAGTTGTGGATGTTGACATGGAGGATTTTGAGGATCCAAGTTTGCCTTACCAAGGGATTCCAGATGAGGCAATGGAACCTGGATACTTCGAAGGAGAAACTCCCGCTGAGGATGAAGCGATCCCAATGGAGGAAGAAAAACCTCAAATGGATGTGGATTCAGTTCCAAATGAGTCCAGTCGAGTTCCCCGGCGTTTAGAGAGTTTAACTTCAGATGTGAACTCAGTTCCAGATGAGTCCAATCGAGTTCCCCGGCTGATCAATCGTATTTATTTAGACCCAAGACTCGATGTGCCTCAAGGTCCTATTAAAATGGTAAGCAGTGACGAGAGTCCGAAGTTGGTACATGTGACCAATTCGATTCTGCTCAACAAGAATAGCACTTTCCCGGAGTCCATGAAGGTGTGTGGATCCCAAGTTTGGCTGGCAAGACCCACGAGTGTTCTGTCTGAGATAGATGGATGTCCATTAGATGTGGATAAAACAGTGGAAGGCCGGCGAACTGAGCTGCAGAGTATGACTGCTCACAAAGCAGGGAGAGTGGTTGGAGCAGACGAGGCTCAGAAGTTTGCTCGTCAGCATGGGATAAAGATCATCCCAACCCGATGGGTCATAGGCCCAAAGGTGGTGAATGGCAAGGAAGCTGTGAGAGCTCGGTGTGTGGTGCAAGACATCGCAAAGGGGAGCACAGCATCATCTTTAGGACTGAGTGCTACGACTCCTTCTTTAGAAGCGTTACGGACGCTTTTGGCCATTGCTTCGGTAGATGCTATGGATATCGCAACTTTGGATGTTAGCACTGCATTCTTGCATTCCCCCCTTCCGAAAGGATCGAAGGCGATTATCCAATTGCCCAAGGATGTTTCCGCCTGCAAGGACTATTATGTCCCGGTGTTTATGATTCTGGATCAAGCCATGAATGGTTTGAGAGTTGCCGCCAAAGCTTGGAACTTGAAGCTGGCGACAGTTGTGAAGAAAGTTGGGTTGAAGCAATGCCCAACGGAACCTTCCGTCTTCGAGGGCACTGTGAGAGGGAAAAGATTCCTCATGTTGTGCTATGTGGACGATTTGATTCTGTGTGGCACTAGAGATGCCATTCGGTTGGTGACCGACACCCTGAACGGAGAGTTGAAGATCAAGGAAACGGGTCGAATCACTTCCACTGGTGGAAAGATCACCTTTTTGGGGCGAGAGATTGAGAGACAAGGGAGTCATCTCAGGATGCGAGTGCCCCCGGCATACTTAGATGCCCTGTTCGAGACAGAGTTCTGTAAGGACCTGAAGGTGGTTACTGCTCCTCCGGATATCGTGAAAACGGTCGAGAAGGGCAGAGCAAGTGGTTCGGATCCTGAGTTGAGTGACACTGCAGCTGCGAGGTACAGAGCAGTACTTGGCCGGATTGCATGGTGGGGTCAGTCGAGACCTGACCTGAGTAGGTGGATGTCCATTCTTTCGCAAGGACAGTCCAAGCCAACAGCATGCTTTGAGCAAGCGTTGCGACAAGTGATTAGGTTCCTAAAGGGACAATACCATGCATGGCAGTACTTTGGCCCTGATGGGAATGTACCGGACAGTGGGCCGGCGCAGCTGGAAGTGTATGCGGATGCCAGTTGGGCACCCCAAGCGTCGTTAGGACGAAGATCTGTGTCGGGCATAGCCATCTTTTATAGAGGATGCCTGATCAAGGGAATCTCTCGAGTTCAAGGGTGTGTATCGCTGAGTTCTTGTGAAGCCGAGTTGAGAGCCATCTTGACTGCGGTACAGGAGAGTGAGGGACTTGCGACTTTGATCGGTCAGTTGGCCGAGTCAGATGTCACGATCCGATTGCACACTGACAGTTCCTCAGCGAGAGCGGTTTTGCTAAACCGTGGGTTGAGTAGGCGAGTTCGCCACTTAGACATCGCTGTCTGCTATCTTCAGGAGCGGATACAGGAAGCTCAGACCTTGAAGGTCATTTGGTGCCCGACAGCGGGAATGATCGCTGACGTTCTTACAAAGTGCTTGAGTCAAGTGACATTCTGTCAGCACCAGCAAGCTATGGGTATATACCCTGGTGAAGATGTGCAGCAGGTGGAGGATCTGTGGAATCCGACCAAGGGTTGGAGTTCAGGCATGCCAGTGTGCCGAGGCAACTGGATGCAGTGTGGAGCAAGTTGGATCGTTGAAAAGTGTGAAAAAGTGTGGCGAAGTTTTTGAAAATTTCCAACTTAGAAGTCCCGAAACCCTTCGTGAAGACTCTTCCCCTGAGGTTCAAGAAATGGATTTATGGTCCAACCGCAAAAGCTTTGGTTCAAGCACCACGGAAGCTAGCCCTAGCCTGGAGCCTGTACCTTTGGTGAAGGACAGGAAAATGGCAGCTGAAGACAGCAGGAAGGGTGAGCAGGGTGCTGAGATGAAAAGCCCCTTTTGGTGTAAGGTTTGCAAATGGTTGTTCAGATCCGAGCATGCTGCCGGGTTGAGCTGGGATGAAAGTGGCAAGCCCAAGTGCGAAAAGTGCAAACAGACTGTGACAGTCTCTGGCACGGATGCAAGCCATGCATTCCATCTCCGAGAGGCAGAGAAGGAGCGCCGAGCTGCTGGAAAAGGGGTGATAAAGGTGAAAGCCGAGGCTCAGGCCAAGCTGCACCGAAACCCAAGGCCATGCCGAAGGTGATTGAACGGATGGTCGACGTGTTTCCGGAGCTGGCGGATCCAGAGCCGCCGAAGTGGGTCGGTGATGTGTCATGGAGTATCTGCCGGCGCGGAACTCCAGTGGATGAGCTAGAGCTCAAGGACGTGGTAGGCACGCTATCCGACAAGGATATGTTGCGCTATCAGAGCTCATACGAGAAGCTAGTGAAGCCCATCCAGGAGGTGTGTGAGCTACAGGAGAAACCCACGAAGATCTTCGGAATCTTGGATGTCCGTGGACAGATTGGTGGCAAGGCCATCATCTGGGAGATGGCAGTGAATGAAGGAGGACTGTACATGGAAGTGCCGCCGGGAACGTGTGGCCTGGCGATGTTGAGCTTCGTGAGGTACTTGAAGAGAAAAGGGATAGTCCCTGTTTTGCTTCTGGGTGAGCACCATGGAGGATGAAGCTGAGAGCTCGTATTATCCCCCATGGGTGTTGCGCTGGAAGAGAAGTGCAAAGGAAGGATCCTTGGTGTTTAAGGAACTGGTGGAGCGAGTGCGAGTGATTTCGATGTTGTCGTGTGATACACTTCGGATTCACGAGCCGGAGCTGAGGGAGAGACCAGTCCCCAAGTGGTCGTTTGTGGCCTACAGCCACTACAGATCCGTGATGGAGTCTGTTGCAGGATTCTTGGAGGACCTGGAGAAAAAGAAAGAGGAGATCACCGACACGCAGAGGGCGGCAAGCTGTAAGAAGGTGGTTGCGAGTGAGACTCGAAGCGGTGTTGTGTGGATCTGCAAGTGTAAGTGGCACTTGCCGACCGACTATGTGGTGAGGTTCAACTTGACGTTGCCTGCCGACATGTGGCAGCAAGCCTTTGGGATCATGGGTGAGAATGTTGGGAAACTCGAGAAGGAGGAAAAGGACCTGAAGCGGATCCTCAAGGCTGCAGCGGAACAGCAAGACCGAGAGTTCGAGGAAGCTGAGCGAAAGCGCAAGCGCATCGCCGACCTGTCAGCTGCCGAGGAAGAAGCTGCTAAGAGAGCAAAGCTGGAAGGCGAAGCGGTTCGCTCGCCTGTGTCAGTTGTACCATCTGAGTTGGATGCAGCAGCTATCGCGCAGATTGCTGAGCGTGTGAAGGCAAGCTTTAGTGTTGCCGATTTGGAGCTGATGTTGGAAGAGAAGAAGAGAAAGGTTGGAGACCAGCCAACTGAGAGGCCTGCGGAGACGCCAGCTGAGCCTAGCCGATCTTCGCAGGAGGTGATGATGGAAACGAGGACGGCTGAGTTGGCGGAGATGAAGGAAGCCGCCAAGGAGCGCCGCGCCAAGTTGATGGAGTCAACTGGAGCTGGCGAGAAGAAGGGCGAAGAGGATGAAGAATGAACTGAGATGCTAAGTGATCTCAGTGGTTGGGTGGGTGAGTGAAACCCGCAGCCATTTTTTTGGAAGCCATGGCCGCGTTGCCGCCATGGAGCGCCCGCGATTTTTCTGGTTAGTGTGAGTCCTTGTTTCAGTGCATGAGAAGTTTGCAAAGAGGAGGCAAAATGATGATGAAACTCAACGAGGGACTCTATAGCCCCTTCTGCAAGGCGTCTGATTGCCACCTCTGAAGACGTTTTTGGCTGATGGTACGCTGGAAGAAGCGAAACTATGAAGCCAATCTTTTCCTGAAGGATCAGCTAGCCGATGCTAGTTGGTGAGTTTGGTGACCTGGAAGATGCGAGACTGAGGAGGAGTACCACGACAAGGTCGAGTGCTGAGTGGGAAACATCTGAAGCTTGCATTAATTCGTTTTCACGTGTTTGTCACCACGAACTCTTGGATTCGTTCCAAGACAACCCTGCCCCAGTGCAGGTGGATGCAAGTTTAATTCGTTTTTCACGTGTTTGGACAACGAACTCTTGGGTTACCAGTGATGTGGACCCAGGACAACCTGCCTGATGGTGGGATCTTGCATGAGTTTTAAGTTTGATGTCAGAGATCGACTGGTGTGTTGTTTGTTTCGTTTGGTGGCGAGTACGCACCAAGGGAATGTGGCCAGGGCATCCCCTTAGTGTTGAAGTGCCGAGCTGGGCTTGGACTTCAGATCTTTGACATGAACCCTCAGCAAAATGCGGGGGGTGGAAGATTGTGGCTGATCAGTGATGTTTTTGTCATGTTTTGGATCAGCTTGTATAGGTTTGTTTTTGCTTCGGAGTGATTGGGAATCCGTGTGATCCCATCCTCGATGGTTTATGCCTCGTTGATTTCCAAGGAAATCATACGAGTGTGTTTTTGCCCAATACGCTATTTAAGTGAGTGTGCAGTGTGTAGGAACTTCGTTCTGAAGCTGAGTTTAAGCTCACAAGAGAGAATTCGTTTAGTTTGTGCACTTCGTGACTTTTGGCTCAAGTGGCTCTGACTGTGAAAAAGAGAGAGTTGTCCGCACTTGTGTGAGAGGTCAGGGTTCGTGCTTTCAAGGGAAAAGGTACCAGAGGGACCTTCGGTTTTTCACGTCAATGACCATCTCATGTTTCACTAAACTGGAAAGCTGCGAGTTCCCAACGAGCTTTCACTTCACAACCACGATCCCTGCATGTGTACGTGAGCGTATTTACGCCCTGCGTTCACTGCGTTGGCGTGCGGACGTCGTGTTCGCGGGCGTTTGCGCCGGTTGCGGGCCCCACCCCCTCCCGCGTTAGGCAAGCACCACTCGCGGCCGATGCGCACGGGTAGTCATGGAGCACTCCAAGACTGGCAAGCACTTATCCTGGACGGGGGACATGGATGGGAAGATCCTTAAGAGAGTATTTCCAGGCTCTGTAAACCCTTGATACCTGGCCATGCGGGCGTACTGACTTGTTGCTGCTGGGCGGCTGACATTCACTTGTATCGCGTGAAGGTGTTTTGCCGATAGTCTGGATCTGCCATGACTCTGACAGCAGGAAGCTGTCCATTCTCCACAAAAGAGGAGCCGTTCAACTCCCTTGAAGAGCTTTGCCGGTTGACAGGCCTGTCCTGTTAATACCGTGATCATGGTACTGTACAGGTCTTTTCACAATGACACTTGAAGAATGGCCTGCTTGTGCTCCTGACGCAGAAAGAGGCGTGTGCTCCAAGCGAAAAAAAGGTTTATGTCGTGATCATAAGCTCTGTCCCATGCAACGGGATTCACAAGAGAAAACCCAACCCATCCCTCATACACCCTTTTGTTTGCCCTGCACGCCTCGCCAAGACATTGCAGCCCTCTCTCCCCATCCGGAAAGCGTGGACAGGCGGCGGTGCTTCCAAAAGGAGATATGCTGCTGGAGTCAGGTGGAAGGAGAGCAGCTAGTTCCCGAAAAACCCTAAGCCCTAAACCCTAAACCCGAAACCCTAAACCCTAAACCCTAAACCCTAAACCCGAAACCCTAAACCCTAAAGTTCTTGACCCCTGGCGGCCGATCAAGCCTTTGCCTCTCTTGCCGTCCATCTCCTACCCTTGGGATGTTCCCTTCTACTAGCAGTCCTTCATAGGGATTTTAGTAGGGTTTAGGGTTTTAGGGTTTAGGGTTTAGGGCTCAGGGCTCAGGGCTTAGGGTTTAGGGGGGTACTGATGTCCTATGAAGGCCTTGTTAGTATAAGGGGGAACATCCCAACTTACACCCTGTCGTTACGCTGCGGTCCAGCACCCTGTCATTGCGCGAAAGTGACATGGCCTGACAGTCCGCATCTCACCCACCCTCCGACCCTGGGTGATTGAAACTTCACATGTGAGAGTGTCATGTTCTGCATCGCCCCATCTCCGAAAATGTCGTCTTTTTCTCATGTAAGAATCAAGAGCCTAGTTTGCAGCTTGCTTTCTGTTTGAAGTTCATTCATCAAACAAGCTTTTCTCGAACATGCCGATCAGCATTTTACCTGAAGTTTGATAGAATCAATCCCGTCAGGGTAGATGAGAAATCTTATTCCCCAAACAATCTACTGTTGGGGCGCTAAGTTCATTTAAGGATTGCCGACATTCTGAGGAGTGTTGCCGGGTTCCTGGGCTCCTTGTCTCCCTTTGTCTCCCTTTGTCTCCCTTTGTCTCCCTTTGTCTCCCTTTGTCTCCCTTTGTCTCCCTTTGT
>CAJNDS010002285.1:0-147500 GCA_905221605.1 Symbiodinium natans
ATCAATCGACTTCATGTACCGTGGATACATGTTTGTGGCAACGTCGTTTCCAGCACATGCTTTCTCTTTCCCCCTGCTCCTCCCTCAGTACGGAGCCGGCCGGCCTCGACGCTGACATCATCCGGGAGCTCAAGGCGTCAAATGGGCGTACCATCATCACGACTTCTATGACGTCTGCGCAATGGTTTTTTCTGCCAGTCGCATCATTCATACTTCTCACCAGCAGGATGCAAAAAGCTCTCTGCGGGTTGTCCCCTTGCGTCTGGGTTTTCGCCGTTCGTATGCTTCTTGTTGGAAACACCGGCCTTTTCAGGCTTTGGTTTTGCAGGCTCTCAAGACACAGTGCTGGTGCGATTGTCGAGCTTCTTTGGTCTCGAAAACCAGGCCCATTTCAAGCAGATTTTTGGCACACAAAGGGTTTGGCATGTAGGAAGCAGATTCCTTCCATTGGCTTCCAGAAGGCCTTCTAGCAGCATCTAGCAGCGCTCTCTCTGCCAGGAGCCCCTCTCATGTTGGATCTACTCATTTCTTCGTACAGCGTGTCTCGTCTCTGGGTTGCAACAGCTAAAGCAAACATCTGCACCGGCACATAACGAAGCCTCCGAAACTTGTGACTCCCTACACCCCTAAACCCTACCTGGACTCTAACCCTGAACCCCCTAAACCCCTAAACCCTACCTAAACTCAAGCCCTAAACCCTGCCTAAACTCTAACCCTGTACCTCTCTAAAAACCCTACCTAAACTCTAGCCCTGAACCCCCAAACCCCGAAACCCTACAAACTCTAACCCTGAACCCCCAAACCCAACCCTGTACCCCTAAACCCTAAACCCTAAACCCTAAACCCTAAACCCTAAACATGAACCCTCCAGCTGCTGGAGATCTCCAGCCGCAACTCCGAGCGCCCCGCGAAGAGCCCCACGGGGAAAGACAGCATTGTGAGCCTCGGGTGGAGTTAGGGTTTAGGGTTTAGGGTTTAGGGTTTAGGGTTTTTTTCTATTTATCCTGGCCTTGAGGGTTTAAGGTTTACCTGGAACCCCAACAACCCAATTGTTTTTGGTCGTTTGGTTTTCTACGGGTTTTTACGGGCGAATACGGGTGATTACGGGCGTTTAGGAAATTTATGGGCGTTCTGCTTTTGGCTCTTGAAATTACGGATATTTATGGGCGTTTAGTGGTTTTTGAGGATTGGTGCAGAATTATGGGCGTGTAGGGGTTTTATGGGCGTTTAGTGGTTTTTGGGGATTGGTGCAGAATTATGGGCGTGTAGGGGTTTTATGGGCGTTCAGTGGTTTTTGAGGATTGGTGCAGAATTATGGGAATTAGGGGTTTCGGGGTTGATCCAAACAAACAGGGCTGAGCATGCCAAACACAACCAATAGGGTGTACCTTGATAACAACGGCAGGCTAGCCCTTACATCAGATGTTTTGGCCACCTACAAGAAATGTCCCAAATTTCTGAGGCTTGGAGTTTGCCAAGTTCTTAGCGTAGGGTTTAAGGACACTTTCAGAAAGCAGCTTGCGTGGGGTCTAAAATCTTTGGCGGCCGGGCTCTTGGCGCGTTTCGCTTACGGCTTGGGGTTTAGGAGTTATGTCATATGCAAAGCCTGTCTTGAGCCCCCTTCTGACTGCCTAAGCCCAACTCAAAGCCCGCAACTTGATGTGCCAACAATCCCCCAGATAATTCCCGCTCCTCAATGTTGAATCTCCCTACCCTCTGGTCTTGATGACATTGAATCTTCCCGTTTATTGCGTTTTCAGTATGTGGGTGAAGGGAAGACTTCATATTGGCCGGGAGGATGGGCGGGGGTAGTGCAAGATCACCGGCAGGATGAGTTTAGGGTTTAGGGGTTTAGTGTTTAGGATGTAGGCATTTCGGGATTCAGGATTTAGGGAGAAACGCGAACACTCCTGACCTAAACCCTGCACTTCGTAGATCCTCCCTCGGCGAGTCCTCGAAACGGCAATCCCAAACCCCCAACAAACCCGAAAACTAATGCCCCAAGCCCAAACCCTGAATCCTGAAAACCTATAAGCCTTTAGACCCCTAGAAGCCCTATGCCCCAAACATTTGCTGGATGGCCCTGCACCCTAAACCCCTTTTAACACGAAACCCACGCACACCCTAGAACCATGGAACTAAACTCTCTGACTCCCAAACCCCAGACTGCAAACCCTAAACTCTAAAGACCCGAAACCACCAAAACATACCAAAACCCTAAGCTCCTCCACCAAACCCTAAGCCCTAAACCCTAAAGCCACGTGGCGGCGCGGGGAGCAGCGATCCGGGAACTGCCCCCAGCATCACTGGCACGGCTATCGCGCGGTCTCAGGCGTCGGGAGGTTCTGGAGGTTTATGAAGGGTTTGGAGCCCAAGATGACCCTAAACCCTAAACCCTAAACCCTAATTTCAGGATGACCACGGAACCGAACCGCGAACCGGGAAACCGGAACCGTAGGAACCGTGAAAGAACCGAACCGTGAACGAACCGTACCGGCTACGAACCGTCAACAACCGAACCGGAAAGGGTTCCATCGAAAAAAGGCACACTTTCGGTGCGGTGCCTTGGTAAAGAGGCCCCGCACCGAAAACGTACCTTGGTGCCTTAATGAGCCTCAAGAAGCCGAAAAAGGGTACGTTTTCGGTGCGGTGCCTTGGCAAAGAGGCCCCCGCACCAAAACGTACCGTTTTGGTGCCTTATTGGCTTCAAGAAGCCGAAAAAGGGTACGTTTTCGGTGCGGGGTCTTGGGAAAGGACCCAGGGTTTAGCCAGGGTTTCCCGGTTTGCGGATAAAGGTTTAGGTTTGGGTTTCATCAATTTGAACTTCAATCAAGAACCGTGCGAACCGTCGAACCGAACCGTTCCAACCGAACCGTGTACGAACCGTCATCGGATCATTAAAGGTTCGGTTCATTGCAAACCGAACCGAAAGGAACCGTGGCCACCCTGCTAAACCCTAAAGCCTAAAGCCTAAAGCCTAAAGCCTAAAGCCTAAAGCCTAAACCCTAAACCCTAAACCCTAACCCTAAACCTTTGTGGGGGGTTTCGAGGTGAAGGTATCATGCCGGACTGAACGCCCGTAATGGCTTAGGGTCTAGGGTTGCATAGGACTCAGGGCTTACGACTTGGGTTAGGGTTCAGGGTTCAGGGTTCAGGGTTCAGGGTTCAGGGTTCAGGGTTTAGGGCTTGGGGTTTAAGCATCTTGGAGCGAATAGGGGAACTGGAGTACTCCGTAGGCCACATGCTCCTTGACGCTGAAGAACGGAAAACGTGGCCGTTTAAGTAGACTTGAATAGGGAACCGCAAACAGAGAATGAAAAAACTGCCTAAATGCCCTAAATCTGAAACCCTAAACCCTAAACCCTAAACCCTGAACCCTGAACCCTGAACCCTGAACCCTGAACCCTGAACCTTAAAGCCGAAAGCCTAACGCCTAAAGCCTAAACCCTGAACCCTTCACCGCAGCTTCCTTTGTAGCCGGGAGCTGTGTGCCAGGCTGATGTTGAAAACCTTCGCGCAGACCTCCCCGAGAGTCAGACCTTCCACAGGACAGATTTGAGGATCAGGGGGGCTTAGGTTTTAAACCACCTCAACCAACCCTAAGCCCTAAACCCTAATACCTATAAACCCAACTACGCGCAAACCTTCGACTAACGCTAAACACTGAGCCCTAACCCCCAAAAAACTCCCTGGACACCACTCTTTCATGTTTGGGTACGGCGTTTAACATTCCGAAGAATTTGAAGAAGCCCCTGAACTCCTCAAACCCTAAACCCTGAACCCTGAGCCCTAAACCCTCAAACCCTCCGAATTGCCTAAACCCTAAACCAGCCGAAGCCCTAAACTCTTCAAAAGGAACCGAGCTCTCACTCTTCAAAAAAAGATTGGGCTTCGGGTTTAGGGTTTAGGGTTTAGGGTTTTGGGGTTTAGAGCACACTCTTGATCCTAGATTTAAAGTCGGGCCTGGAACCAGGGCTGAGCACTTGTTAGACTGAAGAATTTTAGGGCTTTAGGGTATAGGGTTTAGGGTTTTAGGGTTTTAGGGTTTTAGGGTTTTAGGGTTTTAGGGTTTTAGGGTTTTAGGGTTTTAGGGTTTTAGTTTTAGGGATTTAGGGTTGTAGGGTTTTAGGGTTTTCGGGTTTAGGGTTTAGGGTGTGAGGGTTTAGGGTTTAGGGCAACTCCATCCCCCCCCGTTGCTCGGAGAGCTGCCGTAGAAGAGGAGCGGGAAGAAGATACCGCCCACGAGGCCTTCGTGACGCTTGAAGTAGGGTTTAGGGTTTAGGGTTTAGGGTTTAGGGTTTAGGGTTTAAGGTTTAGGGTTTAGGGTTTAGGGCTTTGGGTTTAGGGTTTTAGGGTTCAGGGATTAGGGTTTAGGGTTTGGGGCTTAAGGCTTCGGGCTTAGGGTTCAGCATCTCAAGTCCAGGCATTCACTAGTCAAGCAGTTTGTCCAGCGCTGGAATCATACCCACCTGCCCAAAGAATCCAAGAAAATCTAAAGTTCACTCAGTCTATACAAATTCTTAATGTTCTTTACATGCGACAAGACGCACAACAAGAATGCATGAACCTGGAACCACCCTACCCTAAACCTAAACACACCCTGTAGACCTGTCGACCCTGAATGCCAGATGCAAGGCACTGAACGACGGAAATTGCCGAACACTGGTGTCGATCGACCGGATTTTGCCGAACACTAAGGTGCCGATTGACGGGAATTTGCGGAACACTGGTGCCGATTGACCAGGATTTTCCGAACTCTGGTGGCCGATTGAAACACTGAGGGCCGATGGACCGGAATTTGCCGAACACTGTCACTGATTGACCGGAATCCGCCGAACACTGGTGGCCGAACATTGGTGGCTGATTGACCGCATGTTTGCCAAATATTCAAACGAATCAAACAAATACATATACACATACAATCACATACACATACACATACATACATACAGACAGACATACATATTTATATATATATATGTATATATGTATATACATATATATGTGATATATACATATATATGCATATATCAGGTAAGAGAGGACTGGGGGTTTGCGAGGGTTTAAGGCTTAAGGTGCCTACCTTCCCAGGCCCTCCATTAAACTTAAGGACATTGACATTGACCCAAATGTGTTGCCAGGAGGGGGCTGGAAAGCGAATTGACCTTAACCCCTAACCCTAAACCCTAAACCCTAAACCCCAAACCCCTACCCCCCCCCCCCCCCCCCAACCAGGGAAAACTCGGACGGGTGTCTTGCATCCCAGATACCACCGTGGGCACATGCCCAGTATGCCACGCATTTGGCTACCGCAGTGCCTGCCATGCCAACTGGCTTAGGGCTTCTAGCCCGAAACCCTAAACCCTAAACCCTAAGCCTCAAACCCTAAACCCTAAACTCCCTAAACCCTAAGCCCAGAGCCCTGGGGTTGAGGGGGTTGAGGGCCGCCAGGGCCTGTATAAACTGCCCAAACATGTACGTACGGATTGGACTCTTTGTTTCCAAGTCAGGGGCTTCGATGTGGAGAGGGTGGCGATGTTCTTATGGGATTTTAGTTTAGGGATTAGGGTTTAGGCTTTAGGGCAAGCTCATGAGGTCCCGTGAACACGGAACCCCGAGACGCAACAGCCTAAACCGTAAAGAAGCTCTACCCGCCTCCTAAAACCTGCCAAGACCCAAAATGACAACTACTCTTTGGGTCGACTTGTAACCATCATGCACATGCTGTGTTCAAGTGGTAAACTACTTTGTTGATATTCCAGCCGGTCTGGAAACACGTGGCGCAGCTCCAGGACAGGATTTTGCAAGGATTGGGGTTTGAGGGAGGGCTCAGGATTTTGGGTTCAGGGTTTAGGTTTTAGGGTTTGGGGTTGAGGCTACAGTCTACTAGGGTTGATGGCAATAACCTGAAAAACAAAAGGCACCCCTTTTGTGCATAATGGGGGGGCGGGGGGGGGTATGACGGAACCTATGATCCACCCAACCCCAAACCCTAAGCCCGACAGTAACCCTCCACCCCCCCCCAACCGCAAACCCTAGACCCCTAAAGTTTAAGATTCCCTTATAGGGTTTAGGGTTTAGGGTTTAGGTTTTCAGGGTTTCCCATATTTACGTCCTTTGGGTTTGCGAATCGCGGCTTGCGCTTCGAACTGTGCTAGGGGGCACCCACCAACGTGCCCGTCGTCAACTGCCCGGCGAACCTGCGGACCACGCAAGGAGTCATGGAGCTCTACTAGGGTTTAGGGTTTAGGCTTTAGGCTTTAGGATTTAGGGTTTAGGGTTCTAGAGGTTTGCTTCAGCTGCATTGTAAAATCTGGGATGGCTGTTTTCATGAGCAAATGGGAGCACAACAGGGGGGGGGGGGGGGGGGGGGGGGGGGGGAAGATTCTTTTTGGGATTTGAGGGGTTAAGCTTAAACCCTTTTAAACCCTACAGACCGGCTGGTCCAGGGCACCGTGGAAACTCAGGGCCACGTGTGCGCCAGCCGCCCTTGTTCTTGTTGTGGCTTAGGGTGTCATTGCGGTTTGGGGCCTAGCCTCTCCTGGCGCAAGTTGAGGGTTAAGGCCTTAGGTGGTTTGTTAAGGGGACTTCAGGTGGAAGGGCCTGAATCACCACTAAACCCTTGAGCCCCCTAAGTCCTCTTAAATCATGAACACCCTGAACGCCTAAGCCCCAAACCCTGAGCCCCGAAAACCTTGGACCCCCAAGGCCCTTAAGCATTAAACAACATTCAGGAGCCAAGTGTCTTCATCGTTGGCCCCATGGCTGACTTTCCGCTGCTTATCGTCAGGGGGTACATGAACACAGCCACCTGGTGCAGAAGGCATAGGGTTCAGGGTCTAGGGTTAAGGGTTGAAGGTCTGGGTTTGTGGTTAAGAGTTCCCCAAACCTCCCAGCAAAGGCATACCTACATCGAAAGGCGTCAAATCGTAAGGAACATTTCGGAGTAGCCCTTGGGTTCCAGAAGTTGACTCCCTATGGAGGGCAGTACAAGGTCTGGGTTTGGTGCGTCCTACTTCGACTTCCTTAAACCCCACACCCTGAACCCTACAGCCCCTGGTCCACTAAAATCCTTGAACCCGACCTAAAACCCTAAACCCTGACGCCTCGCACACCCAAGCTGAGCCCACAGCTCCCTGAAGATTGGAGCCAGAACCCGTAAACTGCCATGGTTGTGCTTCTTTGTAGGGCATGGCGGGAATGAGGTACCCAACAGAATGCCTTGAAGGGTATGTATAGGGGGATAATTATCGGGTATTCCTATAATTCCCTACTAAGAACCAGCAAGCCTATTGACTCTGAGCCACTGAAGCAGCATTTCCTACGCCGAAAACCTCACACCAAGAATCCGAAACCCCCGAGCCAGGAGCTGGGAAAGTCTGTGGGGTCGAGTTAAGGGTTGAGGGTCTAAATTCGGGGTTTGGGGCTTTAGGGTTAAAGGTTGGGATGTTCCCCCTTGTACTAACAGTCCTTAATGGGGGTTATAACTATGATCCCTGTTAAGGACTGTTAGTATAAGGAGGATCATCCCAAGTTAAAGGGTTCACGGTGTAGGCTCCATCTTTAACCGAGCCACGCCCGCGAGTAGGCCCCCAAAAGAGGCCAACACCACCTGCCGGGTACGCCTTGGGCAAACGGGGTTGGACATTCTCTCCGAGGCAAGGGGGGGGGGGGGATTGAGGGTTTGTTTACTGGCAGTCTGCGGTTCATGTTTCCCCTTAAGCCCCAACGCCCTACTGAAGCCCCAAAATCCTCAGAGACCACGCCGAAAGTAATTTAAGAGTTTCATGCGGTTTCGGTTGCACCATTTCAGGACCTGGGGAAGCCTTTAAATAACTCTTAGGGCGGGCTTGCGCCACCTTATGGGGCTTACTTAGGGTTTGCGGTTTCGGGTTTTCCCTAAACCCTAAACCCTAAACCCTAAACCCTAAACCCTAAACCCGAAACCCTAAACCGTTTTGATGTTTAGGGTTTAGGGGAATCCTTTCGGGCTTCAGGGCTTAAGGGCTTACGAGTTTGGATCCTCGGATCTGAACCCCACAGCTCAAAGAAACAGACTGAAGCCCTGGACCCTAAACCCTGTAGACCCTAAACCCTAAACCCTCAGCCTTAAACCCTAAACCCTGTAGACCCTAAATCCTCAGCCTTAAACCCTAAACCCTATAGATTCTAAACCCTACAGACCCTAAACCCTAAACCCTAAACCCTAAACCCTAAACCCTAAACCCTAAACCCTAAACCCTAAACCCTAAACCCTAAACAATAAACCCTAAACCCTACAGACCCTACAACCCTGCAATCTCTAACTCCTGGCCGGCTGCTGCCCCAATTTCCGCTCAAGGGGTCGCCCAATGAGGCCAAAGATCCCCTGCCATGGAAACTTTGGAGTTGAAGGGGTTTAGGGTTTAGGGTTTAGGGTTTAGGGTTTAGGGTTTAGGGTTGAGCTTAAGAGGATTTAAGGGCTTCAAGAGTTTTAAGGTTGGGATGTTCCCCCTTATACTAACAGTACTAGGGATGATAGTACCCCCGATTAGAAATCCGTATTAAGGACTGTTGGTAAAAGGGGGAACATGCTAACTCTAGGGCTGGCCAACAGCCCCTATCCCCTCACTACGCAGCGATCCGGATCGACCCCTCAACACTAGACCTTGAAGCCTAGAGCCACCTTTTGTAAACTATTGAGCCTAAACCGCTGCTAATTTGGGGACTTAGGTTGGGATGTTCCCCCTTCATACTAACAGTCCTTAATAAGGAATATGGTACTATAATCCCACTTCATCATTACAATAGATCTCCAGGATGGAGACACAAGGGCCTCAAAGGACTGTTAGACTGTTAGTATAAGGGGGAACATCTCAAGGCTTAGGGTTTAAGGTTTCAACCTGAGACTATTGGACCTTCAGTCACAGTGCTTTGAACACTCAACCTCAAGGAGTAAATCCTGAACCGCGCTGCCATCCAAACCCTGAACCCAAAACGTCAAGACAAAATTAAAAATTAGATAATCATAATCATAGCAAGAAAAAATAATAATAGCAATAATAATTATAATAACAATAATAATAACAATAATAGCTAGAATTTGATAATCGAGCCGAGCGGCTACTTTTAAGACATGACTGTCCCTTGAGAAGGCACCATCTCGCACGGACGCCCAGTCATATATCTCTGCCGGACCAAAGTTCAGTCTGTTGCTGATGCTCAACCCTAAACCCTAAACCCTAACCCTAAACCCTAAACCCTAAACCCTAAACCCTAAACCCCAGGATCCAGCTCCCTCCAGATTCCCAAACTACGACACAACGGCCGCAGACCACGCCTTGATGATGGCGCCAATGATGATGAAGATCCTGAGGGACAGGGAGGCAAGGGGGGTTTAGGGTTTAGGGTTTAGGGTTTAGGGTTTAGGGTTTAGGTTTAGGGTTTAGGGTTTAGGGCCCTGCAGAAGTTACAGCGTGGTGAGGGCGATCCTTTCTTAAAGGGCAATGAAGGGACCAAGATGTTTCCTAGGGTGAGGGGTTTGGGGACTTAAGTTGCAAACACCTTTGGGTCAATCCTCCCCGCAACTCTCTGCACAACGGGCTTAGGGTTTAGGGTTCCGGGTTTCGCAACAAACCCTATGAACTAGTACACTCAATCCAAAACATTGATACGCAGAGGTTTGAGGTGCACCCTATACCCCTAATTACCTAAATCACACGAACCCCAATATCAGCCCTAAACCCCCTGTTTTAACAACTTAAAGTTGCCCTCATTCTCCGACAAAGCGCAGTGCCGCCGCAGCTGCAGCAAAGCCCAAACCGACACCAAGGAAGACGGACAAGTTGTCGTAAGGCTTCGCCTCACAGGTGTCGGGTTTAGGGTTTAGAGAGGGTTCTGGTGCGAAGCTTCTCCAACAACCCAGGATTTCGAAGGTTGAACTGCGCAACTTTCCGAAGAAGCGAGAGGCCCCCAAACAAGCTCTTGCCCAAGTAAATGTTTCGGGTAAGTGACAGTTCGCACTTCGTCTTAATCAATGAAAAGCCGTCGGTTCGAACCAGACCTGAACCCCAACCCTAAACCCTAAACCCAAACCCTAAACTCTAAACCCCAAACCCCAAACCCTAAACCCTCAACCCCCTGAAGCAACATGGCGGTGGACAGGCCAAGCTGCGTAGTATGGGCGGGAGGTGAGGGGCGTGGGCTCGATGGCCCAGCGCATGACGAAGGCCGACGTGGCAGCCTTGGAACAATGCAGTTCGGAGGTCACAGCAAACCCGCCATCAGCCTGAAAACCGCTAGGCGCAACCCAAAATCCCAAACACCCTACACGATCAAATTCTTCAAGCCCTAAACGCTAAACATCCCTAAACCCTAAACCCTAAACCCTAAACCCTGAACCCTGAACCCTAAACCCGAAACCTGGGTGGGGAAAGCCCGGACCCGGCTGAGAATCCCGACCGGTACCATGAAGGCCATCACCTTTCTTGGTAGCCTCCGACCTGCTCAGGGTTTAGGGTTTAGGGTTTAGGGTTTAGGGTTTAGGGTTTAGGGTTTAGGGTTTAGGGTTTAGGGTTTAGGGTTTAGGGTTTAGGGTTTAGGGTTTAGGGTTTAGGGGTTAAAGCCTTGATGTCTGTGATGTATACGCCCTGCGCGAAGTTTGGGCTACGATGCCTACAGGCCGACACATGATTCAAAAAGCATGCTCAAGGCTGCTGTTCGGGCCTAAAAGAGCATCAGCAAAACAGGGTTAGGCCGTATTCGCAGCTCTAAACCCCAAACTGGAATGGAATGAGGACTGGTGAGGATGTCGGAAACCGGCTTGAGTCTTCAGGCCCTCAGGCTTTGAGATTTGATGCTCGGGTCTTTTTCGACGGGTTTGTTAGGGCTGAGGGTTTGGAGTGTGGGATTCGGGGATGAGTATACAAACGTAAGGCGTCGCCGAGCCACATTGAGGCAGGGTCTTTCTTGTTGGTTTTGGTGTGTATACATTGAATTTTAACATCCGCCGAGGCCTCGGGCCGAAGGTGTATAGGTTGTGAGAACAGGCACCCCCCTCCAAATCCTCCCCCAGGCCCAAACCCTTTTTCGGACCACTTTTTTTCCTCAAACGGGTACCCCCCCTAGGAAACCGGGGTCCGCAAGCGGACGGTTCGCCAGGACCAGAGGCGCTGGCCAGGCCGAGGCGGGTCGCGTAGCGTTAAAATACATTACACTACATTACGTTACATTACATTACATTCCATTACATTCCTTTACATTCCATTACATTCCATTACATTCCATTACATTCCATTACATTGCATTACATTCCATTAAATTCCATTACATTCCATATTACATTCCATTACAGTCCATTGCAGTCCATTACATTCCATTACATTCCATTACAATACATGGCATTCCACTACATTACACTACATTACATTACGTTACATTACATTACATTCCATCACATTAAATTACGTTGCATTGCGTTGCATTGCGTTGCATTACATTGAATTCCATACATGTATATAGAGCTATCTTGCTCTTGTGTGTGTGTGTGTGTGTGTGTGTGTGTGTGTGTGTGTGTGTGTGTGTGTGTGTGTGTGTGTGTGTGTGTGTGTGTGTGTGTGTCTGCTCTTGGGTGTCTTTGCTCGATAGTAGCCATAAACAGCCCTTCTTGACATGGTCCCGTTGTTCAGAACGGTTCTCCGAGCCATGGTCCCTTTTTGGAGGTTCCACTAAGTACTACTGGAACACGGAGCCTGCATAATTTGGGTGCCCCCCAAGCCTAAAGGGTTTAGGGTTTGGTGTCTGGGGTTTCGGGCTGCCCTAAAACCCTAAAACCCTGAAAACCCTAAAACCTCAAAGCCTGAACCCTGAACCCCTAAAACCCTAACACCCTAGAAAACCCCAAAAACCCTCAAAAGCCTGAACCCTGAACCCTAAACCCTAAACCCTAAAAACTTTCAGCCCAGGACAGCGCCTGTCATGAACTCATCCTCACCGGCATGGCGCTCGGTGCCCGCCGTGGCGACTTCGGCCACGAGGATCACCGAAACCTGGAAGCCGGGGCTCAGAGCTTCCCTAACCCTAAACCCTAAACCCTAAACCCTAAACCCTTAACCCTTAACCCTTAAACGCTAAACCCTGAACCCTAAAAGCCCTAGACCCTAAACCTGCTAAGCCCCATAAACTCTCTACAACTTACAAACCCTAAACCCTAGATGAATCTTAAACCCTAAACACTTCACCCTGCCTACTGTGCAAGAAGCCTGAGCTCACCGAGGCTGTAGATTTCTTGTTCCGGGCATGTGCCTCTAGCCCATGATCGGGGATCGGTAAAAACACCCATGACTTGGGGTTTAGGAACTTGGGGTTTAGGGTTCAGGGCTACGTGGGAGGGCTTGGTCTCTGAACATATCGCCGGATATCTTGAGGCAATCGGTCTCCGGGCATGATGTTGCGGCGTGGAGCCAGGGCAAGACCGCGGCACTTACCAAGACACCTTGTTTTGGCAGTTGACCGAGTTTCATGGCTCACATCTGCAACCCAAACGCGCTGCACGCGGAAAGCCATATGCAGCCTACACAAAACTGCAGCAAATCCACACCTCCAGTCCCCAACCCGAAGCCCTAGGTCCCAGGTTACCGAAGAAACCCTAAACTCTAAACCGTAAACCCTAAACCCTAGACCCTAAACCCTAAACCCTAAACCCCAAACCCGTTCCACTCCCAGCGGCAAAGGGAGCCGGGAGGATCGTCCCAAAGGCCGCCGCAAGGCCCGCAAGGATGTAGGTGCGCCTGAAGAGTTTCACAAGCTGCGGCTGGAGGGGTTTGGGATGCAGGGTTTGGGGTTTGGGGTTTGGGGTTTAGGGTTTAGGGTTTGCGGTTTAGGGTTTGGGGTTTAGGGTTTTTGGTTCAGGGTGGGGGGGAGTGTAGGGGATCCTCCGACAGAGATTGCATGCTAAAGTGGAAGGGTTAAAACACCGGGAACATCGAAGACAATCCCATGTTCAGACCTACCCATCAGAGGCTGTTTCTTAGGGGCATCCCTGCTTAACCCCAAATAGCATGATCCTTACTGAATTCTAGGAAACGCTCAGGAAAAGGGAACTACAAAGGGAGAGGGCGAGAGAGAGAGAGAGAGAGAGGCAATCAGACATTGATGCCGTCACTCTTGGACATAGACACAGACGCCTTCGGGACATACATGTTATCAGGATGTCATCCTGCTTGGACATGGAAGCCGTGCCATCAGAACATGATGTCATTGTCATCACGTTAGGACACAAACTCACAAGCCCCCCCCCCCCCCCCCGTGTCCTATACAACTTTCAAGCCAATATTGCCCTAGAATCAGAAGCCTAAAACCGACAAAACAAGCCTAACACCCCAAGGGAAGCGCTTTGGGGTGTAGGGGGTTTGGGGTTTCAGGGGTTGAGGGTTGAATTAGGGGTCGAGGTTTGACAGGCAGAAAGGTTTAACCTTCAACCCTAAACCCTAAACCCCACACCCCGCTAAACGCCAGATCCTAATACCCTACAATCTGGTGCCAGATATTTAAATGCCACGCCACCCCCCCCCCCCCCCCAGGCCTTCGCAGATCTGCGGTGGCTTCGTCCACTGAGGGCATGCACCTTTTGGTCTCTTAGGGTTTTCCGGGTTTAGGGTTTAAGGTTGTTGAGGGTTATTAAGGGTTTAGGGGCTAGGGCTTCAGGAGTTTAGGGTCTAAGGGTTTTAGGGTGTTCGGGCTCACTCTTCCTTGAGGGTCTTGGGGGTGGCTTTAGGTGCTGCCCCTTTTGGGCAGACTCTTCCCTTGAGGGTTCCAGGGTCTAGGGTTTTTGGGGTGCCAGGGTTTTAGGTCTTTCCTTGAGAGTTTAAGGGTAGGTCCTAGGTCGTTAGGGTTTTGGGGTGTTAGAGCTTTAAGTTTTCAGGGTTTTAGGGCTTTTGGTTTTTAGGAATCTCATTCCCGCAGCCAACAAAACGGTCTCCTGGCTGGGTTCAGGGATCGACTAGGCAGCGTCTTTCGCGCCGTGCCCTACAAACCCCTAAGCCGGAAACCCATGTCGACTGGATTTTCTACTGTGCACACAGAGGTGATCAAAACGGCCTAAACCCTAAACCCTAAACCCTAAACCCCAAACCCTGAACCCTAAACCCTAAACCCTAAACCCTAAACCCTCAACCCTCAACCCTCAACCCTAAACCCTAAACCCTAAATTTTAAACCCTGAACGACGAAGGTGTGGGGCGCTTCCCTCTTGGCTTGGGATCTGGGTTCGAATGGTTAGCGCGGAAACTTACCTTTAGGGTTTTAGGGTTTAGGGTTTAAGGTTTAGGGTTGAGGGTTTAGGGTTTAGGCTTTTGCTTGTGCATAGCAAGCTACATACAAGTAAGTCTCGCAGCTAGGAAACTGATGAAATGCAAAAGAGAGAGAGAGAGAGAGAGAGAGAGAGAGAGACGCTTGATCAAGACTATTTGGTCAAAACGCCTCGTTCGATTCATTTTGGGGACTTTTGGGGACTCAAACCCTTGGACCCTTACTCCCGAAAACCCACTCAACACCCAACACCCAGCACCCTAAACCCCAAAGCGTGTTAAAGCCCAAACCCGAAACCCTGAACCCCAAACCCAAACCCTAAACCCTGAACCATAAACCCTAAACCCTGCCCACACTAAAGACGAAACACTACACCCTACACCCCGCGACCTGCGCCCGCGAACATACCCGCACAGGAAGCCCAAGGAACCTTACCCTAAACCCTAAACCCTAAACCCTAAACCCTAAACCCTAAACCCTAAACCCTAAACCCTAAACCCTAAACCCTAAACCCTACGAGTAACCCTGAACCTTGAACCCTAAACCCTGCTTCATATCCCACAGGAAGCCCCACGTTGCTGCCTCTCCATGCCGCGGAAGATCAGGTAGCCCAAGGCAGCGCCGACGGAGCCCAGCCCCGCCTCAGGGAGGGTTTAGGGTTTAGGGTTTAGGGTTTAGGGTTTAGGGGTTAGGGGTTAGGGGTTAGGGGTTTAGGGTTGCTTAAGGCTCACAGCCGGGAGGCCTGGAGTAGGACGCTTCCAAAATCGGAGACCCGATCCCCCAGAAACGCCCAGAGCCTCACACCGAAACCCGGATTTTTTCTGAGGGGCGGCATGATAGTAACCAAGGCCCTGGACCCTAAAACCCCAAACCCCAAACCCCAAACCCCAAACCCCAAACCCCAAACCCCAAACCCCAAACCCCAAACCCCAAACCCCAAACCCCAAACCCCAAACCCCAAACCCCAAACCCTAAACCCTTTTCGGTTTTGGGAGGGATGTTGGGGTGTTGGGTGCTATTTCGGCCGCGCTGGCCTCGAGACCCATCACGGCACCCGCAGCCAAGGACGCAATGCAGCAGATGACCACCTGAGAGTGCCACAAACCCTAAACGGGTTTAGGGTTTAGGGTTTGGGGTTTGGGGTTTAGGGTGAGAGAGCCGCTAGGAGACTGAACCCTACACTGGTTGTAGGGATTTAGGGTTTTAGGGTTTTGGTCCAGGACACCTTGAGCGAGATGATGGGGTCGCAGTGCTGATGCTTGAGCTCGTCGATGAAGGAAGGATACCTGGTTAAAATAGGGGCCTGAATAATTGGAACAGGGTTTTGGCGGGTTCTTAAAACAGATTTATAAAGGGACCATAAGGGAATACCATATCCGCAATTGTTCCCGACCCGTAGTAGGGTTGTTTTGGGGGTTGGAAGGGGCCTAGTGTTGGATTTGTTGGTGCTTCCTTTGCCATGGGATCCTGCAGTAGTCCCACCCCCAACGCCTTGCCCCAAACCTAAAATAAGGTCCAAATTTGAGGTGCTTTAGCTTGGGTACCTGCTTCCACTTCCAAAGTTGTATTCCCAAAGTCCCCAAGCTCCTAAAAGCCCTCAGCCCCCAAAACCGTACTTGTAAACCCTAAACCCTAAACCCTAAACCCCAAAACCTAAACCCAAAACCCAAAACCCAAAACCCTAAACCCTAAACCCTCACTGCAGCCGACGATGCTTGTCCAGGCCCATGCTGGCCTTGAGGGCACCCGCCAGGGTACAGAAACCCCAAGACAGGAGGATCCTCGGAAACTGGTCTTCTGGTGGCTTTGTGGGACTCGGGTGTGTAGGGTGTAGGGTTTAGGGTTTAGGGTTTAGGGTTTTAGGGGTTTTAGGGTTTTAGGGTTTAGGGTTTAGGGTTTAGGGTTTGGGGTTTGGGGTTTGGGGTTTGGGGTTTAGGGTTTAGGGTTTAGGGCTCTTTGGCTTCGTTTGTACACGAAAGTGGCCAGCCGGGCCAGGCTGATGCTATGCTGAGGATCCAGGTGGTGGAGCCGCCGCCAAAAGAAAGGTTGTCCACGTTATCAATCAAGCCTCACAGCAGAGGGTAGCAGTCTAACGTTGCCGTAGGGGGTAGTGTTTAGGGTTTAATTAGGGTTCAGCGTGTAGGGTTTAGGGTTTAGGGATTGGGGTATAGCTCCTTCTTGGGGGTTGGGGAGGTCGGGGGGAGGGGGGGGGGGGGTAGTAACCCGAAATGCGGAATCCGGGGCCAAGGAAAGCTGCCGGAGAGAAGGCAAATCAGAAAACCAACTACCCGGACACGAAACCCGAAGCCCTAGAAACCATAAATCCCATCTCTGAAACCCCCAAAAGAGTTCGGCACCTGCTGGGCCGAAATGCTCCAGCCTCAGGACTTCAGGGAATAGGGCTTCGGGGTGTCAGGGCTTTAGGGTTCTTAGGGGTTGAGGGTTTCGGGCTGTTCTGAAGTACTCTCGGGGCCCTGGGTATCTGCGACAAGAGCTGACACACAAACACTCAATATGCTTCGATGGGCAAAACCCCGACACCTCCTGGAAGCTTTTCGGGTGTTTACTAATGGGTGACATCTTTGTACGGCTTAGCTTAGGGCTTTGGGCTTTGTAGGGTTAACTGTTGAACTGCTTGCCGTCGTTGGTCCTCCACCACCACCCTTTCAGGATTTTCTCCACCCACAAGCACCCCTATAAACACCCGGGCAACCCTGAAGCTTGAACCTGGAAGGCCTAAGCCGGGCAAATCCCAAACCCTAACCCCTAGACTGCAAAAAGCCCCCCCCCCCCCCCCCCCCCCGAACCCTTCAACGACCAAGAGGCCACCCTAACCCCTAAACCCTAAACCCTAAAACCCTTCAACGACCAAGAATCCACAGCTCCGGTATCTTTTCCACACCAGCACCTGATTTTCCGGCAGTGAGGGATCATGAAAAAAAACCATGCTCCCAAGGGCTGATATCGGTTGAGAGATGAGGGGTTTAGGGTTTAGGGTTTAGGGTTTAGGGCTTAGGGTTTAGGTTTTAGGGTTTAGGGATGTTTAGGGTTAGGGTTTTGGCTTAGGGATAGGGGATTTGGGTTTGGGGCTTTCGGGCTCAGAGTTTGGGGTTTTAAGGCTCGAGCCTACCTGGAGCGGGCGGGGGGCCCATCTACACCTTGTTTTTCTGTTTGGAAAGCGGCGTGGGGGTGATCTTACAAGCTGCCACTTGCAGGGGCGGTAGCACCGGCTTGTAGGGTTTGGGTGGAGCGGCAGGAGGCTTGGGCGTAAAGTGTGAGATTTAAGATTTGATCGTATAGGCTTGGTAGCTAACGTTTTCCCAAAGAAAGCAAACATACCACACGCAACAAAACCTGCCTTAACGCAGCATCGGCTAAGCGCTCAGGCTTTAGGAAAGCTTAGGATTGTTTACGAGCGTAACGCTGAAGTTCCGTACTGGGCGCTGCGCAGAGGGGGAGGGGAGGAAGGGGGGTCAAGAAAACGTCACGTTAAGACTCGAGTGTGCATCCTACGGGGGGTTCTCGGGGGTTCTCTGTCCAGTGTGCGCCCTTGGGTGCGCACTCGAGTCTTAACGTGAATGCTTACTGGACCCGTCGCGTGTCGCAAAAAGCGCCGTGCTAAGACTCCAGTGCGCGCCCTCCTTTTTTATCTTGCCACCTATTTTGTTGGAATCGGTTTTTGTAGTGCCTTCCCACGTTTTTGTTTTCCTGTTTCTTTGTGTTATTGGTTTTGCTATCGGCTATGTTTGTGTTTTTGGGTTGTTATGTTAAAATGGCAGTTTTTTCGTCCATGTTTTTTCATTTGGTTGCTTGTTTTAGCTAGGAGGCACCCTCGTGTGCCCTGCGTTTCCTGGGGTTTCCAGCTTGGGGGGTTGGGGGGGGGGGGGGGGGGGGGGGGGGGGCGTTGGGAATATCCATGTTGGGAATATCCATCTTGGGAATATCCATGTTGGGAATATCCATGTTGGGAATAAACATGTTGGGAATATACATGTTGGGAATATCCATGTTGGGAATATCCATGTTAAGACCTTGACCCTCGGCCCTCGACCCTTGCCGTGGAGCCACTGTCTTCCGCAAACTTCGTGTTGAACTTGAGTCCTCACTGCCCTGACAAGATAAAGGTTCGAAGATCTGTGCTTTCCTTCTGAACTCTGAAGTTCGGGGGCCCGACACATACACAAGGACATGCAAGCCCCAAAAAGTACCCTCAAAAATCCTTACAAATAAGCTCAAAACACCTAAAACATGGTATACACAACTTTTCGGTTTTCCTGCCTTTCAAAACAAGGCTCCCGCCCAGGCGAAAAACTCATTTTCCAGAAAAAGCGCCCGCCCTTCGAGGGCTCAGTGGCGTGTCTTCCTGGTTCCACAAACCGGAATGAGTCAAAAACCTCGGTTTTTTACACTTTCCAACTTAACCACACCCAACGCATGCCAACACAACGCAGGGCACTCCAGCGCGCGTGCTACCTTGTTTTACCCTTATTTTAACCAACTCATTCGGTTTCTTGTTGAGCTTTGGTTTTTTTCCGAAACAGGGGTTTATTCTTGGGGCTGCAAGGCCCAGACATTTAGGTGTTTAGGGTTTAGGGGCTGTTTAGGGGTTTAGGGCTTGGGGTTCAGGGTTTAGGACAATTTTTCGTACTCCTTAGGGCTTAAAAAGGACATCTAGGTGTTTAGCGTTTAGGGGTCGTTCAGGGGTGTAGGGCTTGGGGTTCAGGGTTTAGGACAGGTTTTCGTACTTGCTAGGGTTTCCTTGTTTAAAGTTTAACACAAAGACACTTTCAGGGTTTAGGGTTAAGGTGTTTAGGGTTTCGGGTTTAGGGGCCGTTTAGGGGTTTAGGGTTTTTTGGGGTTTAGGGTTGAGGACATAATCTCGTACTCCCGAGGGTTTGCTTGTGGTTTTTCAAAACATGAGACACTTTGAGGGTTCCCTCGGTGTGCGGTCCATGGGGCTTGCAACAAGCTTGCAGCAAGTTAACATATGATTCCACCCAACCCACCTCCTCAAGGCACAGGGAAAACCACGTTTGGGAGAAAACCCTGTGCTCCACACTGCAGAAGTGCCGTCGTGTGCAGCACCCCGAAAGAATGAAGTGTGATGCGCACACGCCGTCGCACGCAGCATCTCAAAAGAATGACGTGTGATTCTCACATGGCCAACCTTGTGCAGCAGATAGATCGAGATACCACAGAAAACACTGCTTGGCCGAACAGACTTGCATTGGCCGATGAGGGTTTAGGGTTTAGGGGTTCAGGGTTTCGGGATTGGTTCTGGGTTTCTTTTGGGCTGTTAGTTTAGGGTTTGAGGTTAAGGGTTAGAATCGTCCCTGACCTATTCCTTATTTTCCGGAGGTGTTTTTCCCTTCAAGCCGACAGACTTTTCAATGACACTTGGTTTTTTTTTGTGGTTCAAAACCAATCATTAGTCACATCAAATAGCCCGAGTTCATACATATAACTGTTCTACTAAGATTTCTGCTTCTCGTATTGATCTGTAAACTCAGGTTGTCTTCTGTGAATACAGTCAATTGAAACTTCAATTGTTCGAAACGTTTCTTTTGAACGTTGCTTTTGAAGTTTTCCTACCCGTATACAGTTGAGGCAGGGCCTTGTGCATTTTGCGGGGACTGGAAAATGCATGGGAAACCTCCGGAAGCACCACTGCCTTGCCTCTGGTGTCTCGTGGCGCCCGGAGGAGGCCCCATGCATTTTCCAGCGACTGGACAATGCATTGCGGGAAGCCCCGCCATTTAGAAGGCATAAAACACCAAATGCGTTTTGAGGGGTCCGAAGAGATGCATGGTGGGCAGCCTGGGGAGGGGCTCGACTTGGGGATGGATGTGCACTGGAGTCTTAACGTGATGTTTACTCGACGCTTAACGTGATGTTTTCTCGACCCTGCCCCCGGTTTAGCGCTTAATTGCTGTTTAGGGTTTATAGCTTGCTTTTCAACATTTAGGGAGGTTTTGGTGAAGGGTGTATGTAGGGTTCAGGATTTAGGGTTTCAGGGCTCAGGGTTCAGACCCGAAATAAACCCTAAGCCCCAAACCCCAAACCCCACACCCTAAACCCTAAACCCTAAACCCTAAACCCTACACCCTAAACCCTACACCCTTAGGGGCAGGCGAGGCGCAGTATGGAACTGACAGCAAGCCAAGCAAGACCCCGAGCAGCGCGATGATGATCCTTGGCTGGCGGCGTTTGTGGCACCAAAATCTGGGTTAGGGTTTAGGGTTTAGGGTTTAGGGTTTAGGGTTTCGGGTTTAGGGTTGAGGGTTTAGGGTTTAGGGTTTGGGGTTTGGGGTTTAGGGATTAGGGTTTAGGGTCTGCGGTTTGGGGTTTGGGGTCTGGGGTTTGGGGTTTGGGGTTTAGGGTTTAGGGGCCCAAGTTTCCTTACACCTCAGAGCACCCTAAAACCCCCAAACCCTGAACTACATACCTAAACCCTACACCCTCAACGTAGTATGGGGTTCACGGCTTGAGGTTGCGAGCGCAGGGTCAAGTCCACGAGCGTTCGGCGGCTGATCCATGGCTCATCCAGGAGCTCCTTCTTCACCAAGGAGTTAGGGTTTAGGGTTTAGGGTTTAGGGTTTAGGTTTTCGGGTTCAGGGTTTAGGGCTTATAGGGCTTATAGGGCTTAGGGTTTAGGGTTAAGAAAAGGTTAAGGCAGGGTTTGGGGTTTGGGGTTTTTAGGGCTTATAGAGTTCAAGGGTTTACACGGTTTGGACTTACAGCGATAATGGGGCTTAACGGGTTTGCATGGCTCAGAAGGTTGCTAGAGCTTATAGAGTTTATAGAATTTATAGCCGTTTATAGGGTGTAGGGGCAGACGGGTTTCGGGGAAAACTGCAGGGCTTTGAGAATTCCCCAACATGCTCAATAAACCCTGAAGCCTGGAAACCCTAAAGCCTAAACAAAACCCCAAGACACCCACACCTCAAGAGGCTAAACCTTATACCTTAAGGAAGCCATAGAGCCCGTAAACACAAGACCCAAACCCTAGACCCTAAACCCTAAACCCTAACCCTAAACCCTAAACCCTAAACCAAAATAGAACCTCAGCCCAGAATCACAACACCTTCAAAGCTCCCAGGCTCGATCCTTGAGGGCGTTGTCTCCTGCCTGGCGAGAGGTTTAGGGTTTAGGGTTTGGGGTTTAGGGTTTAGGGTTTGGGGTTTAGGGTTTAGGGTTTAGGGTTTAAAGGCGTGGAGGCCATGTCCCGACCCAAGATGCTCTCGGGGTTTAGGGTTTAGGGTGGGCTTAGGGTTTAGGTTTTAGGGTTTAGGTACCAGTGCGCTCCAGAACCCGGCTGTGCCGCAGCAAACCATGCGGCAATCCGGTTTGCTTTTGGCTTGGTTTGTCGTCGGCGCAGCTTCTCTTACTCCACCCCTCACACTTGCGAAGTTGCGATCGTGTCAAGCAAGTAGATTCACCTTGCCTATTAGATTCAACAGCCTGCGAAGCGACGGAGAACATGATGAATGGAGAGAGCTGCAACCTGGTTGGTTTTGGCCGGGCTACTGGTTCCGGGCAGAAGCAATGGTGCTGGACCCGAGACAGCCTCCTTTCTTTCGTTCCTTCCTTCTTTCTCTGTCTTTGTCTTCCCTGAATTCAAGAGTAACCCTTCACGTTCTGTTGGTCTCTCTCTCTCTCTCTCTCTCTCTCGCCTGCATTTAGGCTTGCTTGTGATTCCTGTTGAGTCACTTCTTTGGATGTCTGTTAGCTTACAACACCCGCAAGGTTTTTGCTTCAGGGTTGGCGGTTACATGCTCTGACTGCTTTCGGAACACGGCGAGACCCCAAAAAAACCCTCGGCAATCGGAAAGTCCTTAAGAAATCTCCCACCCTCGAGCCCAGATATTTCGAGCGTGGGCAGTGGCCTGCAAGCACGAAAACTGCTTGGGGAAAGGCTCCGGAATTAGGTGATTGTGAAGGGATCCGACTATGTAGGAGTCTATATGACATCTAAAGCCTACACCCCAAGGGCCCCAGACCCCTAACCGAACAGGTTCAGGGTTTCGGGTTTAGGGAGCAGAACCCCCAAGCGCTGAACCCTTAATCCTAACCCCCTAGACGCCCATTCCCCCTAAGTGAACCAAATTTAACGCCCTAAAAATTAAACGTGCGGAGACATCTTTCATATGCGTAGATGGCTGGCAATCTCGCTACGAGGCTGCGGCTACCAAGCTGCGGCCCCCGTGTGAGGAAGCTGATTCCTGGCCATTTTGAAGCCTCGTTCGCTTTGGGGATCTTCCGCCAGCTTCCTGGTCAGTGCAGGCCTCGACCCGGTTGACCAGGCGCTTCATTGCTGAGTTCGTGCTCAGCACGCCTTCCGGGTCTATGTGAATGTACATGACATCCTTCTCATGTGCATCGAAGATGTTCTTTGAGTAGTTGTCATCGACCAGTACACCGTTCTTGCCAGCAATGGAAAGAATCAGCGCAGCTTTCGAGAGTCGCTTCTCCATGCTCATTATGCGCTGAAGGAGAGGGTTCTGCTCTCCTGTCTTTTGCAAGTGATGCAAGGCATCGATATCATCCTGAACATCAAACCAGAAACCCTCAGCTGCTTCCATCCCATCCTTGTCACCATTCTCAAACAAATGGCGCAGCGATTGGTTCCTCGCCATGTCGGCCGGCCCAAGAAAGCTGCTGAAAAGATCCAGGTTGTAGCCAGCTGCTCCCAAGAGCGCCTTAGAGGTCTGAGGTGTACCCATAGTGAGCAGATGTACTCGGATACCAGACGACACCAACCGCTGCAGCGAGTTTTGTAGCTGCTCACGAACCTCGCGGCTTCCAAGCACGGAGCTGTCGGAGAAGTCTACAGCATCAGCTGCAGCTGCCATGCGTTCGTCCAGGCCACTCCAGTTTATTTCTGAGCCCTCGGATCCTTGGGGGTCCTGCGCACAATCTGAAACGCGAAGCCCGCGACATCTCTCAAGCAAGGGAAGAACATATCCAGACACACCCTCTTTGTTTGAGGCGGTTAGGGTGCCATCGAAATCGAGGAAAACGTCCGTGACTTTCGCGGCGTCCACCTTGAAGGTGGGAAGCTCCCCTGGTCGCTCTCGCACAGGCGCAAGGACTTTGCAAAGTGGGCTTTCCGATGCCATTCCGAGAATCTAGGGCTTAGGATTCCGGGGCACTTATGCGTCCAACAAGGAAATCTCTAGCAGCACCCTGCCAAAATAACAAAAAGCCTATAGTCACCAGCATATCCCCTTAATAAGGCCCTTCTACCAAAACAGACTGCCCAAAAAACGCACGAGCTAAATAGGCTCCTATGCTACTCATGATCTGAGGCTGTGGGTCAAAGGGAGTCTCCGAACTCGAGCCCAAAAATATGAAATAATCCTGACTTTTGCATGGTTTTGGGTTTTAGGTTTAGGGTTCAACTCTGTGGCAGGTCGTCTGTAGCAAGTCGTCTGCCGTGATTCGCCACGCTCAACCAAGACCCAAACAGAAACCCCCAAACCAAAACCATCTCGAACCCAAACACTGACACTGGAAACCTTGCTAGAGTTTGGCTTGCAGGCGCAGGGTACCCTAAAACCCGAATCCCAATATTCCGAACGTCATCCTCTTCACTTTCATGCCGCGCCTCTTCCGCATGTGGTTCGGTGGCTTCGTGCGCTGCCTCCTCCTCAGTGCCAACCCGGGTTTAGTGGCTTTGGGGGTTTGAAAAGCTGGGGAGCCTTAGAGATCTTAAGGAGTCTCAGAAGTCTTACAAGTCTTATCAAAACCAGGTATGAGGTTTGCTGTCTACAGAAACCCCAAAACCCATGTGTTTTTGAAGGTCTTGGAGCTCTTTTGGGGTTGCTTAAGATGAAGCTCTCCTAGGGTCTAAGGTTCGGACTCCGGGGATTGAGGCTTAGACCTTTGTAATTTGGGTTTAGGGTTTAGGGTTTAGGGTTTAATTAGGGTTTAGGGTTTGGGGTTTAGGGTTTAGGGTTTAGGGTTTAGGGTTTAGGGTTTAGGGATGATTCTGTGTACGTATACCGCTTCAGGGATTGAGGCTCCCAGACCCCTGAGGCTGCTTTGAGAGTTCAACCTCCAGACCTCGCTGACCTCTACGTGTTCACTTAGGGTTTAGGGTTTCGGGTTTAGGGTTTGGGGTGTAGGGTTTAGGGTTTAGGGTTTCGAGCATAGATCATACATATCCATGAATCATGCAACGCTGATAGAGCAGTATGTATGTATCAGGTTAGAACCCCCGCTGAGCTGTGAAGATGCCTGATATTTTCAGAATGGGAAGTCCTTGCTGGCCGTACTCATGCTATCAACTTGTGAAAACCCCAGCTAAACCCCAAACCCCAAACCCCAAACCCCAACTGATTCACCAACCCCAAACCCCAAACACCAACGACCATGAGGCCCCAAAATGGGGGTGCATTGGAGGGGTGAGAATGTCCCTTCCCTCGCGATTCATGAACCCACCCACTGGTCTTGACAGCATCGTCGGGGCTACGGCATGTTGGGGTTGAGAAACTTGGGTTTAGGGTTTAGGGAGAAACTTGGACACCTCCAAAACTACTGCTTGCTGAAGAAGCCCCCCCCCAAAAAAAAAAAAAAAAAAAAAACACACACACACACACACAGACACACACTATTCTTCCTTATATGGATTCTTCTTCTTGAACTTTTTGGTGGTTCTTAAGCAACTAGTAGAACAGGAGGTGTGGTAGCCTGCAGGTAAAGGAGGACAAAGGCTTTTGCTTGGGCACCCCCTGACATATTCAGGATGCCCAAAGAATGTCAGGGGGCTCCCCAAAAACCAAAACCCTTGAGGCTCAAAGGGGCTCCTGGATGAAGGTCGATGGGGGCCTTAATGGTTAGAATAGAATTTTGGGGGTTCTTGTAGAATACCTATCAAGGGACCACAAGGGAATACATTAGTACTCATTCCGACCCCTATATAGTAGATGGAGAGAAAGGTCCCCTGCATCAAAAAGTTTGGGTTTGGGCCCAGCTTCCTTCTCGAACCCTGCCCAGAGCCCACCAACGAAACTACATGAACGGACACTGGGTTCACTAGACCCAGGAGCAACCTAGGAATAACAGAGTACCCTCTTTGGTTTAAAAGGGGATTCTAAGGGAACCTACACCCTAAAAAAGGGGAACTAGCGCCTACTCTGGGTCCTAGTTTATGAAGCTATGCGAGGGTTGATGCCTTGAGCCAATGGATGTTGCAGGACAGGCACGAAGAGCAAACCGCTGTCTACACCAAGTGGTGGCCTCTTTTTGAGAACACCCGTCACCCTTTCAGAGACATCGTTGGGATTTCTGTCTGCTTCAGAGCAAGGCGCCATGTCTTTGCTCAGCCGCTCAATCCTCGACATATGTGAAGCTCTGCAGCTGGACCGTCGCAGGTGGTATGCAGCGTACCATTGCATCTCGTGCGATACTCTCGAATCTGCAGAGCTCAACGTGACAGTGGCCTCGGTCCTTCACATAGATTCCGCAGGGCTTATCGGCGAGGTCGTCTAGAAAATCGTCGAAATGGCAATTCACTGCATGTACCACTGCCTCGTCTGCAATCAAGACACCAGTCGCGCCAGAGTCCCAGCCATCTCCACGAATCCAGCAGTCCCGAAGTGTGACGCGAGTGTTATTGGTGGCTTCGACGCACAACTTGTGCGAAGTCACGGTGCACCGCGAGATCGTAGGAGTGCCTCCGCTGCATGTCATAGGCGTCTCAAAGAAGTCGATGTCGCACAGCATGGCATCCCGGCATCCGTCAGCAAATGACAGAGCTGATCCAGACGCTCCTCGGCCACCACAGGCGACCCTGATTCTGGTGGCCTGCTGTCCATGGTCTCCCCGGGCAAGAGGCTGGTCAATTCCTTGGGGCACACCACCGCCCCGGATGGTCAGTGGCTTGTCGATGACCACGATGTCTTCAATGTCATGCTCGCCTGCCATGAGTGTGACGATGCCCCACTTCGGACACAAAGCAATGGCAGCCGCAATCGAGCTCCCAGGAAAGACCTTCAAGGGTTCGCCTGCAAGGGGCGCAAAGCTGACGATGGTCCATAGTGCGGCGTTGGGTGCCGCCGATGCCAGAGCGTCACACACAAACTTCGCTCGCCATGGGCACCAGCCGAGGAACTCAGAACCGATGAGCTCCGCTAGCTGTCTTGCTGCCATTGTGCTGCAACGAACCGGCAGAGTGGGTTGTGCGTTGCTGTGCTTGGGGAGCCCGTGTTGCCTCAACCTCACTACCGTCCATACCAAGAACCCTAAACCGTTAAACCTTAAACCCTATAAACCCTATAAACCCTGTAAACCCTGTAAACTCTATAAACCCTAAAAACCCGATAAACCCTATAACCCTTTAACCCCTATAAACCCCATAAACCCTAAAAACCCCATAAACCCTATAAACCCTGTAAACCCTGGAAACGCTAAACCCCAAACGCAAACTCCTACGCAGCGACTGTCGTCGTGTGTTTCAATTGCATTTTCCACTCCCGGATTGGCTTCGAACCCGAGCCGGAAAGGCCGGACCTTTGTTGGGTTTTGGGTTTAGGGTCTAGGGTTTAGGGATTAAGATTTAGGATAGAGGGTTTGGGGTTCAGGGTTTAGGGTTTAGGATTTAGGGTTTAGGGTTTATGCAGTCTTTACTTCCTTGAAACGTCACCAATTAGGCCCTATTTGGGATCTACCTTTGTGACTGAACCTGACAAGATTGAAAGCAGCACAGGAGCTGCATCAAAGAGCAGTTTGAGAAAAACCCTAAACCCTAACCCTAAAACCCTACAACCCAAAAACCCTAAAACCCTAGAATGAGGCCCTAAATCCCTGCCGAACACCCTAAAACCCTAAAACCCTGAGCTTGCACACCTTCTTCGGCGGAAAGAGAAACAAGCGAAACCTCCTGAAGGTCTGGGCGCAAACAGGCCCTTAAACAAACCTCGAACCAAGTCAACGCTAGAACCAAATAACCCCTCAAGACCCGCAATAAAAGAACTTAGGCTTTACACACCCCAAACCCGAAACCCTAAACCCTAAACCCTAAACTAAGGTTTAGTGTTTCGGGTAGCCCAACCCGAAGACTTCAACTGATCCGGGGCGTGGGCAGCAATCGGCACTGCCAGCTCGCGGGCTTGCTCAGCCATGACAGGCCAATTCGGGGTGCAAACCCACAAAAGGCAGCAGGTTATTGGGTAGTGGGTAAAAACATGTTGGATTTAACGTTTAAACGAAGCCGTAAACTGGGCCGTTACGATTCTGTGGTTTGGGGGTGGGGGGGGCTGCGGATGGGGTTAGAGTGCCGACATAGGACTTCAATGTAAGCTTAGCAGCTCCTGGGGTTGGGGTCAGAATTGGGCTTTCGATGCTACAGTAGGAGTATGGGTTGTAGAGACTGCGACCACTCCACCCGGCTATAAGCCAAACGTTGAGAAGAGGCCTCCGCGGCATTCCTGACAACCGCAGAGCCTACGGAGTCTTCATGTCTAAGGTTACCCTAAACCCTAAACCCTAAACCCTAAACCCTAAACCCTAAACCCTAAACCCTAAACCCTAAACCCTAAACCCTAAACCCTAAACCCTAAACCCTAAACCCTTACCCCTAGATCCTGAACCCTAAGCCCCTATAGACCCTGAGTCCCAGACAAATGCCTTGGCGCTGCTCTCCGCCCTAGGCCCCGAAAGCTCCGCAAACGACAAGCCGCAAGCGTCCCAAGGTGAAAGCCCGCCCATGGTTTGGGGTTTGGGGTTTGGGGTTTAGGGTTTCGGGTTTAGGGTTTAGGGTTTGGGGTTTGGGGTTTAGGGTTTAGGTTTTAGGGTTTGGGGTTTGGGGTTTAGGTTTTAGGGTTTAGGGTTTAGGGCTTGGGGTGTGGGTCAGGCCCGGCGAACTTGAGGGCTGAACGGGCATCAGGCAGGATGCGGGCGCTTGGGGCCCTTGAAGGGCTTGGGAGGGCCGCTTGGGGTTTTGGGGGGTTCTCGTTCTCCCTGAAACCCTGAACGCCCTGAATTCCCAAATCCTTTTAGAGCTTAGGGTGTAGGGTTTAGGGTTTAGGGTTCAAGGTTTTAAGGTTGAGGGTTAAGTGCTAGTAGCCTCTTTCTTCCTCCGCCTCTCCAGCCTCTGGCTCGGCTCTTGCCTCACTTCAGCGGCACGAACTGCGAGTTCTTGCCTCAAGCAGGTGCGGTTCGAGGAGACTGGAAATGAGTCGGGTCTAGGGCTCAAAGTTTAGGGTTCAGACCCTCAAAGCAATCCTGCACACCAACGTGCTCACGCCGTTTGGGAAACTTTGGAGCCCTAGAAACCCTTTACCCTGAACCCTGAACCCGGAAACCTGAACCCTAAACCCTAACCCTAAACGCCAAAGCCCAAAGCCTAAAGCCTAAACCCTAATTAAACCTCAAACCCTGAACCCTAACATCTAAACCCTAAACCCTAAGGCCGGCCAAGCCCAGCGCCCATCATTCCGGCTCGCCCGTGCTTGATGGGCCTCGGTGTCCAGATCCGAGGGCTCAAGGCTGTGGTTTAGGGTTTAGGGTTTAGGGTTTAGGGTTTAGGGTTTAGGGTTTAGGGTTTAGGGTTTAGGGTTTAGGGTTTAGGGTTTCGTCTCTATGGATAAGCTTTTGGATCCCGAAGAAGTCCAGAAATCCTGAGGCCCCAAGGGCCTCAGGCAGCACGGTGGCTCATGTAGAGGGGGAGACGTTGGTTCAAGGCCGGGGTTACCCTGGCAAAGGGCCGTAACTACATCAGGATCCACCCTAAACCCTAAACCTAGCCCTAAACCCTAAACCCTAAACTCTAGCCTAAACCCTAAACCCACCACCCTGTTTGCTTAGCAATTGAAACATGGTACACATCTGAACCCGGAAAACACAAACGACACCCCAAATCTTGCCCCCTAAAACCTCTAAACTCTCTTAGCCCGAAACCCTAAACCTGTAAACCCCAAAGGTACCAATGGCGGCACTCGTCACGCAGAACGAGGCCCTACCCCCTAAACCCTAAACCCTAAACCCTAGACCCTAGACCCTAAACCCTGAACCCTAAACCCTAAACCCTAAACCCTAAACCCTAAACCCTAAGCCCTAAACCCTAAGCCCTAAACCCTAAACCCTAAAAGACCCAGTCGCTTGTAGGTGATCGAGAACTCGCCCAGGTAATGGCCGATCATCTCCTTGGCATGCATGCCCTTTGGGGGCTTATGAAGGAAGGAGGCCTATATCATTTCGGGTTTAGGGTTTAGGGTTTAGGGTTTAGGGTTTAGGGTTTAGGGTTTAGGGTTTCGGGTTTAGGGTTTAGGGTTACATCAGGGTATCCCCCTGTCGTAGCTGCGTTTCAATCGTAGAACCTTCTAGGAACTTAAGCCCAAACTCCAAAGAAGCCCACCAATCCAACAGGGTTTAGGGTTTAGGGTTTAGGTTTCGGAAAATACCCTCCACCCTAAAACCTGAACCCATAGCCCGAAGAGGCCGCGGCAGGCTTGATCTCTACGTTGATGTACCTTGGGCTGAGGACCGATGGCCGGTGGTGTAGGGTTGAGGTTTGCTTCCAAACGCCGACAGAACGCCTGCTCACCCTCAACCCGAAATCCAACGAGCCGTCTTACACCGCCCCTCCAATCCCTCTCTCCCCCCCACCCCCGGCCAAAGAGAGCTTGCCTCGCCCTCCCTTCAGCAGCACAGGGTGCATCACCATCAGGGTTTTGCAGCTTCGGGAAGTCACATTGAGGCTAAACCCTAAACCCTAAACTCTCAACCGGAAGCTCCAAAGCCCTGACCCTGAAACCCCAAAGGGAGCAAAGGCCAGGGTACTGCTTTCCGTTGTAGACGCCCACCACGGAGCCTGAATTCAGCTGCTTCATGGGGTTTAGGAGGGTTTAGGGTTTAGTAGTTGGCAAGGGCTTCGGGTGTAGGGTTGTGGGTTCTCTTTTTGGGGTTTTTTGGTGAAAGCCTAAAACCCTAAGTCAAGACAGGTGCGGTTTCAAGCCTAACGGGCTCGCCATGATGGTACCTCCTTGAAGACATTGGGGTTTAGGGTTTAGGGTTTAGGGTTTAGGGTTTAGGGTTTAGGGTTTAGGGTTTAGGCGAGGGGGGGATTGGGGTTATGGTGCAAGCTTCGAAAAGCCCAAAATCTTAGCTTGAGACTACTCTGTGCCGCCGAAATATCACACGTTGCCATTCCTGGTATGTTTATATACTACGATGCTTATTAGCATTCCTAATATTCTTACTTCTAAGACGATGTCCCTTGGGCCACAGGGTTCATTCCACTTGGGGCCACGGGAACTCTGGGGTGTTTTTTTTTCTTTTGGGGGGGGGGGGAGGGGGGGCGCCTGAAGAACCTCTACGAATTTCTAGGGGTCTTCAACCCACAACCCTAAACCCTAAACCCTAAACCCTAAACCCTAAACCCTAAACCCTAAACCCTAAACCCTAAACCCTAAACCCCAAACCGAAGGGCTTTAGGGTGTTAGGGCTTGCGCACTTACGGGCTCGGAAGTTGACTTGGGATTTCCACAATCAACGCCACGGAAGAGGAAGAAACGCCGACAAGGCTCCGATCATCTCGGGCCTTGCATAGGGTTTAGGGTTTAGGGTGTAGGGTTTAGGGTTTAGGGTTTAGGGTTTGGGGTTTAGGGTTTAGGGTTTAAGGTTTAAGGTTTAAGGTTTAGGGTTTGGCGTTTGGGGTTTGTAGGCCCACATCCCAAGCCATCGGAGCTGCCCCGAACACATCCGTTTTGAAATGTCGGGCTTAAGGGTCTTCGGGTAGAAGGGCTTGAGGGTTCTAGTGTTTGGGGTTTAGGGTTTAGGGTTTGGGAATGTTAAGGTTGACGAGTTGTTCAGGCTTAAAGGTCAGGCCCTTCTGAGCAGAGTCCCGGGCTGTTCAGGCAAACCTCTAGACTTCTGCTCCCTAGCCCCTGAACTCGAAAACCCCAAAGCCCCTAAACGCCCCAACCCTAAAAACCCCCGAGGCCGGAGCCAAAACCCCCAAACCCCCAAACCCCCAAACCCCCAAACCCCCAAACCCCAAAACCCCAAAACCCCAAAACCCCAACACCCCAAAACCCCAAAAGCCCAAAAGCCCAACAGCCCAAAAGCGAAAAAAAACCCAAAACCCAAACCCCCAAAAGCCCAAAACCCCAAAAGCCCAAAAGCCCAAAAACCCAAAAGCCCAAAAGCCCAAAGGCCCAAAGGCCCAAACGCCCAAAGGCCCAAAAGCCCAAACTCAAAACCCCAAAAGCCCAAAAGCCCAAAAGCCCAAAACCCCCTGCACCCTAACATCCCAAAGCCCTAAACAGGCTTGAGTTCTGATCGCCATATCCGCATCAATGACTATTACGCCCTTTTCTTGCAAGCAAGCCCCGGAAACTGAAACCCTAAACCCAAACCCTAAACCCTAAATCCTCTTCTCTTCACATCTTCAGCTAAAAGTTTTGAAGCGCCAAGCAGTGCCCGACAGTACTAGGTTACTTAGGGTTTCTTGGTTTAGGGTTTGTAGGTTTAGGGTTTGTAGGCTTTTAGGCTTTTAGGCTTGTAGGCTTGTAGGTTTGTAGCGTTTATGGTTTAGAAGTATTTCGGCCTACAAGCCAAAAGCCCCCAGGCCCCTGAAGAACTAAACCCTAAACCCTAAACCCTAAACCCTAAACCCTAAACCCTAAACCCTAAACCCTAAACTCCCTTCACCGGGATGCACGATGACCATGTTTCGCAGATGCGTCTTGACAGCCTCGCTGATGCGTTTATCGTGTGGGGTTCAGGGGATTGGGTGATCCCTTCTGAAGACAAGGTGCTTCGCAAGTAAACTAGGAGTATCAAGGGGTTTCGCTTGCTTGCTTGCTGTGGCCTCATACCTCCTGCGCAAAAGGGATAAAAAAGGGTACACTTGGGAGTTTCGAACTGGATTTCCCATCCGACGCGACCCAACAAAACTCTAACCCGCACTGAACCTGAACCCCCGACAGCCCTAAACCCTAAGGCCAAAGGCCTAAACCCTAAACCCTCGCCCCACAAAGCCGAAACATTCGTTCACGCCTCCGGCTTCTCGCCATAGGCGGTCTCGCGCTTGGCCTAAGCTTGGGGGTTGGCAACCCCCCCCTTCACCGAACTGAGGTTTGGGGTGTAGGGCTTTTGAGTTTAGGGTTTCACACACGATTTAGGGTTTAGGGCTTTAACACCCCCCACCCCCACTTAATAATGGGGTTTAAGGTTTAGGATTCAGGCTATCAGTGATACACGATATCGGGATGTTCCTTTTCTTGTTCCAGGGTGGGTGGGAGTTGGACATTTGGGATGGGTTACAGAATAGGGCGCAGAGTCCAGGGCTTTGGTTTAGGACTTAGGCTGGGGTTCGCGGGCTTAGGTTTTGTGTGATGTTTGGGGGCTTGGAGATGCAGATGCTTATTTCGTTGGGGCTCATAGGGCTTGGGGTGCAGGCATTGAAGGTTTAGGTGGTTTATGGTTTAGGGTTGCGGGCAAACCTTAAACCCGAAGCGATGGTTTGGGGTGCTAGGAACACAGTAATTTCAGGGTGCACGGGATGACCAGGGTAGCAACGTTTTCCCGTGTGCTTTTTGGTCATCACCTACTCGGGTTTAGCCGGTCGAGACTTGTTAGAGGGGTTCATGGCTTTCGCGTCTTCGCCTCGAACCCTAAACTGGCCCTAAACCTTGTGTTCAGGGCTTTGAGTCGTATTCGCGGACGACGCCTGGAAAGAGACCCAATAGCGGAGGTGCTAGAGGGGTCCGGGGTAGGGTTGAACCCCAAAATGCACAGGTCCACGGGGTTGGCTTAAAGCCCACTCCCCCCTCCCTTCCCCCCGAACCGCCCCCCCGAACTAGCCCCTGTTCCCTTCCCCCAAAAAGCGCATGCCTTGCGAAGCTTCTTCAGCACAGTGATGGGCCTGAGCTCGACCGGTTGAAGGCTGAGGGTTGAGGGCTTAGGGTTCGCGACCGTAGGGATTTTAAGTAGGGATTTGGGGTTTGAGGATGCGGGGCTTTGCGCCCCAAGAAACACCCTGAATCCAAAGCCGCTAGTTGAACCCATGCCAGATAACCATTTTTGAAGGAGTGATATTTAGGTGGCATTCAGGGTTCAATAATGTTTTTGGGGGGTTCTCTGGACCCCCTGAACAGCCCCCAAAAACCCAAAGTCCTCCGTCAGTGCTGACCCTCAAGAAGCCACCATGAACAGTACAGCCTATGACCCCCGCAGAGCCCCAGACCCTGCCCTCCAAACCCCAAAGCCCCAAAAGACTTAAACCCTCAACCCTAAACCCTAAATCCTAAACCCTAAGCCCTGACGAAACTGGGTCCTCCGACTTCCGCTTGATCCCGCGCGAGAACTTCCGGCGCTGACGTGCGCAGAAGAGCTCCATGAGGTCCTGTTCGAGGGTATATAGGGTTTACAGGGGTTTAGGGATTAGGGCTCAGGGGGTTTGAGGCTGTTAGGTCATTCTTGCTGCACTTGATGGGGGTTTATAGGGTTGATAGGGCTTTAGGGATTAGTGTTCAGGGGTTTGAGGCTGTTAGGTCATCCTTGCTGCACTTGATGGGGGTTTATAGGGTTGATAGGGCTTTAGGGATTAGTGTTCAGGGGTTTGAGGCTGTTAGGTCATTCTTGCTGCACTTGATGGGGGTTTATAGGGTTGATAGGGCTTTAGGGATTAGTGTTCAGGGGTTTGAGGCTGTTAGGTCATCCTTGCTGCACTTGATGGATTGTACCTTATTATTGTTTTTGGCCGGGGGGGTTTAGGGCAAGTCAGGCACGGATGTCTTCATGGGACTCCGACCCAGCACCTAAGCCCCAGTCCGCCCAAAGCTTCGCGTTTTCGGCTGAGGGTCGCGAAGCCCTAAACCCTCAATCCTAAACCCCAAGCCCTGAACCCAAAATCCTAAACCCTAAGCCCTACGTCGACTCCTGGTTGCTCATGTCCAGCAACTTGTCCAGATCAATTCCCCCTTAGGATGAAGCTGCGGATGGCAAGCGATTAGGGTTTAGGGTTTAAGGTTTAGGGTCTAGTGGTTTAGGGATTTGGGTTTATGGACCTGTTTTCTGGCTTCGTCAGTTGAGCTCCCTGGCCCTAAGTCTGAACCCACGTATTCCTGAGGGCTTGAGGCCTTGACATGCTGTAACGGCTTTTGGGCCGACAGGGTTGCGAACACCTAAAACCCTAACTGAATTTAAACCCCCTCGCAGGTCACAGGCTGGCTCAATACACCTACCCAACAGGTTCAAGAGCAGGAGGAATACTGGCATCAAGTGGCGGAGCGACAAAGGCAACTATCTCGGGCCAAGAAAGTTACTTCGTGCCTGCTCTAAGGCGAAAGCTGGTCGCCTGAGCACAGTTTTGACCGATGTGCTGACCGTTTTCTGCATAGAAAGCCTGCGGGGGCAGGGAGAAAAATGGGCAGCAGGACGGATCTGCAGCCCAGCAAAGCCAAAGTGACGGGTATCCTGCCTAGACATGGCAAATGCAAGGGAACTGAACACGTGCAACACCCCAATAAATTCGCAAGAACGAAGCTGGGGTGAGGGGAGAAGCGGAGGCAGCATGAACAAAGAAGCTGAGCTGAAAGTAGGATGCTGGTTATGGGGGAACACGGGTGTCGGCATCTCCTAGATGGCAAATGGGGGCCCAGCAGAGCAGGGCGGCAGGAACGAAGCCGCAGGGGCAGGGTGTCAGCGGGAAGCGAATGAAGCGACAGCGTCCGTCCGGAACCAAAGGCGAAATTCCGGAAACGGAGAAGACGATGGCACTATCGCTCTTGCAGGCAAGGAAAGGGCGAGAGAAGAGTGTCGCCCCCCCTCGTCCAAGACGCAAACCTTGTTAGCGCCGCCCCTCGGGGTCTCACCTACCACGGACATCGTACCGCCCCTGAAGAATCGTTGCACGAAACCTAAACCCTAAACCCCATAAACCCTAACCCCAAAACCCTAAAACCCTAAAACCCTAAACCCTAAACCCCAAACCCCAAACCCTAAACTCTAAACCCTAAACCCTCCAAAACGACCCGGGGATTCAAGGTCTCGGCGGTAGGAGTACTTCTTGAAGGTGCGCTTCTTGGGTGCATCCTGGAAGCAAAGTTTAGGGTTTAGGGTTTAGGGTTTAGGGTTTATAGGGTTTAGGGCTTGGGGTTTGAGGTTTAGGGTTTAGGGTTTAGGGCTTAGGGCTTAGGGCATTTGAGGGTTCAGGGCTTTAGGGGTTCCTGAGAGGCCTTTTGAAGCCTTCCGGCTTAGGGTGCAGAGATGGGGGTTTCCCATAATTAGGTGTACCTTCTTGTTGCCCTTATTTTCAGGGGATCTTTGTGTTTGGGGGTCTATATTGGGGTCCCCTATTTTCGTCAACACTCATATAAGGGTTCAGGGCTTTTGGGGGGTACTTAGGCCTTTTAAATGCCGAGGGCTTAGAGTGTATAAGGCTCAGGGTTTTCAGCCTTGGGTTTACCGCCGGCTTCATGGGGCTTAGGGCCACAGGACCTCAACGTATCTGCTCTTCCATGTCCCAAGATGCCCAAAGGGCACCAAAACCATGAACATGAGACACGGATACTCCTGGGGTTACCTAAGCCCCAGATATGGCCTTAGACCTCAGGGCCTTGACACCTTGTGCTTCCCGGGAGTTGGGGCTCATAGAGTGCTCTTCAGGGCTGAGGGTGCTCCCAAAATCCCCCTGCGCCTCTCCCTCCGCCATGGCTGGCACTGGTAAGCAGGTCTCGGAAAGGCAAAGGCGGGGCCGTGTCCCTTTGAGCCCCGGGTAGTTGAGGGTTTGTACAGGGGAGAGGAGGTACGTTTAGGGTGCATGGGGTTGAGAGGGCATCAGGTGTTGTCTATACTGGCCAGGGTACCGTGAGGATCCGATTCCACTACCGCGGGAAGAGGCCGTGCCAGCGCGCAGGCTGAGCACTGCCGCCAGAGTTCTGAGGCTCGCATGTACATATACAGCTTTCGTCTTTGTGAACCCTGCTTTCGCAGTCCTGTTCGGCTACGTACGGCTTCGCCGTACTCCAACACCGTGTTCTCGCATTTTGGGGGCGTCAGCCATCAACCCATGATGCATGCGCAAATCGTATGTCGTCCCCAACCCTGGTGGAGGGCATACAAGAAACCAGAGCCTCGACCTACTTCTTGAAGGGTTACCTAAGAATCCTTCTTAAGAGGTTTCGCGCTTCGGGTTTAAGGCCCCAGCACCCTACAAAGGCAGGATTTGGGTTGTTCAGGCAGAGGTGACCGGTGCTCTGGTGTCGTGATGCTTGGAGGTGGTGGACGGGGTGAGTGTCCCGAAACCCTACACCCTCCAAAAGTGCAACACCCTAAGCCCTGAGACCTAGACCCTAAGCCCTAAGCCCTAAACCCTAACGGGAAATGTGCGAGAATGCAGCGCTTCAACACAACACGTGCAAGCCAGTCTCATCTAAGCTGGCCCTGGGACACCCCAACCGAACCCATCCCAACTTCCAGCTACCAAAGGCCCCGAACCCTAAAGCAGCACCAGGAATTCGCAGCCCTACCCCCCTAAACCCTAAACCCTAAACCCTAAACCCTAAACCCTAAACCCTAAACCCTAAACCCTAAACCCTAAACCCTAAACCCAAACCCTAAACCCTAAACCCTAAACCCCAAACCCCAAACCCTACGGGTGTGTGCAGCCGGAGCCAGCCTCCTCTGCTTCGCAGTATGGAGTGGCTTCACTTCATTCAAAACATTTCTGACTTCGATCTAAGATACCGACGCCAAAGCCCCCCAAAGACCAACCCCCAAACCCAGCAAAAGCCTGCCTAAATTTCCTAAGCCCTAAACCCTAAACCCTACTTACACCCTAAACCCTCTCAACCCTAAAGCCTAGATGAAGTTGCCTAAGCCCTAAACCCTACGAGCCCCCTAAGCCTCACTGGATCTTGAAGCCCGCCGCGATGGTGTTGGAGGCTCTCAGGCAATGGTCCACCTGCCATCAGCCGGGTGGGCTCTCATATCGGGTTTAGGGTTTAGGGTTTAGGGTTTAGGGTTTAGGGTTTAGGGTTTAGGGTTTAGGGTTTAGGGTTTAGGGTTTAGGGTTTAGGGTTTAGAGTTTAGGGTTTAGGGTTTAGGGTTTAGGGTTTAGACTCTAGTGTCCAGGTGTCAGGGGGGGTAGAATTGGGATTTGGGACCTCGGCTACTCACATTTTCATCTTTTGGGTCTGCGCTTGGCTTTGGGTGAGCTGCGGGATGGCTTTGGGGCTTAGGGTTTAGGTTTCGGGGTTTAGGGTTTAGGGTTTAGGGTTTAGGGTTTAGGGTTTAGGGTTTAGGGTTTAGGGTTTAGGGTTTGTAGGGTGAGGCGGGCTTCCTTGGGACTAAGTCCGGGCCCAAGTAGCCCCCCTCCCACCTATCTCATATTGGCGTAACAACGTAAAGGGTTCTTGCTTTCCTAAGGACCTTGCTTTCCCAAGGACCTCTTGCTAGGAAACCCCTCATACTTTATGCCTTCAACCCGAGGGTCACTGATAAACTCCACTTAGGGCTTTCGGGGGGTGGGTAGGTTTCGGGTTTGGGGTCTGGGGTCTAGGGTTTAGGGCTTGAGGATGTCTAAGGTTTAGGGTTTAGGGTAGGTTAGGGCTTTCTGAGGGCAAAACCTTTTCCGCCGTGACCTGCCACTGCGAAACTCGCTCTCAGAGCGTCATTTGCCACTTCCAAAAGGCGGCAACGACACCAAGCGCATTCGCCGCGGAAGAAGCGACCAACGCATAGACGTTGAACCAGAAAGTTTGCTCGTTTGCAAACCAGAGAGGGGCTTGGTTCGAGAGATTCCACATTCTGCGATGATAGAACAAGGCCGAGAAGTTGTAAAGGAAGAGGAGGGCGTGAACGTAGAAACGCTCTCGAACTTGGAACAGCACGGCCGACATGACACAGACTGCAGCCAAGACGAGGTGCAAGCAGCCTTGATGGCCCATCAAGCACCAGCGAGCGAAGGCGGAGTTCCCCAGTGCCTTCTTCTCCTTCTCCTCAAGCATCTCCAACATCGTGTCCTGTTGAAATAGCAGTGGCATGCCTTGTCCCAGCGATCCCAGGGCAGTGAAGACAAGGACGCATTGGTCCAGCATGGCGCCAAGGCGGCGCAGAGATGGAGCAGGGATGTAATGTGACAGCTACGTCCAGAAATCGGCGCAGAAGCGTTCAAGCTGCGGCACAAGAACAACTCTAACCCCTCAACTCACCTGTAGAATAGCGGTGATGCTGGTACGGCTTCAGGTTTAGGGTGTCAGGGTTCCCCAATACGCTAAACCTATAAACCCTGCAAACCCGACAAAACCCCTAAACCCTTGAGGTTTGGGGTTTAGGGTTTCGGGCGCGGGCGCGCACCTTCGAGCGGGAAGATGACACGTCCACCTCCATAACGCCGAAATCGTATGATGCCTTGGCATGTAGGATGCCGAGATTTTCGGGGCTTGGGTTTGGGGTCTTGGGTTTAGGGGTTTAGGGGTTTAGGGGTTTAGGGGTTTAGGGGGTTTAGGGGGTTTAGGGGGTTTAGGGGTTTAGGGGTTTAGGGGTTTAGGGGTTTAGGCGTTTAGGGGTTTAGGGGTTTAGGGGTTTAGGGGTTTAGGGTTTAGAGCTTAGGGTTGAGGGTTTAGTGTTTAGGGTTTCAGGTTTAGTGTTTAGGGTTTAGGGTATAGGGTTTAGTGTTTAGGTTTAGGGTTTAGGGTAAGGGTAATTCTAGGGCCATAGGGTTGAGGGTTGCCCCTCAATCAATATCTTCAGCTTCACCCCATGCGTCTATGTTTAGGGATTGAGATTTGGGATCCAGGGCTTGGGGTTTAGGATTTGGGGTTTAGGCTTAGGGTTTAGGGGTTCAGGGGTGTGTATTGGACCGGGAGATGTTCAACGCAAGAAAGAAAGCCCCTGAAACTCTGAACCTTAAACCGCAACCCATTCTGAAACCCTGCAACCCTAAACCCCAAAACGTAAAAACCAAATCACCCCAAACCCTAAACCCCAAACCCCGAACCCTAAACCTTGAACCCTTCTTCTGCAAGGCAAAGGTTCTAGATCTGGCGCTGGGTCCGAGCTGAAGATCAGTTCGCGAGCCTAATGGCGACACTTTGAAGAACAGTTGGGTTTAGGGTTTAGGGTTTAGGATTTAGGGTTTAGGGTTCAGGGTTTAGGGTTTGGGGTTTGGGGTTTGGGGTTTGGGGTTTGGGGTTTGGGGTTTGGAGTTGGGGGTTTGGGGTTTTTAGCACAAAGTCTCAGCCTTTGCAGGTTTGGGGTTTTCGGGCTTTTTGGGGGGCTTGGGTTTTAAGGGTTCAAGATCAGCGGTTTAGAGTCTTACAGCAAGGAGTTCGAGTTCAGGATTGCGGGGACTTTCTATATTGTCAGTGATAACCACAGACAGCCCAAACCCCTGAACGCAATTTTTCAGGCTGGAGCGGCCGCCAAAACTCTGCCCTTGGGCTCCACCCCTACAAGCTAAGCCCTCAACCCTCAACCCTCAACCCTTATAATGCAAGGGAGGGCGGGGCTGGTCAACTCCAATCTTTGCCAGCGAGGCTCATCTACTCCGCTGTCTAAACCCCAAACCCCAAACCCCAAACCCTAAACCCCAAACGCTAAACCCTAGGCCCTAAAGCCTAAACCCCAAACCCTAAACCCTAAACCTTCCAAGGGGCGACCGCGACCATAGTCGCCCGGCTGCGATCTCGAGCTCCCGAAAGGGCTGGCAGGCGGCACGTGGGTTTAGGGTTTAGGGTTTAGGGTTCAGGGTTCAGGGTTTAGGGTTTAGGAGGACAAGAAGATGATACCAATGTGCTCAGGCAACCTGATACAACTAAACCCACCACCCACACATCACGGCGGCAAGGACATGGAGAACCCCAAAACCCAAAACCCAAAACCCAACACCCAACACCCAAAACCCAAAACGCAAAACTCACAACCCACAACCCACAACCCTAAACCCTAAACCCTAAACCCTCTCCCTCACTTCCTCTCTCTCTCTCTCTCTCTCTTTGCGCGCTCGCCTGTCCAGCGATTCGTAGTGCCCATCCTGCTAGCTTCAGTTGCAGAAGCCCTGAACCACAAAAAACCCTTTAGGGTTTAGGGTTTAGGGTTTAGGGTTTAGGGTTTAGGGTTTAGGGTTTAGGGTTTAGGGTTTATTTAGGGTTTAGGGTTTATTTAGGGTTTAGGGTTTAAGGTTTAGGGTTTAAGGTTTAGGGTTTAGGGCACCCTGAACCCTAAGGCAATTCGATCTCCGGAGACGAGGATGTGGAAAGGCTTGGATTTGGTAGATTTGGGGGGGGGGGGGGGGGGGGATGTTCGCGATGAAAACGACTCCGTTTGCCTACGTTGGGTCATGTAGGAAAAAGTTAACAGCCCTAAACCCTAAATCCTAAACCCCGAATGAAACCTTAGACAAAATTTGGCCCCACTATTGCAGTCAAAAATCCCCTTGCGTGCGGTTTAGGGTCTAGGGCTTCGGGGAAAGTAACGGACTTAGGGTGATTTCTGGCTGGGGAAGTTGAGGGATTAGGGCAGCTTATTATTAGGGCAGCTTCGGGCCCAGGATAGGTTAGGGTTTAGGGTAGATTGGGCAGTAAGATCTCAAGCGGACCCCAGGCCGATACATAGCCTGGAGAACCCCCTAAAAACTACACGTTGTAGGTCACCAAAGCTTCCTAAGGGCTTCTTGGGAAGAGGTAGGTGCTTAGGGCTTAGGGCTTAGGGGCCTTAGGCGCCTTAGGGGGCTTCGGGGGCTTCGGGCTTAGAGCCAAAGGTTGAGGGCTGAGTTCTCAGGGAACTTCCTAGATGTGTGCGGTTACGCTGCATGCACATGCTCGCGTGCAAACTGCCACGTCTCCTCAAGCTCGGCCCTTCTGTGTTGCTCAGGGTTTAGGGTTTAGGGTTTAGGGTTAGGGGTTAATGGGTTAGGGTGTGGGGCCCAAAACCAACACCCAAGGCAAAAAACACCCCGAATTCCTGTGCTGAGGGTGGAAGGTTGGTTACTTCCTAGCAGTCGTTCTTCAAGAGGAATTAGGGAATCGGAGTTCGGTACCATATATATATATATATATATCTGCCCTACATGGCCCTGGAGGGGATTACGAAGGGTGCATACTTCCCCACTTCCTTGAAGAGAACAAGAGGCAAAACCCTCAAAAGCTTTCAAAGCTAAACCCTGAACCCTAAACCCTAAGCCCTAACCCTAAACCCTAAACCCTAAACCCTAAACCCTATACCCTCAAAACTCTACTCCCCCGGGCCTTTTCAGGCTACGCCGGAGGTCTGGCACCGACTTGGCGGAAAGAAGGCGAGCTGTCTTGGGCGAAGTGATCGGCCGGCCTTAAGACGGCACCATTGGGTTTAGGGTTTAGGGTTTAGGGTGTAGGGTTCAGGGTTTAGGGTTTAGGGTTTAGGGATACTATTTAAAAACGATCATTCTTGCTCCTTGTTGGGTTTAAGTATTCAGAAAAGTGCAAACTGAGATCAAAGACTAACTGCTAGGATTTTGAGGGTTTCGGGCGTAGGGCGTCGGGCCTTAGGGCTTTAGCCTTAGCTGAACTTAAGGCTTAAACCGTACGAAAAGTTTTGTTCGGTCTCCCAAACTTCAACCCTGTACCCACTGTCGGGCCTGCGGATCATGGGGCTTCAACATATGTGAGCAAGAGGGGCCGGGGGAGAGAAGGACTGAGTAGACACCTTCAAATCGGTCGCACGTAAGCCGCCAGTGTGGGTCTCTCCTACTAAGCGCCTCTGGTGAGCTTCGATCAAGTCGTCGTCAGATGAACCTGGGGATTCCTGCAAGCAGATTCTGCAGAGTGAATCGTCGCATTTTCATGCCTTGCCACTGAACTTCACATGGGTCCCACTCGGGACACTTTACAGCCCTGAGCCGCCATGTCGCTTAGGGTAGAGGCCCCTTTTTCGAATCCGGCACGTATACCAAAATGGCCCTTCGGGATTCGTAGGCTCTCCGCCCAGACAGCTTCCGGAAGCTACACCCAACACCCCTAAATCTCTAAGCGGCTAAAGCTCGGGGTTTAGGGATTAGGGCTTTGGGATGCCAAACTCTGCCCTAACCCCTAAACCCAAAGCCCTGAACCCTAAACCTGAAGCACATCAATTCAGCCGGCGGTAGAAACCCATACCAAAAAAAAACTGTCTTGCACCTAGGGCCTATAGGGAAGGTTTACAGTCAAAACTCGGGGTTTTAAGAGCTTCAGGTTGAGAGCTTAGAACTATGTAGGGGGACTATGTAGGGTGCGTAGGGTTGAAGGAAGGGATTAAGGTTGAGAGTCTAGGACCATATTGGTCTATAGGGTTTAAGGCTAACGGCTTGAGGTAAAGGCCCGTAAGATTTAGAGCGCCAGGTCTAGACCCGAAACCCAAAACCCTAAATAACCCCATAACCCTAATTCCCCATATAACCCAATAACCCAATAACTCTATAACCCTGCAACCCCACAACCCTTTTACCGTAAACCCTCAAGGCTTCAGAAGGTCTAGAGCGCAAGGTCTACGGAGTACTATGGAGAGACTTCCTCGGGGGCCGGCGGCTCGTTTTTTGCATCTCACGCTGCTCCATCCTCGGAATGCAGAGTCCCCTTGAGGGTGATAGGGTTTAGGGTTTAGGGTTTAGGGGCTAGGGCCGCTAGGGTTTAGGATTTGGGGTTTTGGGTTTTATAGCTTTGGGGATTTAGGCTTTCAGGGTCAAAAAAGAGAGTGTTCCGGCTTCATGGCTTTCCGGCTTCAAGGTTTCAGCTTGGAGTGTTGTGGGGCTAATAGGGCTAGAAACTGATTCCGAGGTCAGGGGTCGTGAAAGGCATCTCCAGTACCCCAAATCAAAAGGCACTTTAAGCCCTAAACCCCAAACCCCAAACCCCAAACCCCAAACCCCAAACCCTAAACCCTAAACCCTAAACCCTAAACCCCAGACCGGTTCCCCTTCCCATGCTCACAGCTGAGGTCTCGGCCTATCTGGGGAGAACCAATCATCGAGCTGCGACAGCTTCGCCTCATCCGACCCGACAATGCTGTTTAGGAGGGTTTAGGGTTTGGGGTTTAGGGTTTAGGGTTTGGGGTTTTTGGGCCTTACAGTGCCTTCCTTGGGCGGTTGGGGCTTGGTTCCCGTGCGTTCACGGCTCTTGCGGCATACAGCGAGGGGCAGCAAGGGGTTCCTTCCGTCCCCGAAGACCTGACAAAGAATCGAGGGCCCTAACTCCCGAATGCTAAACAAGTATGTGGATCCGGTGCGCTTACAGGTCCCATGCAACGGGCTGTACTTTCAACGAGTTTGGGGCCCAAACGTTCCTGATGAAGGGGATCAGAGGCGAAGGAATGAAAAGTTGAGAGCAGCTTTTGAGGCTTCCTTTCTTCCACCCTGGAAAATACATGTTGATGGCTTTGAACAGTAAAGGATGAAGCCCGAAAACCCTGAACCCAAACTATAGCCCTAATCCCAACACCTTGAGCCCGAAAAAGCTGAAACCCCTGTCCCTGCAACCCCAAAAATCTCAAACCCTACAACACTGAAACCCTACACCCTAAACCCTAAACCCTAAACCCTAACCCTAAACCCTAAACCCTAAACCCTAAACCCTAAACTCCAAACCCTAAACCCTAAACCCTAAACCCTAAACCCCAACACCTTAAGCCTTAAAGCCTTAAACCTTAAAGTTCTACAGACTCCCTGAAGATCCAAAACCCTGAACCCTGAACCCTGAATCTGAACCCTGAACCCTGAACCCTGAACCCTGAACCCTAAACCCTAAACCCTAAACCCTAAACCCTAAACCCTAAACCCTAAACCCTAAACCCTAAACCGTGGCTGGAAGCCCGGAAGCGGATTGCACCAGTCTCTTGACGTACGCCGAGTAATCTACAGGTTAGGCTTTACTTTTCCATAAAGATGCGAAAGCTTTGAAAATGCTAGAGCTTCATAAACCCTAAACCCTAGACCCTAGCAGTTTGCAGCTCAACTCGTGACTAAGTTGATGCCCAGAAGCTGAGGCGTGAATGGACGTGTGCTGCCGTAACAGCCTCGGAACGACTAAGGCCCTTCCCCGACAACGGTTTACAGTTTGGGGTTAGGGCTCTAGGGCTTCTGGGCTTGAGGGCTTCAGGGCTTTCCTGCTGTAGGGCTTTTCGGGTTCGGGTTCTTGGGCTTGTGGTTGCTTCTGTAGCCTTTCTTAACTTCTCCGCTGTAGCATGGGGGGCTGTGATCCTTCGCTGGTGTCACCACGCACGTTTTGGAACTGCGAGGCGTCCCCTCCGGAAAAGCAAACAACATCCCATGAGCCGTTGCAACACCTTGTTGACTTTCGCTTCATTCTCTGAGCCGTGTTTGTGCTCTGCTTGATAGCCCTTTCACTCTATGATGCTCCACCGAATAGGTTCTGTTGCCGAGCTCCAGCCGGATTGCCGGATTTGTCGCCTTGGTTCCAGGTGCGCCAAGTCCACGCCGCAATCCCCAAGAACTTGTTGATCCACGTGGTTGTTGTTTGAATTGGTCCAATTTTTCAAGTATTATTAAGCGAGTGGAAAGCTTGTTCCATGCATTCGCAGACCCAAGAGTAACCTAGGAATAGAAAGGGTGCACTTTTTGGTTTAAAGGGGCTTGTAAGGTAACCTAGACCTCAAAAGCCTAGCGCAATAGAATATATCATCGTTGTGGGTGAATCCATGCCGAAAGTCTTTGGAAGCGATTTGGCCATCTCCCGCAAGTTGCAAGTGGGAATGACAAGGAGGGCTGTAGTGCCGAAGTCACCCACAAGGTTTTGAGAGCTTTGAGGGATTTTGAGGGTTTAAGGCTTTGAGGGTTTTGATAAAGCTCAAGATTCCCATTCTGACACGAGCCGCGCAACTAGAAGCCAGCCACACCGCACCCGAAACTCCAAAAAAAACAAACCCTCATCCGCCTCGCATCCGGGATGAGAGGTTCTCAAAACCCCACAATCCCCAAATCCCAAAACCTCCAAAGCCAAAGCCGAAAACCCTAAATCGAGCCGGTGGATGGCGAATGAACAATAACGAAAAACAAAGAAGGGGCACCCCGTTGAGCACCATAGAGAGGTTTTGGTAGCCAGGGTCCCAGATACCTGCCATACTCTTCGCGACCTATACAAACCCTCCAAGTCCTCCTGACCATCTTTCGGTATCCAACGACGGGCGAGAGTTCCGCTGTTAAGGCTTAGGCTTTTAAGGTCGCTTACGTTTGCGGGCTTAAGTTCTGAAGCTGTTAAAGGGATTTTATGTGCTCAGGGTTTATTCAGAGGCTTCTTCAGGGTCTCCTTCTGGGCAAGGTGCTAGGGTTTCCTGATAACCCTAAACGGCCCTAAACCCTAAAGTTGTTAACTAGGCTTCTTTCGCGCCTAGACGACAAAAGCAAGAAAGAAATGACTTGACATTGCGGGCCCCCCCACTTCTCACGATCGGAGGTCGTTTGGCTCTCCTGCCAGACACACCACCAACACATCCTATAACACATCCTGTTTAGGGTCTCTAGGGCTTCGGGCTTAGGGTTCCAAGGGTTTAGGGTGTAAGCCCTCCTGAAGCCTTGAACTCTATACGCCCCAAATCTAAACCTAGAACCCTCCAGTAGCACCTTGAGCCCCAAAAGCCCCTAAACCCTAAACCCTGAACCCTAAACCCTAAACCCTAAACCCTAAACCCTAAACCCTAAACCCTAAACCCTAAACCCTAAACCCTAAACCCCAAACCCTAAACCCTAAGCCCTATAAACCCTAAACCCTAAACCCTAAACCCGCAACCTTAAACCCTATAACCCTAGAAACCCTAATCCTTAAACCCTATAAGTCCTAAACCTTGAACCCTGAACCCTAAACCCTCCTAAGCCGGGCTAATGCCCCTAACCCTCCTAAAGCCACGCAGGACCTTGCGGTTGAACCAGCCTCCATGAGCGGCGCGCCGGACAGCGAGAAAGCCTGCGAGCAGATTCCTCCTAAACCCATAAGCCCAAACCCAAAACCTTTAAGCCTTGAAGCCCTAAAGCCATGCCCATCCTAAACCCTAAATCCCCTAAACCCAAAGTCCCCTAAATTCCCTAAATCCCCTAAATCCCCTAAGTCCCCTAAATCCCCTAAATCCCCCAAATCCCCGAAATCCCCAAAATCCCCAAAATCCCGTAAACCCTAAACCATGTAACCCTGAACCCTGAACCCTAAACCCTAAACCCTAAACCATGTAACCCTGAACCTTCTCCGCCGGAAGCGAAGGTTTTGGCTGCTTCGCACGCTCCGCCCGCAGCCGGCGGAGCACGGCGTCGGGGCCTGGGGCTCACACTTGAGGAATTAGGGGTTTGGGGTTTAAGGGTTTAGGGTTTCGGGTTTCGGGTTCCGGGTTTAGCGTTCCGGGTTTCAGGTTTAGGGTATCGGGTCTAGGGCTCGGGGTTCAGGGTTACGGTTGGGGCTTCAAGCCCCAAGCAAGGTCTTAGGCTTGCTGGGGGTTGGCACCTGAATCTTCGCTTCTTTTGCTTGTGGCTTCCAGGGCTTGCTGGCTGTAAGGTCTGGGGCCAAGGATTACTTGCCCAAAACCCGGTTTAGGGTTTAGGGTTTAGGGTTTAGGGTTTAGGGTTTAGGTTGGGGTCTAGGGTTCAAATCCTAAACCCTAAGCTATGAGGTGTAGGGTTCGTAGGGAGCAGCCAACAACACGAAGGTTCCGAGTGCCAAGCCCATCTCACCGCGCAGGTCCTGCGCAGCATGCGAGAAGCGATGCACAGAGGATCAGCGCGGAGTCTCGGGGTTAGGGTTTAGGGTTTAGGGTTTAGGGTTCAGGGTTTCGGGTTTAGGGTTTACTGTTGAGAGTTTGGGGTTTAGTACTTATAGGGTTTAGGGCCTCAAACCCGATTTCCCACATGTCCTCCCTTTTGTGGTCACACTCTGACATTGGGTGAGAGCCCTGGGCCCTGAAAAGGGTTCCCCAGAAATCTCCTGCAGCTCGAAGGGGTTGAGTCCAGGGCGAGATTGAAGGTGTTTAGGGGCATCTAGGTTTTTTCGGCACCAGCGTTCCGAGATGGATGCCCTGGGTTCTCCCAAAAAAACCATATAGGGTTTAGGGTTTCGGGCTTAGGTTTAGGCCGTCCTTGAGTCCCAGGACGACCGCTTCAATCGGGTCATACGGAAGACCTCGTGGGTTCACCTTCCCGGATCCAAGAAGACTTGTTGAGCTTCTGTCGTTCGCTCATGTGCGCGAACTGTCGGGTTCAAGGTTTTTGGCCTTCAGCGCGGTTCTATTTCAGGGCTGTGAACCCCAAAACCCCAAACGCTGAACCCCAAAACCCTCAACTCGTCGTCGGCACCTGTACAGTGAACCTTCCCGCAACCCCGTGCCTATGCAAACACACATCAAGTCGGGGCTTTCCGAGGAACCCTAAACCCTAAACCCGAAACCCTGAAAACCTTATAGGTCCGAATTTCGAGCCGCTCGACCCACCACCAGTGACTTAGCTGGGTATCCTGCTTGCCTCCATTGCCAAACCCTCAACCCTAAACCCTGAACCCTCAGAGCCGTAAACAAGACCGTCGATTCTGTGGAACCTGTTCATCTGTGAGGCCATGAGCAGACGTACAATTCTTTTGGCACTGAGGCTTGACTATAGGGATTGGTTCGAGCTCATTGCAAGCTTCTTCTTGGCTTGTTGGGCTCCGGTGAAAACAATCCGGATTGTCCCCGATACTGGATTCGAGGTGCGGCCTCGGTTGGTCTTGACCCTTTCTCCCAGCAAAAAGAAACCACGTCAAGGCTGCCTTATCGTCACGTACTTGTAGTAGGTTCTCAGACTTACCTGTGTTGAGATTCATCCAAAACTGCGCTATAGGGGTGCAAGGCCCTCTGTCCTGCACCAACCTACAAAAAGGTCTCGTCCCGCTTGAAGCTTTGACCCGAAGACTACAGACCTTAAATCCTGAGCTCAAAACATGCTGGACCCGAAGCCGTAAGCCCCAAAACCCCCAAAACCGCAAAACCCCAAAACCCCCAAAACCCCCAAAACCCCAAAACCCTAAATGCCTGAAACCCTCAAACACTGAAAAGGCTAAAACCCTGAAACCCTGAAACCCTGAAACCCTGAAACCCTGAAACCCTGAAACACTGAAAAGCTAAAACCCTGAAACCCTGAAAACCTGAAACCCTGAAACCCTGAAACACTGAAAAGCTAAAACCCTGAAACCCTGAAAACCTGAAACCCTGAAACCCTAAAACCTCAAAACCCTCACATCCCTAAATCCTAAATCCCAAACTCTATCAACCCTAAACCAAAAACCCTGGACCCTAAACCTATACCCGAAACCGTAAAGCCCAACCCTTCGACCCTATACACCCATAAACCCTGCTACCTCCCAGCCTCCGGTGCGTCTTCGACGCCCATGAGCAAGTTCACGTAGTCTCCACGTGCAAACTTCCTTCGGGTTTAGGGTTTAGGGTTTAGGGTTTAGGGTTTAGGGTTTAGGGTTTAGGGTTTAGGGTTTAGGGTTTAGGGTTTCGGGTTTCGGGTTTAGGGTTTAGGGTTTAGGGTTTAGGGTTTAGGCTTTAGGCTTTAGGGCGTAGGGTTTAGGGTATAGGGTTTAGGGCGGCTTTGGAGGACGTGATATAGGCCCACGGCACCAAACCCCGCAGCCCTAAGCCACAAAACGAATCACATGGCAGTTCCATAAAGTATGGTCACTTTTCTGGCTGGTTCTTAGTAGGGAATGAGGGAATGAGGGCCCTATATCCCTATATATACCTTTTAAGGGAGTATATAGGGCCCCCATTCCCTCATTCCCACCAAGAACCAGGGGGTTTTGGGGAACCCTAAACGCAAGGAACTAAACCCGACAAAGCCCCTAACACTACACCTAAAGCCTAACCCTCACCCTTAAACCGTATGCCCTAAACCCGAAACCCTATGCCCCAAACCTTAAGACCCAAACACCAAGCCCTAGACCTAAACCTTAGACCCTAAACTCTAAACCCTGAACCCTAAACCTTAAACCCTAAACCTTAAACCCTGAACTGATCACCCAAGTGGCTTCTGGGATCCCCCCATGCCCCGCTTGGCGGTCGGCGCAGCCTCGACGTGACGCAGCACGAAAGGTGTAGGGCTCTGGGTTTAGGGTTTAGGGTCTAGGGTTTAGATTTTAGGGTTTAGGGTTTAGGGTGTATATGTTCAGGAAGTTCAGGGGCCTTGGGGGGGGGGTTTAGGGGCTTGAGGGGTTTAGAGGTTTGAGGGTTCAGGATTTGAGGGTTGGACAATTTGAGGGCGTTTAGGGATTCAGGGGTGAGGCGGTTTCGGGCTTGGGGTCTAGGAGGTTCAAGGGGCTCAGTTTGAAGGGCGCGGGAGTTTAGTGGGGTTCACCGGAATTGGGGGGGGGGGGAGCGGGTGTCAAAGTGCTTAGAGACAAGGCCGTGGTAAACGAGGCCTTGCGAAATCAAGTTCGCTTGTTGCCATCGGCTGAGACTGAGGCATGTCTGCTTTCACCACCTGGAAGGTTATGCATGGAATATAGACACTTGCACTTCTTGACGATCCCAGGATACTTAGCCCAAGCCTATTTGGTAGCTTGACTAGTTGAGTCCGACGGAAAGAGCCAGGGCGTGTGGCTTCCCCACTGCACTTCGCGGACTGGCCTGTCCCTTCTTTGAACAAAGGTAAAGAGAGGGGGAGGTCCCCGACTTCCCAGAAACACGCCCTCAAACCCAACTAAACCCTAAACCCTAAACCCTAAACCCTAAACCCTGAACCCTGAAGCCTGAACCCTCAGCCCTGAAACACCTGGACCCGATTCCCTTATAAACCCCAAACCCGAGCTCCGAACCAAGAAGCCCTGCACCCCATAACTCCCGAACGATCCCTGGCCCCGATTGCCTGCAAACAGCAACTAAACCCTAAACCCTAAACCCTAAACCCTAAACCCTAAACCCTAAACCCTAAACCCTAAACCCTAAACCCTAAACCCTAAACCCTAAACCCTAAACCCTAAACCCTAAACCCTAAACCCTAAACCCTAAACCCTAAACCCTAAACCGCGGCCTGTGACGGCATGGCAGCTGCCTCTGCGGAACACTTCCGGCGGAATGTAGGGGGTTTAGGGTTCTATAAGGTTGTGGGACCTCCAAACCCTGAACCTTATGCCCTCAATCCAAAGCTCCCAACAAGAACAGTAGATCCTCAAAAGGGGTGTACAGGAGCCCTGATCATTCTCCCCGTTTATATTCCCGTATACCCGACCCCAACAGACCCCCAAAACCCTACAGCCTAAACCCTAAACCCTAAACCCTAAACCCTAAACCCTAAACCCTCGACCCTAAACCCCAAGCATAGTACCTACAGACCCCAAAACCGTACAGCCTAAACCCCAAGCTTCGAGTTCAGGGGGTGCTTTGGTGCAAGGAGGCCCCTCCATGCCTTCGAGTGAGCGAGGATGGGTTTAGGGAGAGTCTGGAGCCCTAAACCCTAAACCCTAAACCCTAAACCCTAAACCCTAAACCCTAAACCCTAAACCCTAAACCCTGAATCTCCGCCCTTAGCTTTCCAAAGCTCCACGAAAGAACTGGCCTCCAGTGGCGCTGGCACGTGCACGCAGGGGAGATTGTCTAGACAGACGAGTACAAAGCCTCGTAAACCCTAAACCCTAAACCCTCAACCCCAAACCCCGATCCCTCACAAAGGGACATGAAGTCCACCACCCCATGGGTCTCTTCCGGGCATTCGGGGGTGAGGGGTTCATGGGATGAGGGGGTCTAGGGGGCTGCAGGTTCTTGGACAAGCTGGCAAAGAAACTCCGAGTAGAGAAGCCCTAAACCATAAACCCTAAGCCCTAGACCCTAAACCCTAAACCAGAAGGCAAAAGCAGCCCGAAAAGCCGGCCCGGGTCTAGATATGTTGTGGAGAGCATGACATGGGGGCACCCATCCTGAGCCCGAAACGCCGCAGAAAGATTTGTGTGCCGGGGTTTAGGGTTTAGGGTTTAGGGTTTAGGGGACCCCTCTGAACCATGTTCCGAATTGAGGCTTCAGGGGGGTTCGTTCAGGAAATTGCAGTTTAGGGTTCAGGTGGTGTAGGGGTTTAGGGGGTGAAGGGTAGGCTTTTGAGGATGCCGCTGCCTGCAGGAGCTCGATGCAAACTTGCACTGAGCCCAGAAACCGATCCACCCCTAGCAAGATCTAGGCAAGGAAGACAGTTCATCCAGACGTGCAAAGCACGTGTACTACGGTAGCGCAAGCATGGGCTTGCGAGCATGGATGGCAATTTTCGGATTACAGGGGAAGATTGATGCTCAGGGAGGCCGACGCTAAACCCTAAACCCTAAACCCTAAACCCTAAACCCTAAACCCTAAACCCTAAACCCTAAACCCTAAACCCTAAACCCTATAAAACCTATACACCCTATAAACCCTATAAACCCTAAACCAGGCGCAGCAGTAAACCCGCCCCGAAAAACCAGCTTCAGAGTCCCTGACTTGTCGCTTTTTCCTCAAGGAGGCCCCCTTTTCGCTGCAAAGGCTTCGGAGCCCGAGGATGCTGCACCCAACATGGGCCTGATGGCGAGTTCGGGAAGGGTCTGAGGGCCCATCTTATCTGCAGAAGTAGGCTGTGGGTTTACCGGGGGCAGTTTCAGGGTTCAGGGGTTTAGGGGTTTAGGGGGGTTTAGGGGGGTTTAGGGGTGTCCGGGTTTGGGGAACAGTGGGGATTCTTCCTTGTAGACTTGCCGCTTCAGACCACCTCACAAACCTGGCGAGAGACTGCCAACCTTCATGCATTGCCCCCTAAACCCTAAACCCTAAACCCTAAACCCTAAACCCTAAACCCTAAACCCTAAACCCTAAACCCTGAACCCTAAACATTCGGAGCTCCCTTTCAACTGCTCTACTCCCTTGCTAGAAGGCCCCCCCCCTGGTAATTCCGAACAGAGATGTCTGTTTTCCCAAGCTGGGCGTGGCTCCGAGGACTCTGACTCACTTTGGGATCCCCGGCCCGGGGGCAAAGACTTGCAAAAGACGCGGTCCCTTGAAGGGGGTTTAGGGTTTAGGGTTTAGGGTTTAGGGTTTAGGGTTTAGGGTTTAGGGTTTAGGGTTTAGGGCCAGACACCCACGGTCTCGCATTCTTTCATGTCACTGTCTGTTCTCATCGGCGTCGATGCTCATCCAGTGATCTGAAGAAGGTTTTCTTCTCGCATGCCGATCATGGGGCCACAGAACTCACAGTGCTGCCAGCCCATGTTCAGGGTTAGGCTTAGACTTCCTAGAATGCGGACGGCAGTATGTTTGGGAGAGATAAATATATGCATATGGAAAGGTTAGGTGTGCCCCAAGTTTTGGGAAATACCCGTATATCGACTCTGACAAGATAAACACCAGGTTAGGGCTTCGGGGTTGAGTGTTGTGACCCCAAACTGCTCAGATCAGATGTTTGCAGATGTCTGTTAGCACCAGCTTCCACCAGCAAATGCGCAATCTCAACATGGCCATTGGCGGATGCCCGAATGAGGGCAGCATCGTAATCATCGATGCGATGACGACAGCTTGCCAAATAGCGCTCGAGAGCTCCTTCGCCCGAGAGATTTCGCCAACCCATAATGGCGCCAGCTCCCAACAGTACTTGCACGACCTCCACGTGGCCTGCGTCAGCTGCTTCAGTCAGGGCAGTGTGGTCACGAAAGCCTCGCTCATGCTTGATCGCGCCAGCTTCCACAAGCAAACGCACAATCTCAACATGACCATTGGTGGATGCCAGAATGAGCGCCGTGTCGCCAGACGTGCATTTCACATCCTTATCGGCACCAGCATCCACAAGCAAACGTACAATCTCAGCATGGCCACTGGCGGATGCCCGAACGAGAGCTGTCTCGCCACCATCGAAGCAACTGCGGCCTCGTTCATCCAGGTCCGCACCAGCTCCCACCAGCAACCGCACCGCCTCAACGTTGCCCTGCCTGCAGGCGCGCAACAGCTCGCCTGCAACCTCCTGCCTCGACTCCCTCGGTGTGCTTGCGACGGGCAGTAGCACCAGTTGCACATCGCCAGGGAAAACCAGCCATGCAGCATCATGTAACCTGCAGCCGTCCTTCACGACCTGCTGAAGGCAGACGGGGATGCCACAAGATGCCTTCAAGAACTCCTTCAGGTTGCCCACTGTCTTCAGGGTGCTACAGGTCTCCTCGGCTACTGCGATCAGCTCCACCCCGGACACCTTCCAGACGCGGAGCATGTGGGGGCTGCAAGTGGATGGGCCGCAAGGTGATGAAGTCCTACAGTCGAGCCCCTAAGGAAAGGCACCATGATCGGAATAGAAGCCCCGATCCCTCCCAAGTCCCCAAGCCCCACCTGCAATCCCCCAACGCCCAGCAGAATGCACTGTGTTACGGGATCCTTCATACCAGGGTCCCCAAGCCCTAAACCCCACAACCCTCAACCCTCAACCCTCAACCCTAAACCCTGAACCCTATAAACCCTGAACCCTCAGTCCAAAAGACCCCAAACCGGCAAGTTGAAAGTCAGCTCGTATGTGGATGACTTCACGCTAGGGCCTCGCTGTGAGGGTTTAGGGTTTGGGGGATTTAGGGTTTAGGGCTTAGGACATAGACCTTCAAAAAAACTGTTGGGTTTCACGTTGCGGCTGTGAGGGTAAAGGATGTAGTTCTCCTAAAGCCCTGATGGTTGTACTGGTCCCCTGAACGTAACCGACGTACAGCTCAAAGTCGAGTCGAGTTTAAGCCTAGAGAATCAGAAACCCTAAGCCCTAAACCCTAAACCGTAAACACTAAACACTACCCTTGCCCAAGGAAGCCTTCTCAGCTTAAGTAATGCGGATCCTCCACGGAGCCTGGGCCTAAGCCCTAAACACATAAACCACACCTTAAACCCCAACACCCAAACCCTAAACCCTACTCCCCAACCCCCCACCCCCGAACCCGAAATCCTCAACCAAAAACCCCAAACCCTAAACCCCACCTCTTGTGTTGAAACCCAAACCCTAAACCCTAAACCCTAAACCCTAAACCCTAAATCCTACCTCCTGAAACCCAAGCCCTACCTCGAAGCAGATCTTCTGAGCATCTGCCGCGCACCACTCGGAGCGCTACCTGCACTGCCGAGACTTTGGGGCGGCTACTGGGGTGTTTTTCGGGTTTAGGGGTTTAGGGGTTGAGGGGTTGAGGGGTTTAGGGTTTAGGGTTTAGGGTTTAGGGTTTAGGGTTTTTGGGCCTAGGGGTTTAGGGGTTCAGGATTTGAAAATGGAAATGCTATCCCAGGCGCTGTAGGATTCAAAGGGGCGGGTGGGTACTGAAACTGTTCCAAACTGGAGCTGCTTTGCCTGGTGATTGCAAGCCCCTAAACCCAACCTGACCCTAAAACCCTCAACCCCTAAAACCCTAACACCCTGAAACCCGAAAACCCTAAACCCCTAAACCCCTAAACCCCTAAACCCCTAAACCCCTAAACCCCTAAACCCCTAAACCCCTAAACCCCTAAACCTCTAAACCCCTAAACCCCTAAACCCCTAAACCCTACATCGCAAATCCCTGAAACCCCAAAGCAGGGAGATTTTTTTGGACGGTCGAGCTTCTGCCACCATGGCTCGGCCGCAGCCGCGACATCGCATGGTGCCCTCCGAGGGTACCAGGCCTTCGCAAAGCGAGCAGGACGCCTAAACCCTAAACCCTAAACCCCAAACCCTAAACCGTTTGCTGGGCTTTTGCTTCATCAGCCTTCGCGGCCGTTTTCTTCTTCTTCCTTTTCAGCTTCCTCATCGGCGGCTTCCTTGCTGGCTCAGCAGTTCTGACAGAGGAAGCGGCTTTTGAGCTTGCTCTGTTCTTGAGCAGCTTCTTCGACTCACTCAGGCGTCCATGGTGCGAGCATCAGTCCACCCTAACCCCAAAACCCTCATCTCTAAACCCTAAACCCTAAACCCTAAACCCTAAACCCTAAACCCTAAACCCTAAACCCTCAACCCTAAGCCCTAAGCCCTAAGCCCTAAACCTGAGCCCTAAACCTAAACCCTAAACCCTAAACCCTAAGCTATCAATAGTGCTGAACATGTCATGAACACAATGAAGACGAAGGTTGCCACCGGGGTGATGCCCAGGAAGGCCCCGGTATAGTCCCAGAATCCCGGCGTGGACGACAGGAGGCAGTTTAGGAGACTGAGCCAGCCCAAAAAGTAGAGAAGGGGAGCATATGTACGCAGAAATGGGAGTACATCAATACCGCGTGCGCCATGGACCTTGGGTGCCCCTTATTCCTAAGTAGGGTTTAGGGTTTAGGGTTTAGGGTTTAGGGTTTAGGGTTTAGGGTTTAGGGTTTAGGGTTTAGGGTTTAGGGTTTAGGGATCTTCTTAAACCCAAGAAGGGAAGACCAGCAAGGGAAGATATGCCTAGTTGGGGGACGCGGAGCTTCTAGGGTCCTTGCACCCTAAACCCTAAACTACCCTAAGCCCCAAATCCTAAACCCCAAAGCCTGAACCCGAAATCCTAAACCCAAAAAAAGGCAAAGACAACGTACCCCAAGACCCTACCGAGCGACTCCCCTGAGAACGAGCATCTCAAAGCCCAGGCCGCCCCAGATCACGTGCGTCGCCAGCCACCCCAGCCTGGCTTGGCCCTAGGAACCCTCTGAAAAACTACCCTGAACCCCCTGAAAACCCCCTCAAAACCCCCAGAACCCTGAAACCCCCGGAAACCCCCTGAAAACCCCGAAGCCCTTAAACCCTAAATCCTAGCAGGCTGGAAAGCCTGGAAAAAAACAGGGCCCTCTTAGTTAAACCCAAGAAGGGAAACTTGAGAAAAAAACAGTTCTCCCAACTGCCTAGCCAGCAGCAAGGGACTGGCCTGGAATTCCGGGGGCCGCTTCCAAGCAAAGTCAACTCGGGGCCCGGGGTGTTCTGGGTCCACATGGCAGGGTAGCAGGAAGATGTCGGCAAAGCGACTGTCTGCCGCGGAGGCCGCGCGCCATCCAGTCACAAAGAAGGTGAGCAGAGCGAAGGGGAGGTAAAGCCCATAGCTGCCCACAAAGACGTACTTCAGGAAGAGCTGCCACTTCGATTGCGCGGCCTGGGTCCAGCCGTACCAGAGGACCAACAAGCAGGGCAGCACGTGGACCAAGAAGAGCCGAAGCGGCGGAGTCAGAAGGCGCGCGAGGAAGCCAACATAGTAGCGCTTTCCCAACCTCAGCTCTATAGGCGTCGGAATCCTTAGAATTGAAAATTCCCTTCTGGAGCTGGGCCGGTTCGTTTGGAGAGGGTATTTTTCTGGACAAAATCCCTTAAGGAAACCTCAGAATGAGGCGCCTTAGGGATTTGTGATTCTTACAGGGGCTGCAGGTTTTGAGGTTCTGGAGAACTACAAGTCAAGGCACAAGCCCGAAGACACACCTCTAAAACCCTAAACCCAACAAAACCAAGAGCCACAATGAACCCACCTGTCGGCGGCGCCTATAGAGGGGGAACCCCAACACCCTGACACCCCTCCTTGGGACCTTCGTGGACCCCTTAGCATCTGGGACCCCTAAACCCGGACCCATTCGAGACATAAACCCCCCAGGGACCCCGCCTGCGACCTAGAATGCCTCAAGCATTTTGGGAACCCATTTTGAGGGTTTTTGGGGATTTGGTTGGGACCTGCTTTGAAAGCTTTTCGGGAAGCCGGGGGGAGGGCCTTGGGACGTGGGCCCGGCTGCCGACAAGCGTTTACAGCTAGAGGCTTCTCAGCCTAGGAGGATCATCCGGCCACAAGTCGCAAGGGATTTTCGCCACCTGTGAGATGTCGACAGCCCCCAACGAGCATGCAAAAAGGAGATCATTTTCGAGGTTCTGGTCTTTGGATTCGGCCACATGGCGCAGCGTTTGGCCCTCTAGCGAATTCACCCACTGAGTTCCCAACCACTTGTAGGGCTCAGCTTCAATCTGCCGTTGCTCTTCCACTTTCAGCGCGTCCCAGGGCTTCTCGATGTCAATGGGATCAGGTGTAATGGCCATGCAAGGATTCGCCAGCTGCTCTGCAAGCTTCGTCAGCAGCAGTGCGGCCAAGGGGGCAAGAAAACGGCTCGCAAGGAACTGGTTGCGGAAGTCTATGAATGCTTGATTGGTGGGAAACCTGGCAGTTTCAGACGCCGAGCTCAAGGACAACGGTACAGTATGGCCTTCCGAGCCTACTCTGCTTATTCTTCTACAGAGGAGAAGCAAACTACAACACCTATACCCCACGGAGCGGCCTAGAGACAGGAGTCCATCTAGTGCCTTCCACGCTGCCTCCCAGGCATCTTGCTTGTCTTGCTGTGGCAGGCTCTCCACGCCACCCCGCGCACCCAGCACCAGGAGTTGGAGGAGGAGGAGGAGTGGTGGTAGTGGCATGGCTAAACCCTAAACCACAGCTCGGAACAATGGCGGCGGCAAAGCACCTGTGGGCGGGACTGCACTACTCTACCACTCTACTACCACCATGTCCGCAGGGTTTCGCGGACAAGGGAAGGCGACGTCCCCGAGCTTTCAGAAACAAACACACACACACACAAACAAACACACAAAAATCAATAAAGACTGACTTGCAAACCTCATGACCTCTGCGATCCCTAAGCCCCCCAACCCTAACTTCGAAACAGGAAGCCCTAAGACTCCTAAACCCCAAACCCTCAGCCCTAAACCCTAAACCCTAAACCATATAAGACTCCTAAGCGATCTTAGGCCTTATGACCTGCAAGCAGCCAAGCAAAACAACGAAGCGGCGACGGGCCTGTGACGGCATGGCCGATGCCTCCGCGGAACGCTTCTGGGGGGCGCGAGGGCTGCGTAGGGTTTTAGGGCTTATAGGGTTTAGGGTTTGGGGTTTAGGGTTTAGGGTTTAGGGGAGTCTGTAATGGGTTAGGGGATTAGGGTCGTAGGGTTGAGGGGGAGGTCCAGTGGCCCCTTTATTTCGGAAGGAAAATACTTGCGGGGGCAGGGGGGGGGGGGGTGTATATTATCGCTGTACAAGGAATGTACGGGGAGAATGTTGGTCGTTCGTTACGCTCCTGTATTGCCTACATGTAGTGCATCTGAAATAAAGGATGTATCTACCCTAAAGCCTGAATCCTAGACTCCAGGAGGACATTATGCTTGTCTTGGGCGGAGCTTTGGATCAGGGCATAAGGTTCAGGGTGAAGATTAAGGTTCTACAGCCCTAAACCCCTAAACCCCGGAACCCCTAAACCCCGGAACCCCGGAACCCGTAACCCCTAAAACCTAAACCCCTAACCCCTAAACCCTAAACCCTAAACCCCAAAACTCTAAACCCCAAAACTCTAAACCCCTAAACCCTTGAACCCTAAACCCTTCAACCCTAAACCCCTAGCTTCGAGTTTAGGAGGTGCTTTGCCGCAAAGAGGTGCCTCCATGCCTTCGAGTCAAGCGAGGATGGGTGTAGAGAGTTTAGAGCCTAAACCCTAAACCCTAAACCCTAAACCCTAAACCCTAAACCCTAAACCCTAAACCCGAAACCCGAAACCCTAAACCCTAAACCCTAAACCCTAAACCCTAAACCCTAAACCCTAAACCCTAAACCCTAAACCCTAAACCCTAAACCCTAAACCCAAAACCCGAACCCTAAACCCTAAACCCTAAACCCTAAATTCAACGCTTAAAGACAACGGCGGCTGGCTACCAAAACACCCTCTGTCACGGAGGTGCCTGAAACATAGATCTCAGGGAGGGCCCTCCCACTCGAAGTGGCCTGCCTGGAACGGCATGCCCCTTTTTGGAAACCCTAAGGGCCCCTAAGGGCCAATCTCCCCCCACCCCTAAACCCTAAACCCTAAACCCTAAACCCTAAACCCTAGACCCTAAACCCTAAACCCTAAACCCTAAACCCTGAACCCTAAACCCTAAACCCTAAACCCGAAACCCGAAACCCTAAAACAAACCCGAAGCCGGTCCATCTTTGCGGAGATCTTGTCACTCAAGCCTTCCAGCTCACTGAGGTCGAAATCACCCAACACCTGGGGCCACAACTGGTTGAGGGGCTTCGAGGGGTTTAGGGTTTGAGGTTGACAGGGTTTAGGGTTTACGGTTTATAGGGTATAGCGTATACGGTTTAGGGTTTAGGGTTTAGGGTTTAGGGTTTCGGACGGAACCCTATGGTTGAGTTGCTTCTAGGGCTTGGGGGTCTCTAGGGCTGTAGACATCTTCCAAGCAGACACGGGGCGTCAAGAGCTCCTACTTCTGAGGGCGGCGCAAGACAAACCAACCATCCAAAATGAACCAGGGCTAGATGGAGATCTTTTCGCGCCACTCTGCTTGCGTCTTTTCACTCGACTCGAATACCACACAACCATCGAAGGCGATTCATGTGAGGCACTCCGAGTTCAATCTTGTGGCTTGCGTCTCCAAAAAAGCACTACTCTTGGCCGACCAATGTCAGTATTTGATGAACAGAAGCATGAACATGCGCACAGAATTGGAGCACACTGGTCTAAGAAGCTCCTCTGACGATTGCGACGCTGCGTCCTGTTCCAGCTCCTGCACTTGTATCGGCCTGTGACTCACAAGCAAAACGTCTCAACTTCACTACCTTGCGCCTAAGAACGAGGCGCCCGCAAAGCCTGCATCGACCCTCTGAGAATGATGAAGATTGAACTTTCTTGTTATCGACCTTCGTCAGACATTGCACCCAAAACCCTAAAACCCTAAATCTCGATTGTTGATACGGCTGTTGCCTTTCGAAAAAGGACCCTGCCATCGAGATCCTGCAGTCTGCAGGCACGGGACAAAGGCGAAGTAACGCGATAGTTGGACCACTCGCCCTCGCAGCTTGCTGATTAAAAAGTCAGCTCGGACACCATAACATCGAAGGCGATGCATGAATCCGTTCTGATGAGGCACACGCAGCTATGTTTTGCGTGTCCGGAAAGCACTACTCTGGGTCGACCAATCTGAGTTTGAACCACCGGGTCAGCTGAAAAGAAGCATGAACATGCGCACAGAATGCACACTGGTCTGACAAGCTCCTCTGACGATTGCGACTAGTCCCAGCTCCTGCACATATGTTTGCAGAAGTGGCATGTCTGATAGCCTGACAGCACTGCGGTGATCGCGCCTCAGAACGAGGTGCGGCAAAGCCTGCATCGTCCCTGAGAATGGTGAAGATAATGGTGAAGATGGAACTTTCTTGTTATTGCACCCAAGACTATACGGATACCACAACATGGAAGACGATGCATGAGTTTCTGAATCCGTTCGGGTGAGACACACGCATTCTGTCTTGCGCGTCCGGAAAGGCTTTTTTTGCACATGTATTAGCCTGTGACTGAGAAGTGGCATGTCTGACAGCCTGGCAGCCCCTGAGAACTGTGAAGACAATGGTAAAGATTGATTTTTTTGTTATCGACCTTCTTCGAATTCGTCAGACACCCAACACTATACGGATACAACAACATCGAAGACGATGCATGAGTTTCTGAATCCGTTCGGGTGAGACACACGTCGGTCTTGCGCGTCCGGAAAGGCTTTTTTCACACGTATTAGCCTGTGCCGAGAAGTGGCATGTCTGACGCGAGGTAGGAGAGTCTCAAAAAGGCGGTCAATAAGCTCTGCTCTGGCATGTTTCCAGGGGTGGAAGTCCCTGATCTCTGACATGATAGCCGCTTCCAACGTCTAGCTTGCGCTAGCTTGCGCCCCAGAGGCCTGTGCCCGCAAGGCCTGCATCGCCCCCCGGATACGGATCTTGGCGTCCTCCGTGCACTTCCGTACCTTAGTTGCTGAGTTCATAAGCCCCAAAAACGTGTACACTTTCAGTTCTATAGGGGATTATAGTATCCCAAAAAGTGTAAAGTGTGCTCACTCAGTTACTAAGGCACAGCCAAGCTCACCAAGGTGCTGAAGTTCGCCGCACGCAGGTTGCGCATCAGCGCCTGCGGCGGCCCACGCGGAGTCTGAGAAATCTCCGCGCGCATCTCATCTTCTAAGATCCCGAAGATGGCGAAGACCTCCGTGCCACGAAGCTCCACGGTGCGGGCCCTGTCCTCCAGCAACTGGAGGGCCAAGCGGAGAAACTCGGCCTTGGGCATCTTGTCGAAGATGCGACGCTGTCGCACATCCAGCATCGAGACATGGCGGTGAGGACGATGGCAATAGTTGCACGTCTCACCCGCCTCACACTGCCTCCCGCCCGCGACGTGCACGCACGGGCGCTGGCAAAGCTCCGGATGCCCCAAGCTCCCTGCACTGACGGGCACCGGGCACTCTGGAATTCCCGGCGCCTGCTGCGCTTCGTTCTGAGCCTGCGGACCCGAAGACATCGCAGCTGCTGGCACTGCCGGAACCACCGGATCCGCCGGAACCACCGGAACCGGCACTGCCGCTGCCGCTGCCGTGGGATGTACCACTTGACCCTCGGCCACCGGCAGCGAGTGCAGGTAGCTCCCCACAGCGGCCTCCGCCAAGCGCACGCGACCCACGCCAGGCGATTCAAGGCGAAGAAGTGGGGGGCACTGTGAGCTCGGCCCTCACGGAGGTCTTGGCCCCGTGCTTCATCCTCCATGAGCACGTCAAGGAAGGTAAAGCGACACTCGACCCGCGCCATCACTGCTGTCCTAGGTCCTGCCAGCTCTGAGCCTCCCCCTCCGGACACAAAACTCCAAAGCCAACAACAAAACTCGCTCAACATTTTCGGTCAAAACTCTCGCCCACAACTCCGGACCCTAAACCGTAAACCCTGAACCCTAAACCCTAAGCCCTAAGCCCTAAACCCTAAAGCCTAAACCCAAACCCTAAGCCCCCAAAACCGGCGAGTTGACGGTGGGCGAGCATGTGGATGACTTGGCGTGGGAGCCCGGGTGGTTTAGGGTTTCAGGGTTTCAGGGTTTCAGGGTTTCAGGGTTTCAGGGTTTCAGGGTTTCAGGGTTTCAGGGTTTCAGGGTTTCAGGGTTTCAGGGTTCAGGGTTCAGGGTTTAGGGTTTGAGGGTTTGGACATTAGGGCTTTGGGCTTGGAGCTTTCCATAAAACTTAGCAGGGGTTCACGTTTAGGTTTTGAGGGTCCAGGAGCGAGTTCTCAAAGCCCAGAGGATTGTCCGGGGCCCCTGAATACAACCGAGTACAACTCAAAGTCATGTGTTTACCCTCAACCCTCAACCCTCAACCCTCAACCCTCAACCCTAAACCCTAAACCCTAAACCCTAAACCCTAAACTCTAAACAGTCGAGTTTAAGCCTAGGAACATCCCGAAACCCTTGCCCAAGGCAACCTTCTCATTTCTAGTGATTCGGATCCCCACGGAAGCCGGCCGCCCAAGCCCTAAACACGTAAACCCCACACCCTAAACCCTTAACCCGAAACCCCCAACCCTAATCGAAACCGAGCCGCTGAGCATCTGCCGCGCTTGCGCCAAAGACCATTTGGAGCGCTGCCTGCAATGCCGGGGCTTTGGGGAGGCTACTGCTCCAAGCTAGGAGCTGCGTGCCTAGTGATTGTAAACCCCTCAACCCTAAACCCGTAAACCCCGAAACCCTAAACCCCCAAACCCCCAAACCCCTAAACCCTTTCTAGCTTCGAGCTTAGGAAGTGCTTTGCCCCTCCATGCCTTCGAGTCAAGCGAGGATGGGTTCCGGGAGAGTTTAAAAGCCCTAAACCCTAAACCCTAAACCCTAAACCCTAAACCCTATACCCTATACCCTATAAGCCCTAAACCCTAAACCCTCAACCTCCGCCCTTGGGTTCCTGAAGCTTCGCGAAACAATCGGCCTCCAGTGGCGCCGGCGCGTGCACGCAGGGGCTGTTCCCTAGTGCAAAGTGCAAAGCCTCTTAAACCCCAAACCCCAAACCCCAAACCCTAAACCCTGAACCCTGAACCCCCTGAACCCTGAACCCTAAACAAAATAGCCGGTGCCTCGAAGCCCAGATATGTTGCGGAGAGCATGTCATGGGGGCACCCATGAAGCATGTTCCGGGCTTTAGAGTCTTGAGGCTTAGGGTTTAGGGTTTAGGGTTTAGGGTTTAGGGTTTAGGGTTAGGCGGTTCAGGGGGCTGGGGGGGGGGGGGTTCAGGGGGTTTGGGGGGGGGTTGGGGACGAGTTGCAGCCCTAACAACTACTCCATGCCTGCAGCTTGCATGAAGCCTGTGCGAGCGATCCATCCCTGACAAAATTTAGGCTAGCCCAGCACAAGGAAGGCAGCACTCCAGTAGTGAAAGCGTGTGATGTCGGATCATAGGCGCAGGAAGGCCGACACTTAGCCAGGTGCAACCAAACCCAAAACGCTAAAGCCTAAACTCAGGTGCAGAGTCCCGAACTTTCCATTCCCTCCAAGGCTGCCCCTTTCGGTTCAAAGGCTTCTGCGCCTGACGGCGATTTCGAGAGGGGTCTGAGGGCCCATCTTATCTGCAGAGTAGGCAATGGGCTTGCTGGGGTTGGTTTCGGGGTTTAGGGGTTCAGTTGTTTAGGGCTTGGGGGTTTAGGGGCTTAGGGGCCGAGGGGCCTAGGGGTTTAGGGGTGTAGGTTGTAGGGGTTTGGGGGCGCTGTTAAACGGCGCGAGCCTCTCTGCAAACGATGCCTGCGTGCTGTGGGGTAGGGCTTTGCTGCCCCGGCACGCTGCGCATGAAGGTTTGAAAAGAGCTACGGGCTTGGGATTTAAGGCTTCGTGCCTAGGGCTAAACCCTGAACCCTAAACCCTAAGCTGCCCTAAGCCCTAAACCCTAAACCCTAAACCCTAAGCCCAAAACCCTAAACCCTAAACCCTAAACCCTAAACCCTAAACCCTGCAGGGTTTAGGGATTCATTAAACAAAAGCGCGGGTCAGTAGTCATCGTCGTCCTCGGTGTCATGTAGCTTCGTCTTGCTGTAGCTCAGCCAGTAGAGGCCCAGGGAGTCCGCGTCCTCCTGCTGGCCTTGGTCGACCATGAGGTGGAGTGTTCCCTGTGGGGGGGGGGGGGGGTTAGGGTTTAGGGTTTAGGGTTTAGGGTTTAGGGTTTAGGGTTTAGGGTTTAGGGTTTGGGGTTTGGGGTTTGGGGTTTAGGGTTTAGGGTTTAGGGTTTAGCGTTTAGGGCAACAGGCCTCTACATCGAGGGTAGAACATCTTCTCAAGAATCTGACACAGCCGGCCAAGGTGCTTCTGCAACACCGGCTGAAGAGAAGCCATCGGAACGCGTATCGCTCGCACATGTGACCTCTGTCTGTGATTCAGAAGCAGATTACGAAATCTCAACCCCTTCCCCCCCCCCCCCAAGCCCCTCAAAACCTAAACCCTAAACCCTGAACTGAAACCCCAGCCCTGAACCCCTTGGAAAATATACCCTACACCTTAAACCCTATAGACCCTAAACCCCAAAACCCTAACCCCTCCCCTGTGCACAACAGGCAGCGATAGGCGCAGCTGGCTCGGTAGTTGTTGTAGAGCTGCCGACAGCGCCTCTCAGCCTTCCTCGGCGCCATAGGGTTGAGGGTCAACAGGGTCTTAGGGTCTATGGGGGGTCTGCGGTTTAGGGTCTATAGGATTTAGGGTCTATCGGGTTTGCAGTATAGGGTTTAGAGTCTATAGGGTTTAGGGTCTATCGGGTTTGCGGTTTTGGGGTTGGGGTCCATAGGTTTTACGGGTTAGGATCTAGGGTCGAGGGTCTAAGGTTTGTAGAACCCCTAAACTCTAAAGGTTTTGCGTCGGCAGATCACTCAGTTTTGGTCTTTCTTTGGGGGGGGGGGGGGGGGCGTAGGGTTTAGGGTTTAGGGTGTAGGGTTTCGGCTCATGAAAAAATTAAAGTCGCTGAAACGAACCCCAAAACCTGCGCGCGAAACATGGTCGGGCTTCTGGTAGAGCTCCCCAAGGAGCCCCACGTAGACGTTCATGACGACCACCTTACAAGCTTTGAAAGCCCGAAACCCTAAACCCTAAACCCTAAAACCTAAACCCTAAACCCTAAACCCTAAACCCTAAACCCTAAACCCTAAACCCTAAACCCTAAACCCTAAACTGCAACCATCCTCACGTGCTACCGGTTGAGGGCTTGGAGCTTGTTACAACAGATGATTCGAAGAACCCCTCGCCTATGTTTTCGCAAATCAAAGCTGACATGGGGGTTTCCGAAATTAGGGTAGCCCATATGGCGGGTTTAGGGTGTAGGGTTTAGGGTTTCGGGTTTAGGGTTTAGGGTTTAAGGTTTAGGGTTTGGGGGTCTATTTTAAGGGTCCCCTATTTGCGTAAACCCCCACATCCTCATGCACGAGGCTCGAGTTCGTGTAAACCTCAAAGCCTAGACCCCCAACCCTGTTTCGGGTTTAGGGTTTAGGGTTTAGGCTTTAGGGGCCTCTCAAACACTTACTTGGCGAAGTCGCGGTTATGACCAAGCTTAGTACCACGAACTCGTAGCGGATGGTCCTGCAATGCTTCTTTTCTTCAGGGGCGCCTGAAAAGTGTGTAGGGCAGGATACCGGGGTCCTTTGGAAAGTTTAAGGGTTTCGGGGCTAGGGTTTAGGGTTTAGGGTTTAGGGATTGAACAGTCAGCGAACTCGGGATGCAACGGCTCCTGTGATACTTCTTGGCCCAGTCGGAGGAGTCGACATCCACTTCGCCCTTGATCATGTGCGTAGCGGGGTCCTGCTTGCAGCGGCCAAAAGCAGCATGCTGCTGCTCACCAAGGCCAAGGGTACATAGGAATCAACTCGTGGCTTGGGGCAAGAAGACAAAACCCTACGCATGTGTAGAGCCTAAACCCTAAACCCTAAAACCTATAGGCCCTAAACCCTAAACCCTAAACCCTAAAGTTTCCTGCCAGCAGGTCTGCTGCTTGGCGGTTTTTGAGCCCAAGTCCCTTGTAAAGCCTCAAGAGACATCATTCTCTGTGTTCTTTAGCGCAAAGAAAACGGCTGGCTACCAAAACCCGTGTGTCCTGCACGTGCCTGAAACATAGATCTCTCAGAGGCCCCTGCCTGGAATTTCTTGCCCCTTTTAGGCAACCCAAAGGGTCCATCTATTCATATAGTATATACTTGGGCCTTCAATTGCAGAGCCATAAACGTCCTCAAGCGCCCCTAAACCCTAAACCCTAAACCCTAAACCCTAAACCCTAAACCCTAAACCCTAAACCCTAAACCCTAAACCCTAAACCCTAAACCCTACTGTAATGTTGGACCCTGTTAAGCAGGGGCCTCGCCTATAAAGTCATTTTGGCTGAGTTATTCAGGGCATCCTGACTGTTTGGGAGTCCCCAAACGGTTCCCGAAATCCGGCCTTTGTTTTTAAGGATCTGGGGCTTGTTAAAAAAAAGGGGCTTGTTTTGAAGCAAGCTTTAAACCTAAAAGGCCGGGCTTTTGAATCTTAAAGGCAGGCCTCTTTTCCAAGACCCCAAAAACCCGGAATCACAACAAAGCCGAAACCAAGAATTCCTCTGAAAAAACCATATAGACAAATTGTCTTGATCAATCCGGCAAAGGGGTGGTCCAGGAGCCAGCCCAACCTCGAATAAGAGGCACTGTTTCGGGACCCGCTTGAATGTCCTGACTGGATTTCACAAGAATCATATGGATCCCTTTTACATTCATATAAACTCATCCCTTTGAAATTCAGATGGACTCCTTTAAATTCATATAAACTCATCCCTGTTAAATTCATATGGATCCCTTTGGAATTCATATATAAACTCATCCCTTTTAAATTCATATGGATCCCTTTCGAATTCACATAAACTCATCCCTTTAAAATTCACATGGATCCCGTTTAAGTTCAGATAAGCTCATCCCTTTTAAATTCATATGGATCCCTTGAAAATTTATATCAACTCATCCCTATTACAAATTCATATAAACCCCCGGAGGGCCGTCTAAACAGGGCAAAATCCACGCCTCGACTGTTCGGGAGGGGGGGGGGGGCCATACAGGGTTCAACATTAAGCCCTAAACCCTAAACCCTAAACCCTAAACACTAAACCCTAAACCCTAAACCCTGAACCCTGTACCCTGAACCCTAAAACAAACCCGAAGCCGGTCCATCTTTGCGGAGATCTTGTCACTCAAGCCTTCCAGCTCACTGAGGTCGAAATCACCCAACACCTGGGGCCACAACTGGTTGAGGGGCTTCGGGGGGTTTAGGGTTTAGGGTTTAGGGTTTAGGGTTTAGGGTTTAGGGTTTAGGGTTTAGGGTTTACAGGCTTTAGGGTTTAGGGTTTGAGATTGACAGGGTTTAGGGTTTACGGTTTATAGGGTATAGCGTATATACGGTTTAGGGTTTAGGGTTTAGGGTTTCGGACGGAACCCTACGGTTGAGTTGCTTCTAGGGCTTGGGGGTCTCTAGGGCTGTAGACATCTTCCAAGCAGACACGGGGCGTCAAGAGCTCCTACTTCTGACGGCGGCGCAAGACAAACCAACCATCCAAAATGAACCAGTGACCAGGGCTAGATGGAGGTCTTTTCGCTCGACTCTGCTTGCGTCTTTTCACTCGACTCGAATACCACACAACCATCGAAGGCAATTCATGTGAGGCACTCCGAGTTCAATCTTGTGGCTTGCGTCTCCAAAAAAGCACTTCTGGGCCGACCAATGTCAGTAAAGAAGCTCCTCTGACGATTGCGACGCTGCGTCCTGTTCCAGCTCCTGCACTTGTATCGGCCTGTGACTGAGAAGCAAAACGTCTCAACTTCACCACCTGGCGCCTAAGAACGAGGCGCCCGCAAAGCCTGCATCGACCCTCTGAGAATGATGAAGATTGAACTTTCTTGTTATCGACCTTCGTCAGACATTGCACCCAAAACCCTAAAACCCTAAATCTCGATTGTTGATACGGCTGTTGCCTTTCGAAAATGGACCCTGCCATCGAGATCCTGCAGTCTGCGGGCACGAGACAAAGGCGAAGTAACGCGATATTTGGACCACTCGCCCTCGCAGCTTGCTGATTAAAAAGTCAGCTCGGATACCATAACATCGAAGGCGATGCATGAATCCGTTCTGATGAGGCACACGCAGCTCTGTTTTGCGTGTCCGGAAAGCACTACTCTGGGTCGACCAATGTGAGTTTGAACCACCGGGTTAGCTGAAAAGAAGCATGAACATGCGCACAGAATGCACACTGGTCTGACAAGCTCCTCTGACGATTGCGACTAGTCCCAGTCCCTGCACAAAAAAATGCAGAAGTGGCATGTCTGATAGCCTGACAGCACTGCGGTGATCGCGCCTCAGAACGAGGTGCGGCAAGGCCTGCATCGTCCCTGAGAATGGTGAAGATAATGGTGAAGATGGAACTTTCTTGTTATTGCACCCAAGACTATACGGATACCACAACATCGAAGACGATGCATGAGTTTCTGAATCCGTTCGGGTGAGACACACGCATTCATAAGCCCCCAAAACTGTACACTTTCAGTTCTATAGGGGATTATAGTATCCCAAAAAGTGTAAAGTGTGCTCACTCAGTTACTAAGGAACAGCCAAGCTCACCAAGGTGCTGAAGTTCGCCGCACGCAGGTTGCGCATCAGCGCCTGCGGCGGCCCACGCGGAGTCTGAGAAATCTCCGCGCGCATCTCATCTTCTAAGATCCCGAAGATGGCGAAGACCTCCGTGCCACGAAGCTCCACGGTGCGGGCCCTGTCCTCCAGCAACTGGAGGGCCAAGCGGAGAAACTCGGCCTTGGGCATCTTGTCGAAGATGCGACGCTGTCGCACATCCAGCATCGAGACATGGCGGTGAGGACGATGGCAATAGTTGCACGTCTCACCCGCCTCACACTGCCTCCCGCCCGCGACGTGCACGCACGGGCGCTGGCAAAGCTCCGGATGCCCCAAGCTCCCTGCACTGACGGGCACCGGGCACTCTGGAATTCCCGGCGCCTGCTGCGCTTCGTTCTGAGCCTGCGGACCCGAAGACATCGCAGCTGCTGGCACTGCCGGAACCGCCGGATCCGCCGGAACTGCCGCCGTGGGCACTGCTGGATGCACCACTTGACCCACGACGCAAGGCGATTCGAGGCAAAGACTTGGAAGGGCACTGTGAGCTCGGCCCTCACGGAGGTCTTGGCCCCGTGCTTCATCCTCCATGAGCACGTCAAGGAAGGTAAAGCGACACTCGACCCGTGCCATCACTGCTGTCCTAGGTCCTGCCAGCTCTGAGCCTACGCGTCCTGCAAAGGACACCTGGGCCAGAAGACGACCATGGATGATACTGCATTGCTGCCATCGACTTGGGATGACGCATGCTGGGAGAGTTTGTGGGCTAAGGGACTGAGGGACTGAGGGCTAAGGCTCCATAAGGGCACTCGGTGTAGAGCCACAATTAGAACATTACCCGTAAAATTCCGTGGAGAGTTATACGAACAAAAACAAGTCCGCAGGAGGCCAAAACCCTCAACATCATAAATCCCTGAACACCAAACACCTAAGCCCGAACCCTCCAGAGACTGACTGTAGAAGGACCCAGGTGCAGCCAAGCGGAAGATCTTCAGAAATGTGTTCAGCACGTGGTTCGCGTTGTCGGCAAAAGATCCCCCGTGGCTCACGTTCTCCTGTGGTCCCCAGATTCCCCCGTATCAGGATTTCTGTGCTCCCTAGACCCTAAACTCCCTAAACCCTCAATCCTAAATCCTATAAACCCTAAACTCCCTCTAAACCCTGGGCCACTTTAGCAGTTCCTGAACCCAAAATCTCGCGTTCAATACCTCCCCAGCGCTTGTTATTCAAACCCCCATGCAATAGTAGTGCCGGTATGCCGAGTTCCATCCTGGTAGTACCCTTTGTGACACCATCACAGCCTGCCAACCCTAAACCCTAAACCCCTAACCCAGAAAACCCGCCTAAACCCTAAACCCTAAACCCTAAACCCTAAACCCTGACCCCTGACCCCTGACCCCTGACCCCTAACCCCTAAACCCAAACCCTAAACCCTATAAACCCCAAAACCTAAACCTCTGATGCCATTTGAGCTCCTCCATTCCCATAGTCACACAAGCACCTTCACTGTCACTGCATGTCACTACTCTAGAACCCTAAACCCCAAAAATCCTGGAGCCCCTTCAAACCATTAAAAACCTCTAAGCCCTGAACAGGGTGAACAGACCGTCCCAGCCCTGCTTTGTCGCACAGTGTGTTGTGCAGCCGTCATTCTTCTGCGAAATTTTGCTGGCCCGAAGAGCTGTGCAACTCTTCATGTTCGCAGAGAGCCCAATACCCCAACTAAGGGAAATAACTTAACCCGGGATCCTTAATCAGATTTACGGAATAGTCCTTGTTTAAGGGGTATGGGGCTCTTTGGGTTTATTCAATCCAGGCCTGTTCAAGTCCGCTTATACCCTAAAATTTGCATGGTTGCCAAAACGGTTTAGGGTTTAGAATTAGGGTTTAGGGTAGATGGCGCTGCAATCTTTCCACGTTGTCCAAATCCCCGACACCACCTATGCTGTCAGCTCTTCCCTGAACAGCTGGAAGGCCCGAATATGTACGTCATCGTACCAATCATGAATCATGCATGAGCCATGTGGGATTTTGGATCTTTGTGAACCATCCAACAGTGTGTTTGTCTGGTGTGTGTGTATGTTAATGCGTATGTGACAAGCGTCTGTCAATATGCTAAGCATCCTCAGTCACAATCGTATGTGACCGCTAGGCAGTCTTGTGCTATGCATGCGTGTATGGAAGCTGGTAAACCCTACACTCCAAAGCTTACACCCTTAACTCTCAACCTTCTCTTTGGGAAATGCCCCGGAGGTTCCATCAATTCTTGCGGACAAGTGCTTTGCTACAATCGTACAGATTACATAGGAGGTTCGGAACCGGCTGGGCAAGAACGGGTTCCATGTCGCATTGCCGGTCCTCGATGGGGAAGACGTAGTAGGCATGGAAGGCGCCACAGATCATGAAGCCGAGAAAAAGCCTTGAGTCATGCAGGTTTAAGGCTATTGTCCAAAAGAGAGGTACCCCTTCTATATCCCAAGTAGAACAGAAGCGCCTTAAAGGGACCCTCCAAAAGATTTCTGGGAACCCCCCCAGTACGGGATAGGGGATTTGGAGGCTGACGGGGATTAGGGTTTAGGGTTTAGGGTTTAGGAGTAATTATATACATGATGTGGCTTCCTGGTTCTGGTAAGCCAAGTTCCTTGACAAAAGATAGTGGAATTCACCTTGAACTACCCCCCCAAGACGACCTTTTCCCGGGGATAATCCCTTGCAACCTTCTAATACATGCTCCGAAATATCATCTTCTTTAGTGTTAGGCCCAGTACAAGGTGCACTTCGTGGGTCCCTGCAGCTCATCTGAATCGTAGCAAGTCATCGACTGATGCCCCTAAACCCCAAGCCCGGTTAAGGGTTTAGGGTGTAGGGGATGAAGGATTACGGAGGCAAAGCGAAGAAGGACCACTTGCACCGCCACATGCCGGCATCAGTGACAGCACGAAGAGGTGGCGGGGTTTTGAGTCGTAGTCGAAGTAATCCTAGCAAGACCACTGCCAGCATAAGAACTGCTGGGTTTAGGGTTTAGGGTTTAGGGTTTAGGGTTTAGGGTTTAGGGTTTAGGGTTCAGGGTTTAGGGTGGAATCTTATCCGCTCTTGGCAGGCAAGAAGCAAGAAGAAGATGGATGCTGGCCGGCAAACGGCAATCACAACCGGCACCTTACTGTCCACACCCAAGACATGGATCAGCACCTAAGGTTCACAAACCCAACTTTACAACAGCCCTAAACCCTATAAACCCTAAACCCTAAACCCTAAACCCTAAACCCTAAACCCTAAACCCTAAACCCTAAACCCTAAACTGGCGAGAGCACCGCCGCCCTACGAGTACATGGGTGCCCGAGCCTCTCGGACAGGGCTCTGCTCTTTGCGCACGGGGCGGACCTACAGGCCTGGGCCTTTGCGCCACGTTTTACTACGTAGCGTACCTACCGAATCTCCCTTTAGGGTTTAGGGTTTAGGGTTTAAGGTTTAGGGTTTAGGGTTTAGGGTAGAAGCCTACACTAAACCCTGAAAGAGAATGGTCAGGGGGTGCGGGGTGGGGCTACTACGCTATGCAAGCGCGCGAGAGGGAGCGCGCCCCTCAATCTAAAGAAAAGGCGCACTCCCCGCACGCATGCGCACTGACACACACCCTGCACCCTAAACCCTACACCCTAGACCCTGAACCCTAAAACGTAAACCCTATCCCCCCCCCCCCCCGAACCCCAAGCCGGAACTCTAAACCCTAAACCCTAAACCCTAAACCCTAAACCCTAAACTCTAAACCCTACTTAACCTGGATGTCCTGAACAATCCAGCTGGGGTGCCATGTTGCGTCCGACCTCGTGCGGGCATCAGGCGACGAGGCTGGAACGTAACGCTATGGCTTGCACGGCAACTAGAGGTCTTGAAAGGGTTTCCGGTGGGTTCAGGGTTTAGGGCTTAGGGTTTAGGGCTTAGGGTTGAGGGTTTAGGGTTTAGGGTTTTCATGTCTTTTGTAGAATAGAGGCTTTTGACAACCACCTGGCGCCTGCGGATTTTCAAGGCTCCGGAGGTTCGGGGCTTTAGGACAGGGAAAGCTGTTTGGGAGCCTCCGTTTGACCGCTGAAGGGCGACACCCTGAACTCTGCATACTAAACCTAACCCTAAACCCTAAACCCTAACCCCTAAACCCCAAAACCCTAACCCTAAACCCGCAACCCCTGCAACAGAAACTCCGAACCTGAGCCCTGAACCGCAAATCCTGGACCGTGAAGCTGCAGCGCAACCCTAGTGCATCATTGGGGTTTAGGGTGTACGGTGTAGGGTGTAGGGTTTCAGGGTTGTAGGGTTTATAGGGGGTTTGGGGTTCCAAGGCTGAACCCCAAACCCTAAACCCCTGAAACCCTAAAACCCTAAACCCCCCCAAACCCTAAACCATAAACCCCAAACCCAAAAAACCCTAAAAACACTATAGGACACAGGGGGTGTGCTGAAGGGTTGCCGTGGGTTGATGGAGTCTAGAGCTTGCTACTCACCGCCCAAGAGAATGTAACCCTAAACCCTAAACCCTAAACCCCAAGCCCTAAACCCTAAACCCTAAACCCTAAACCCTAAACCCCAAACCCTAAACCCTATAAGCCCCAAAACCTAAACCTTACACCCTAAAGCCCTAAACCCTAAACCCAACACCACCTGAAAGTGAGCCCACTTTGGTATCCCCCTCCTGCTCGATCTGTAGGAAGTTCGTGGCCAGAATCGTCCAGCGGATGAGGACCAGGGAAGACATGGCGGATGGCTCGCTCTCCTTGAAGCCAAACCCTGAAACTACCAAACCCAAAACCCAAAACCCAAAACCCAAAACCCTAAACCCTAAAACCCTAAAACCATAAATCATAAAACCCTAAACCCCTAAATCCTCAACACCAGCGGCCTTAAACATCCCTAAACCCTCCCAAGGCCGGTGAATTAACCCCAAACCCCTAACCCACAAAACGAAACGGGTTAGGGCGTATTATACTAACAGTCCTGAACAGGGATGATAATACCCCCTATTTTAAGCCCTATTCAGGACTGCTAGTAAAAGGGGGAACGTCTCAATGTAAATTCCTAAACCACGTAAACAAAAATTACAAGTGTTGGGTGGTGCAGGGTTTGGGTGTGGGACTGTTTCGTTTTGGGGGGGCGGGGGGGGGGGCCTCACTGTGCCTTTAGAGGGCTTTAGCTTTTGCAAGGCCTGCGACATTTGTGGCAGCTTCAAGGTCGGACCCCACCTTCGAAGCACCCTAATCCCTCAACCCTAAGCCCGGAATCCGAATCCCTAAGCTCTAAACCCAAAAAACCCTAAACCCTTAAAATGTCAAAGCCTAAACCCTAACCCCTAACCCCTAACCCCTAAACCCTAAACCCTAAACCCTAAACCCTAAGCCCCTCTGTAAACCCTAAACCCCTCAACCCTGAGCCCAACTTCGAAGCCAAAGACGGGGCCAAGTCGCAAAAAAGTCCCAGTACTGCTGGGGAGAGCTGACACTGAGGTGCCACCAGAATTTTACGAACCTGCAGCGTAACAGGGTTTAGGGTTTAGGGTTTAGGGTTTCGGGTTTAGGGTTTATGGTTTAGGGGCTGTAGAGTGGGAGTCTCCTGGTATTGAGGTCAGAACAGCACCCAAAATCCTTCAGTCAAACGCCGCAAGAATGCCTGAGCACCATGAACCCCTTAAGCCTGACCCTACACCCTAACCCTAAACCCGAAACCCTACACGCTGAACCCTAAACCCTCAGCATCCCAATCCACCAGCTCCACAAACAGCGTGAGGGTGGCAAATCGACGCGCCCCTGTTGAACAAACCCAATATCCCCAACAAGTCTTCAACCTGCCCCCCGATTATGTTGCCAAAGATCGACACGCCCAAACAGAAGTCCTTCAGCCCTAAACCCTAAACCCTAAACCCTAAACCCTAAACCCTAAACCCTAAACCCAATATGGGCCTCAAGGTGACCCAGATGGAGAAGACCTCCGAGCAGACCACCAGAAGGTTCCAGGTGGTGGTGTGCTTTCGAACGGCCGCCAGAAACCCAGAGCAGCAGCGGCTGTCTGAGGAGATGAAGAAGCCTCTCATGGGTTTAGGGTTTAGGGTTTAGGGTTTAGGGTTTAGGGTTTAGGGCTAGGGTTTAGGGTTTAGAGACATGATTCTGTTGAAATTCCTTCCTTAAGTTGCTCTTCGTGTTTGTGGGAGGGACGGGCAGATCCTAAACCCTAAGACCCAAACGCCCTTCGACTCTGATCCCCCGAAACCCTTCGGTCTCTTGAAGCAAGAGTCGGTTTTAGGTTTAGGGTTTAGGGTTTAGGGTTTAGGGTTTAGGGTTTAGGGTTTAGGGTTTAGGGGGGGGGGGGGGTTCTCCAGGGTTCTAGGGTTCTAGGGTTTAGGGTTCAGGTGTAGGGTTTTAAGGGGTTTAGTGTTTCTATGCAGTGCTGTGGGTTTTGGGACGGGAGCCTTTCTGAGTCGGTATGTCAGTGATGGTTTAGGGTTGGGAGTGTCGGGTTTTTGGGGCTTAAGGTGGGTTTAGGGTTTAGGGTTTAGGGTTTCGGGTTTCGGGTAAGGGTGCAGGGTTTCGGCGAAATTGAGGGCTTAAGGGCCTAGGGCTTGTGGGCTCACAAGGGTTTGATGCGAAGGGAGTCTGTCACCCTAAACCTGGCTTGGGTGGGGGGGGGGGCGGTTATCCCTAAACCCTAAACCCTAAACCCTAAACCCTAAACCCCTAAACCATACGTATGTCTTTACCTTCAACCCTGAGCCTCTAACGAATACCAAGAATGGACAAAGCAACCTTTCAGCCCAGCAACAGCTCTCGATGATGAGCTTGCTGAAGAAGTTGAAAGCCTAGGGAGCTCCCTTTCTTTTGGGGGACAAGCAAAGCAGGTTGAGCTTGAACCTGTTTCAACTAGAGGTGCAGAGGAGTTCCGAAAGTAAGGACTTTAAGGGCTCAAGCCTACTCATGGCTCTAACCCCCTAAACCCCAAACCCCAAACCCTAAACCCTAAACCCTAAACCCCAAACCCTAAACCCTACTGCTGCTGCCCCGAGAGGCCACCACCACAGCCAGGAGAATAAATGTGAAGATCGCCCAGTCGGGGCAGTCGTCGCCCTGTCGAAGCGCGTGCCCCATTCTGGCCAAGACAATGACGTAGAGGGTGTCCTTTTAGGGTTTAGGGTTTAGGGTTTAGGGTTTAGGGTTTAGGGTTTAGGGCTTGGGGTTTAGGGTTTGGGCATAGGGCTTAGGGCTTAGGGCTTAGGGCTTAGGGTTTTAGGGTTTTAGGGCTTGCCAGCTTGGGGACTTGGAGAGGCCCCTAAGTTCAAACCAGCGATACGTGCTCAAGAAGACTGTACTGCGCCAGCCGAGACCAAGCAGCCAGGGGCGGACGCAAGCGGGATGAGTGGAGTGCTTTCACGTCCATCAACAAGACAGAACCATTATTAGCAGCTGTAGCAGTTCCAGCAATAGTAACAGTAACAGGTAAACCCTAGACCCTAAACCCTAAACCCTAAACCCTAAACCCAGCATAGTCATCATCGTCATCATTGCCATCATAGTCCTCAGAATTGCAATGGCCAGAGTGGTGCCGTAGTCACATACACACACATAGCCCAAGCCCTAAACCCTCAACCCTGAACCCTAAACCCTAAACCCTAAACCCTAAACCCTAAACCCTAAACCCCGTCATAGCAAGAATGGCCATCCGTGCTGCAAAGACTATTCAGCGCGCTCGGTGGACGCTCGTTGCAACACCATTGCAGGGGGCAGTCCGACGTGAGGCTGCATACAAACGTTCGCTTTACAGCCATGCCAAGGGCTTGGTTTTAGGGTTTAGGGTTTAGGGTTTAGGGTTTAGGGTTTAGGGTTTAGGGTTTAGGGTTTAGGGTTTAGGGTTTAGGGTTTAGGGTTTAGGCTGCAGTGGGCCGATTTGGTGGCTTAGCTTCGAGGCGCGAGAACTGTCCAAGGATGCAGTGGCCTTAGTGAGGTTGAAGCTGCAAAAACAAACAAGCCCTGAACCCCGTGGGAGCCCAGTAACTATACACTAACATAAGGGCACCCTTTTCTGGGATGGTTACTTTCTAAGGGAACCTTGAACCAAAACAAGGGAAAGGGGTACCACTGGGCTACCAAGACCCTAAACCCAAACCCTGCCCTGAATTCGATGCGTCCTTCAGGGCATGGATACGACGCACCACCATGGCCCTCCCACAGGCCAGTTCGAGCACGGCCCGTCCCACGGGCGTCACGAAGGTGTAGCTGAAGTGCCCAGTGTCCACCAAGGATTTCCTGAAGCCCTGAACAAGCAACATCCCTCCAGAAAGAACCTCATAGGTAGACTCACAGTCCCTGCACCTTAAAACCCTAACCCCCATGCATTGTTTATACATCTTCGGTTTGTTCGCGAACAGCGGGGCCTTTATTTGGGAAGGGACGCGGAGTTTAAGGCTAAGAACCCTAGACCCCTGAACCCTAAAATCAAGGGACTCTACGGTTGCACCCTTGGATTCGGGGACCCTTTTTCAAGAATATACGGGCCATATTAGTTGCATAAAACGGGAAACCTTAAGAACTACAACCATAAGGTGTGAGTCTTAATCCCTTGATAAACAAAGGTCTTAGCATGAAAGTTGGAAGCGGTACTGAGGCGGAGACGGATCAAACCCGAGGGGCTGGGTGTTGCCAGTGGGAGTGAACTGTGCCGCCAGCCCAAACCTAAACCCTAAACCCAAAAACCCTGAACCCTGAACCCTAAACCCTAAACCCTATACCCCTAAACCCCTAGAACCTAAAGCCTGAAGCCTAAACCCTAAAACCTCTGAACCCTTTAAGCCCTAGACCCTACATACCCTTTTAAGCCGCAGCCGAGTTTCAGAACCAACGTCAGGTCATAATCGGAGATGGAGTCCTTCATGCATAGGATCCCAAGGAAAGCTGCCCCAAACCTAAACTCTGAACCCTAAACCCTGAACCCGAAACCCTAAACCCGAAACCCTAAACCCCTAAACCCCTGAACCCTGAACCCTGAACCCGAAACCCTAAAGCCTAAACCTTTGGGATCCCATGTGTCCTGCAGCAGCTGCACCGCCGGTGTGATGCAGAAGGTCGTCTTGTAGACTGCGCGGCTATCACCGGACATCGCCCATGCCATGGAGGGCGACTCCCGAACGGCTTGGCACTCCATCTGCGAAACCTTCATCCGGTTTAGGGTTTAGGGTTTAGGGTTTAGGGTTTAGGGTTTAGGGTTTAGGGTTTTGTTTTTAGGGTTTAGGGTTTAGGGTTTAGGGTCCGCCGACCCTGGCGGCGTGTTGGATGGGTTTGAGGAGGTGGTTACCCCCCCAAAACCCCGGCAAGGGGGGGGGGGGGTCCGTGCACAATTTTTTCGTGAAGAACCGCGCCACAGCGTAAACAGGCGGTTCAGCACAAGGGGGGAAGGGGCGCCCTCAGCAAAATCAGCCCCCCCCCCCACCCCACCCCCCCCCCACCTTTCACAGAACTCTGCCAAGCAGGCTGGGATGATCTTGGAACCATGCGTTTAGACCTCTCAACTATGCTCCAGCGGGGTCGGCGGCTTGAGCCGGAGGCTCTTAAATTTAAGGTTTAGGGTTTAGGGTTTAGGGTTTAGGGTTTAGGGTTTAGGGTTTAGGGTTTAGGGTTTAGGGTTTAGGGTTTAGGGTTTGGAACAGCACAACGACAACGATAAACGTCCTAGACCATTGAACCCCTACCTGCTCAGTTCTCAGCTACCAAAGCTTTCCCTAACCCCTAACCCCTAAACCCTAAACCCTAAACCCTACACCCTAAACCCTAAACCCTAAACCCCCGACCCCTCCTGCTTCTGCAGAACTTCGCGCGGGTGTCCTGAGTAGATATCGGTCCGGGCGTCCAGGCCGAGCAGACGGAAACCTTGTCCCGACAGCTTCCTCACTGATCCAAGCAACACGAAAGGGTTTAGGGTTTAGGGTTTAGGGTTTAGGGTTTAGGGTTTAGGGTTTAGGGTTTAGGGTTTAGGGTTTAGGTTTTAGGGTTTAGGGTTTAGGGTTTAGGGTTTAGGGTTTAGGGTTTAGGGTTTAGGGTTTAGGGTTTAGGGTTTAGGGTTTAGAGCTTAGGGCTTAGGGTTTAGGGTTTAGTGTTGAGGGCTTGGGGTTTAGGGCTTGGGGTAGAGCTACATAGCCAGAAACCCTGAACCCTAAACCCTAAAAGGAGGAGCCCCAAAGATGGAAAATTCATCTTTGCAGATGTCAGCTTCTTCCACTCCCAGCGACCGACGCCCAAGACCTGGGGAAAAAGACTCAAGGATTTTGCAATGTCCCAGAGGAACTTAGTAAAGTACCCCTTGGTTGGAACCTCACCACAACGCGAAACATGAGAAACTAGGACTTGTGGATTGCGATGTTCGGGCGTGTGCCCTGAACCCTGAACCCTGAGCCCTAAACCTAAACCCGAAAAGTTTGGGGCCTCCGACTCTGGGATGACTTTGCACCGACCGCAACCTTAGATCCTGTCCTAAACCCTAAACCCCTAAACCCCAAAACCCTATAAACCCTGAAATCCGACCCCCGAAAATCCCAATCCCCCCAAATGGCTCCCGCAACCCACAAGCCCAAGAGCTTACCACCAAAAGCAACACCCTTAACCCCAAAACCCGCAACTCTAGACTTCCCCTGGCCCTACCTCGAACCCTAAACCCTAAACCCTAAACCCTAAACCCTAAACCCTAAACCCTAAACCCTAAACCCTAAACCCTAAACCCTAGGGCCCCCCACAGTTTGGCTGACGCCGTTGAAGGCGCAGTGCGCGCTGCGCACTGGCAACTCCAAGCTTAAGCTCCGGATGAAGACGCGCCTCGATGGGGGTTTAGGGTTTAGGGTTTAGGGTTTAGGGTTTAGGGTTTAGGGTTTAGGGTTTAGGGTTTAGGGTTTAGGGTTTAGGGTCCCTTAACCTCTCTTGCCTTACATATTAAACCTGAAGGTCATTCGTCGACAAGGCACAAGGCGTCGTCGACAAGGCAAACTGCTTCATCGACAAGGGAAAACCCTATGTCTCCAAGCACGCGCAACCATGGGTGCTGCCCTCCAGCCCTTAGACCCCAGCCTGAACACGGCCTTTAAACCCCAAAAAGTCCCACGCCAAAACAAGCCTAACCCCCAAACCCTAAACACTAAAACCCTAAACCCTAAAAAGCCTACCCTAAACCACAAACCCCAAAGCCTAAACCCTGAAACCTAAACCCTGAACCCTGAACCCTGAACCCTAAACCCTAAACCCCAAACCCTAAACCCCAAACCCTAAACCCTAAACCCTAAACCCGAACTTCACCCGAGGAGCAAGTTCTGATCCCCTTCTTCAGAGCTCAATGCAGTGACTATCCATGCAAACCGCATGGGCGTCAGCTTGTTGAGCTCCTCAAAAGCTTCTTGAGGATTTGTTAGGGTTGAGGGTTTAGGGTTTAGGGTTTAGGGTTTAGGGTTTAGGGTTTAGGGTATAGGGTATAGGGTATAGGGTATAGGGTATAGGGTTTAGGGTTTAGGGTTTCGGGCTTAGGTTTGCATCCCTAAACCCACAATTTCTGAACCCTAAACCCTAGAACTCATACAGTTTCTGAGTGGCTGATGGATTGCTTTCCATCCGTGGGGGAGGGCGGCTGGTGGCCTGCGCCCCAACTTTGTTTAGGGTTTAGGGTTTAGGGTTTAGACACCTCAATTCAAAGACATCCCTGAAGCTCCATGGTCCATGGGAGTTGATCCCGAATCGTGGGCTTAGGTTTAAGGTTTGGGGTGTAAGCTTACATGAGTGTTGATCCAGAAATTTCGGGTTTTCGTAAGATTAGATGGGAGTTGATCCAAATCATGGGACTAAAAAGGGCGCCCTAACTCTAAACCCTGGGCCATAATCTAGCCTGATCCACCCCATATAATTAAGGGGTGGCCCCCCATGATTTCGATGTAGCCCTAAACCGACGCCAACCTGCAGGGTTTAGGGTTTAGGGTTTAGGGCTTCGGGCTGCCTAAGCCCTCTCAGTTTGTGGAAGGGATGGGACTGGATTCTGAGGGTGGCTGGGGAGTGTTGAAGAGACCTTTCATGGCAACTTCTATTTGTTCCGCCAAGTCAACGAAATCGGAAAACCTGCTCAAAGGAAGGGCATTACGTAGCTTGCTTTATAGACTTCACGATGCCATTCCCCTCCCGCCCCACCCACCCCCACCCACAAAAAAAGTTTTTCCTCTATAAACTTGGAGCGGGGGCTGGGGGTAGGGCAGGTAGGGGTCGAGGGTTGAGAGGGTGTAAGCTTTCCAGGCCTTCAGGCTCCCTAGCCGGGGGGCCTCCCGATGAATGCAAGTAACTGGAACTCTTTACTCAAGCGAATGAAGGCAGCTCGTCGGCTACTCCATTGGAAACTTGTCTGGGGGGCCTGTTTCGTACTGAAATTTGAAACCCTCAACCCTCAACCCTCAACCCTCAACTCTCAACCCTTAACCCTCAACCCTCGACCCTAAACCCTAAACCCTAAACCCTAAACCTGCGGAAAACTTGAGTTGAAGGGGCTAAGGCCAGGGAGGCAGGGCCACAGAACACAGCAAACGCTGGCCAAGGCCGAAAAGAGGAGGCAGTGTGCGGACAGGACTCAGCCAGGGGGCCACGGCCCAGGCCCAGGTTAGGCCAGGGCCAGGGTCAGGGAGGGCCATGTCCAGGCCAGGAGGGCCAAGGCTGCCTTTGTCCTGTCTTCCTGGCCCTGCCTCCCTGGCCTTATCCCTTTGCGCCAACCCAAGCTGTTCTCAAAAAAGGGCGTGAGTGCTGACCCATGTGATGCTTTGTAAAAAAAGGTCTTAACTCTTTGAGAGTTGCAAGTGGGCGGTCTTGGCGTGGGTAGGTCTGCAGACTACTGCGCGCTCCCAAAGCGCGCTTCCGTTTGGCACGCCCTAAACCCTAAACCCTAATGAAGCCGCACTCCAGAAAATTTCGGAGTTTCTCATTCAAAACTAGATTTGGTTTTGGCTCCCCCCCCCCCCCCCCCCCCCCCGCCCCTCCCCGTTCGTTCAAAGCGGGCCGCGGACTTCGCAGAATTGCGGGTTATGTCGGTCCTCTACATTTTCCGGAACTTCGCAACCCGGCACAGGGCTGGCGTTTCGCAAATTCAGCCCAACCTCTTAAGCAATATCTACGTCATCGTGCGGGCTTAGAGCTTCTCGACGCTTGAGTCAGGGTAAGCGATGAACTCTAGTCAAAAGCATTATAGCTCTAAAGCCCGAAAGCGCTCAACCACCATGGGTCCTTCACCCATCGCTCGTGGCACCAGAGCCATGGACCCAGTTCACCATGTTTTTCCTCTGCACCAATTTGAATTTGGGGTTTTGGGTTTGGGGTTTAGGGTTAGGGTTTAGGGTTAAGGGGCCGGTAGGGTAAGGGTTCAGGTTGGAGGTGTATTGATGTAGCGGAAGCTTGGGGCGATCCGGGTTTAGGGTTTAGGGCATAGGGTTCTTTCTCAGGTGCAGGGTTTAGGGTTCGGGTTGAAGGTTTAGGGCTGTGGGCTTGGGGCTTAGTAGTAGAAGTTAATGGGGTTAGGGAATATCTGAGGTACCCAGGTCATAACAGTATGGACCTTGTTGCTGTACGATTCCGAGACTCATTTGTCCCAAACTACCCTCTCTTCCACAAAAGCCCAGAGCACCCTACGAGGAACATGTTCTTAGATCCCAGACCCTAAACCCCAGACCCTAAACCCGAAACCCCAAACCCTAAACCCTAAACCGCACAACCCAACCCTAAACCTTAAACCCTAAACCCTAAACTTTGAACCCCAAAAATCCGTGCTCCTGGGTGGGGAGCAGCTTCTCAAGCTTATCGAGATTTTCCCTGCCGCTCAATCGATGGAGTATGCCACCTAAGCTGGGTGTCGGTGTTTAGGGTTTAGGGTTTAGGGTCTAGGGTCTAGGGTCTAGGGTCTAGGGTCTAGGGTCTAGGGTTTAGGGTTTCGGGTTTAGGGTTTATAGGTTTAGGTGGAGCTCTTGAGGGTTTAGGGGTTTGGGGGCTTTAGGGTTGAGGGCTGGGGGTATCTAGCTATGGTTTCGTTGGGTTCGTCCTGCAGCAAAGGGGCCCAAAACTCATGACAGAAGCATTTTGGCTAAACAAAATGGGCTCAAGATGCGATTTTATAATTATTATGCATGATATATCTTATTTTACCAGAATAATTAGAACACAGGCTGGATTCAGGGTCGGGCTCAGGCTGCAGAGACCCTAAACCCTAAACTCTATTGACCGTAAACCTCAGGACTGGGCTTAGGTTACACCAAACCCTAAACCCTAAACCCTAAACCCCAAACCCTAAACCCTAAACCCTAAACCCTAAACCCTAAACCCTAAACCCTAAACACTAAATCCCCAGACCATTGTGGGCTTGAGGAGTGTCAGGCTCAGGGGGGGGCTTAAGGCTTAAGGCTTAGGGCTTCAGGCTTAAAGCCTTGGAGCGTGTATGGTTAAGGTGCTTCGGTTGGGGTTGGGGTTTAGAGTTCTGGCTCTCCTTCTAGTTTAGGATCTCCATGACCACGTTTTGTTCCCAAAAGTTGGTTTAGGCAGCAGCCTCCCTTCTCGTCGCATGGGGGGGGGGGGGGGGGAGGAAATACTGGAAAGTTGAGACGGCTCAATCGCCAAGTTAGAGTGTAGGGTTAAGCTCAAACAACCACAAACCCTCAAGCCTAAAGCCCCCCAGTCAAGCTCGGCAGCCGCCTCCCTGTGCCCGGCCGTCGAGGACGCGCTCAAACTCCGACACCCGCCTCCTTACGATTGCTACAGGCCCAACGGTTCAGGGTTCAGGGTTCAGGGTTCAGGGTTCAGGGTTCAGGGTTCAGGGTTCAGGGTTCAGGGTTTAGGGTTTAGGGTTTAGGGTCTAGGGTCCATGCTAAAGTCCCAAAGGATGGCTCTAACTTGGGGTTTAGGGCTCAGAGTTTGGGGTTTGGGGTTTAATCTAAGGTTTGCTTAGGGTCCGGGGTTTAGGGTTTGGGGTTTAGAGGTTTAGGGGGCTTCGGGGTTTAGGGGTGTAGGGACTTAGGGGTTTAGGGATTTAGAGGTATAAGGCTTCGGGTTTTGGGGGGAGTTTACTACGCTGGCCCTGACTCCACCACCTTAAAAAGGGGTGTGGGGTTTCGGGTTTAGGGGTTTTTTCAGCTTCGGGGTGAAACTCGAAACACTGAAATTAGCATGTTCCCCCTTATACTAGCAGTCCTTAATAGGGATCCGAGCACCCCCTATTAGAATCCTTATTGAGGACTCTTAGTATACTCTTAGTATACAGGGGGAACATCCCAACCCTGAGCCCTAATGCCAAGATGCAGAGAGTGCTTCTTCTGCATCTCCTCTTCTAGCGGACTCGAAGAAAGCAAGGACGCGCGCTGGGTGTTCTGCGACGCGACTTGCTGCAAGCTCTCCTCAGCCATGGCAACCATAGATGCGCAACTGAGCTAGGTTCCCCCAAAAGGGTCCATGTACCTTATGCCTTATTATTATGTACTTCCCTATATAGGGGTACTTTAAGGCCCAAGTATTCCTTGTTTAGGTACATGGACCCTGAAGGTTCCATCCTAAACCCTAAACCTTAAACCCGAAACCCTAAACCCAACACAAACTCCAACTCAGAGCAGAACTCTCGCGGAGCCTTTTTGTTTTTCAGGAACACAACTATTAGCAGATTGCATGAAACCGGACCTTAGTTCGGAGCAACCCGCGCTGCATCGACAGAGGATACAGGGTGGCATGAGTTCAGGACCACGAGAGAAGACTAATTATTCAATTATTCAAAGACCAACCAACGACAGCCGAAAGGCCTAACCCCCCCCCCCCGCCTTCAACCCCTATGGTTTAAAGGCTTAGGGCTTAGTATTTCTAAATCCGAAGCCCTAAACCCTAAACCCTAAACCCGAAACCCTAAGCCCTAAACGCTAAACCCTACTTAGAGCTTTCGCGTTTTCCCAAGTCTCCATGGTGGCGCGCATGGTCTGGGCCTCCTCAGCAGGCTCCTCCGCTAAAGCGCGGTCCTGTTCCCAAAGCACCCCTCCCAGCCCCCACCCCCAAAAAAAGGAAGAATGAAGAAACATGACAAAACCAAACCCTAAGCTACTAAGCTACAAAAAATCCTAGGCCCTGAACCCTTAACCCTAAACTACTGAGCTACTAAAACTACTGAGCTACGAAACCCGAAACTACTAAGCTACTAAATCCTAAGGCCCTGAACCCTGCACCCTAAACTACGGAGCTACTCAACCCGAAACTATTAAGCTACTAAATCCTACGCCCTGAACCCGAAACCCTAAACCACTAAGCTACTGAATCCTGCACCCTAAACCCGAAAACCCAGGTGCGGGGTCTAAGGCTTGCAGGGGTATTCGAGGGTTTTCGGGTTCTAGGCTTTTAGACATTCAGGGTTTGAGGATTTTAGGCTTCTCGGTTTAAGGATTTAAGGATTTTGGGGCTTGAGGATTGTACGGTTAAGGGAAGGTTTAGGGTTTAGGGTTTAGGGTTTAGGGTTTAGGGCTTAGGGTTTAGGGTTTAGGGTTTAGGGTTTAGGGCTTAGGGCTTAGGGCTTAGGGTTTAGGGTTTAGGGTTCTTCCAGTCCAGTCCTGATCCGACAGCTCCTTTAAGGCCAGGATGGCTCGCAGCTTGAGTGTGTCCGGGTCCTCGTCCCCGGGGCTCTCCAAGAGGTCGGACTTGGCCGGAGTTTGGGGTTTAGGGTTTAGGGTTTAGGGTTTGGGGTTTAGGGTTTAGGGTTTAGGGCCTAAACCCTAAACCCTAGACCCTCAACCCTATATCCCCTGACGCCATGCCGAAAGCCTCGAGGATGGTCTGTGCGGCCTGTTGGATGTGTGCACGGCACCTCGGTGGCCCCCCGCAGCGAAGCGAAGAAGAAGCCAAGGGTTTAAAGGTTTGGGGTTTGGGGTTTAGGGCCTAAGTTTAGGGTTTAGGGTTTCGTTTGGTGTTTAGGGTTTAGGGTTTAGGGTTTGGTGTTTAGGGTTTGGGGGGGTTAGTTAGGTTTATAAGAACCCCAAAAACACGAAAGAGAATCAGCGTACCCTTCGGCATCCAAGACGCACCTCGCTGTGGTAGTGCCGTGCACCCGACTGGAGATACTCAAACTTCCTTGGAATCATGGGGGTTTCCCTACCCCCCCCCCCCCCCGTTTCCCCCCCCCCTACTACACCCCCCTAGTAGCCTTAAAGAACCTTAGTTAAGCTTATGGGGGGGGAATACTCAAACTTCCTGGGAACTGGGGATTCGGGATTCGGGTTTGGGGTTTGAGGTTTGGGGTTTAGGGTTTGACGCTTTCAACACGTTTTTAGAGCCACAAGCAAGTGTTCAAGAAAAAGTGCAAAACCCTAACCTCAACCCGATAAGCCGCAGCAGTCCCACCCAAAACCCTGTAAAGCTCCGAAACAATAAGCCCTGAAGCCCTATCATCCAGAGCACCCTCAACCTTCAACCCTCGACCCTTAAACCCTTAAACCCTTAAACCCTTAAACCCTTAAACCCTTAAACCCTTAAACCCTTAAACCCATTAAACCCTTAATCCCTTAAACCCTTAACAGCCTAAACCCTAAACCCTAAACCCTAAACCCTCAACCCTCAACCCTCAACCCTCAACCCTCAACCCTCAACCCTCAACCCTCAACCCTAAACCCTTATCCAGTCCAGCTACCTGGTCTCCTCGCGTGCTTCTTGTCTCAAGTCTTCACCCTCTGCTGAGGCAGAGAGCAGCTCCAACCACTCGATGGCATGGCCGCCTGAGGTCTGAGACCTGTAAGTGTACCTGCTTTGGGGGGGGGGGGGGGGTTGGGGTTTAGGGTTGAGGGTTGAGGGTTTAGGGTTGAGGGTTTGGGGTTCAGGGTTTAGGGCTTCGGAGCGTGGGGAGTTTGAGGAGTTTAGGGGGTTTAGCCTCTAAGGGAGTTTTGAGTAGTTTGGGGAGTTGCAGGAGTCGGAGTTTAGGGGGTTTAGGATAGAAAAGGGTGCCCTTTTTTGCTTCAAGGGGTTATAAGGGAACCTAAACCCCCCAAAAAGATAACAAGGGTACTACTAGGCATCTCAGAAGACGCAAAAATGCAAATACAAATGCACATGACGGAGTCACCGCGCTACGGAGTCATGTGTAGGCAATTTGTAGGGTAGTGGGACAAAAGGATCACGCGACTGCTGCATGCTTCTTCACTGGGTTTTGTCTAGGTTTGGGCATTACCCCTTAGAACCCCGAAGTAGAAGTACCATCAACCCTAAACCCGAACCCCCAATCAAATAAGTCTGTATTTGGCTAGGCCCTTCGAAAAACAGAATGCCCGCGCCTGGGGAGGAGCCGGTGGTATTCCTCCCGTGATGGTCTCGACATTTCTCGAGGTCACGGAAAGGTGTGGCACCAGTACACTTTGAACTTGTAATTCCCTTGTAGTTCACATTTTCCGGTTCAGGGTTTAGGGTTTAGGGCTTAGGACACAATTCGATCGGCTTTAGGGCGCATTTCTTGACCTTCAAAGCTCGGTTGCTTCTGTGCTCTCAATCTCATCCTCCCAGCCATGCTTTCGGCTCTCTACGTTCGCATGCAGGGTCAAGGGTTTAGGGTTTTCAGCTTGGGCGAGTGCAGGTTTCATCCCTAAGCCCTAAACCCTAAATCTTACAACCCAAAGGTTACACCCAAAACAGTGCAAGAAAGCATAGAGCCGCCAAGGTCTGCGGAACACATGACTTGCTGGTTTGGGGTTTAGGGGCGTAGGGCTTAGCGTTTAGGGTTTGGGGTTAGAGTCTACCCGCACGCCGAAACCCCAAACCCGAAGCCTAAAGCCTAACCCCCCCCCCCCCCCCCCAAAAAAAAAAAAAAGAACTCCAACCCCCTACATAAACCCTTAACCCTGGTAGCCCAGAAACCATATTCGAATAAGGGTACCCTTTCTGGGTTGGACGCTCTTGAAACTGAAGACAGAACCCACAAGGGGGGCAAAAGGGTACCACTGGGCTACTAAGCAAAGGATCCTTATATTCTCGAATCCTGAAGAAAGGGGGTCAGGGGTTCTTGAGGGGCAGGTACCTAGAAAACCTGCTAGCTTGGGGAGCCTTAAGGAGAGGGGAGGATTCGGGAACCTTGGGTTACATGCCCGCCTTGAACCCCCCTCCAGTTCAAACCCAAAAGTTTTAACAAGCAAGCTCCAGAAACACCTGGCTCATCAGGTTTTAGAATGTTGGGGTTCAGGGTTTTAGGCTTCACGGTCTACCCTTCTTCCTAGCTTTCTTCTTAGGCGTTAGGGCTTGGGTTAGAGTTTTAAGGTTTTAGGTGGGTGAAGTGGCAGGCTGACCTGTTTAATTGCTGAAGCGCGAGAATTCAGAAAAACTTCTTCATGAGCGTATCTGATGTGGCTTTCCCGTGCGAGTGCCCGAGAGGCATTCTTGCAGATTCGTGTAACCTTACGTAAGCATGTTGCTGGTGTAGCCCTAAACCCCTAAACCCCTAGACCCCTAAACCCCTAAACCCCTAAACCCCTAAACCCCTAAACCCTAAACCCCTAAACCCCTAAACCCCTAAACCCTAAACCCTAAACCCTAAACCCCCTACACACTCAAATGTTCAACGCACCCCTACATGGGGCACTCTCGCTCGCATCGGAGCTGGGTAGACGCCGGAAGGGTAGAACAGCTGCGGTGCTGTTCTTGGTGAGCTTGGGTTTAGGGTTTGGGGTTTAGTCTCATTGAGGGGGCGCGCTGGTGCTAAAAGCACCCAGGCGCGCGCCCCGAATTGCTGAGCCCCACCCCGCCTGCCTCCACTCTCCAGGCAAGTGGGCAATTTGTTTGGCCCGACCATTGTTTGTATCCCTGGTTACAAGCACCCCGGCTGGGACCCTCCCTGACCTGAGCGGGAGCGTTTCAATTAACTGGGAAGCACTAAGACCTGTGGGACTAAGACACTTCAAACAAGGCCTTATCAGGGCTCAGTTTGGGGTTAAGGGCCTAGGGGAAGATAGCAACCGCAGCTCAATCTCTGAATATGGGGTCGGATCACCCCGTGTCTCGCACATGCGAGCTATCCGTCAGCGTGACCCTGGTGATGGCTATGGCGACGCCAGACATGGGAGCAACAGAATCAGAGTTGATTAAGCATTTGAGCCCTAAGGGTACACCAACTACAAGCAAACCCCAAAAACCCCAAGCCCTAAACCCTTCTCGAGAATGACTGTCACCAAGATCTCTAAAAAGGGATCTCACGAGTCCCCAATTACCTACGTGGCGCCCTTCGCTTGGGGGATATTCGGGTGGTGGGTTCAGGGTATATTTACCTACCAGTTACAGTCGTCATCTGCCGCAAGCCGCACTGACCCTACTGCGTACTTGGGTTTAAGGATAGGCATGAGGGATTTGTAGGGTTTGGGGGGCCGTATGGTCTACCCCTAAACCCCAAACCCCAAACCCTAAATCCTAAACCCTAAACCCTAAATCCTAAACCCTAAACCCTAAATCCTAAATCCTAAACCCTAAAATCCTAAACCCTAAACCCTAAGGACTCCATGGTCCAGTGGTTTCTTGTCCTTTTTGCTTGTCCTTTCGGGTGCAGGCTATTTGGGGCCTGCAGAGTTAGAAAGGCCATAAACCCCCAAAACCCACACCTAAACCCTGGAAACCCTGGAGAAACCAGAATACCCTGTAAAGCATTTACAAACCCTCAACAATCCACAAGCAGCCCAAGCAGCGGTTACATGGCGCCCATGCCGAGCCACGGCTACTCCATCCAATAAAGCGATGGTGTAGGGTCTAGGGTTTAGGGTTTAGGGTTTAGGGTTTAGGGTTTAGGGTTTAGGGTTCAGGGGTCACAGGTCCTGGCAGAAACTGATGCATCGCTGCCGATGCTTCAGTCAATTCCGGCATCTCAAGCAGAGGGTTTAGAGCTCTATTTCGGCGACTCACGGGTTGAAAGCTGGGGGGCAGCTTTGCCATCCCCTAAACCCCTAAAACCCTACCCTAACACTGAAACCCTAAACCCTAAACCCTAAACCCTAAACCCTAAACCCTAAACCCTAAACCCTAAACCCTACAGCTGAGTAGTTCAAGCCAATTTCAGCTCAAACCCTAGCGTCAATCCTCAAGAAATGGATCTTCGGGGCTCTAGGGCTTGGGGAAGCTTAGGGCTTAGGGAAGTTTGTGCTTAGGGAAGCATCCAGGGGTTTAGGGTTTAGGGTTTAGGGTTTAGGGTTTAGGGTTTAGGGCTTAGGGTATAAGGAATGACTCCACCAGAACCTGCTCCGACATTCGAGGACTTGCGCCTCGAGTCTTTCTTCCCAAGCTCTGTGTAGTTTGGGTTGAGGCTTTAAGGCCAGTAGAACCTACAACTTCGGATGTTCCCCCTTATACTAACAGTCCTACATCGGGATTTTAGTACCCCCTATTCTGTACACTCCTCAAGCGAATGCTTTTTTCATAGGAAGAATATTAATTGAAGCTTCTGGGGCCCTAAACCCTAAACCCTAAACCCGAAACCCTAGACCCTAAACCCTCAGCCTTAAACCCTAAACCCTAAACCCTAAAACCTAAACCCTAAACCCTAAACACTAAACCCGAATAAACCTGGTCGGGGTCCAAGTAGGAAACAGTTTTGAGCCGAGGTCTGAAAGGCCCAAGCAGACGACCCTCGAGTTCCAGGCGATGTCTGCTACAGCGGCCACGGCTTACAGGGCTCAGAACTGAGGGTTTAGGGTTTAGGGTTTAGGCTTTAGGGTTTAGGGCTTCGGGGCTTTGGGGTTTAGGTTTTCGGGGGTGGATTTGGGGACCCGATGGCAAATGCAAGTTTTGTTCACCGCAAGACCTTTGAACACAATATAAACCCTAAACCTCGGCTTGGTGGGGCAATGCCAGGTCGTGAAGTTCACTTGTCAACACCACGGGCCAACATCCCTAAACCCTTAACCCCTAAACCCCTAAACCCCTAAACCCCTAAACCCTTAACCCCTAAAACTTCTGTGTTTAGGGGTTAGGGTTTGGGGTCCATTGGGTTTCGAGGGCTGGGTCACAGGACTAATGTGGCGTCGCCGCTGTGCAATGAAGCCCCAATGGGCATGCCTTAAGCAGATTAAATAACTGCAGAAGCCAGCCGCTGGAGAATTATATTATGGTTTCTGGGTTTTGGGTTTTGAGGTGTAAGGTTTGAGGGTTTCCTTGGGGCTTCAGGATTCAAGCCGGCTGGGGCTCATTCCTAATCCCTACATCATGAACACAAATTCTGATGCAACATGTGCCTTTGATTTCCGCTTGCCGGGCCGCGTGTCACCACACAAAATCCCCCCGAGGGTGGGACGCCCTGGGGCCTGCATATTTTCGAAACTTTCAGCTGTATTTCATTAATTTTGGGCTTATCATTAATCCAGCAGAGAAATCCGAAGCGACAAGCGAACTCCTTGAAGTCAAGAGACCTCAGAACTTAAATACATGATTTAAATTATGTAAACTATTATCACTATTTAGAATTATTGAGTTGGCCTGGGTTCTCCTGGAACCCCAGAGAATAAACTCTTTAAACCATGTACCTCGAAAAAAGTGTAAATATGTAAGCCATTTCGATTTTTTACAGTATATACATTCTGAGGCCTCCACAAACAATAATAATCAGTTTAGTTGGCTTAAACTATCAAATTAAACTTTTGATTCATGAGGCCTCCCACATAAGTTAAATGGTTCGATTCATGAATTTCGCAAAAAAATCTACTTATAAATGTATATATATATATATATATATGAAGAAAAGCAGGCGGCAACATAGTACATAAAGGACCGTCTCTTTCTCATATATCTATATATATATATATATACAAGAAGTCACGACGCATCTTGTGTCGAGTACTTGCAGCCGCTGAGCCGGGGCATCTTGATTTCCAATAGGGAGGGGTCAGGGAGGCCCCGGCAGCGGGCGGGGGGGGGGGGGGGGGGGGGGGGGGGGGGGGGGGCAGGGCAAAAAAAAAAGATCGCAGCAGGTAGCATTGCCGATTCTGTTTGTTGTGTTGTTTCTTCCTCCCCCCCACCCCCCAACAACCCTCCTCCTCCTCCTGCTCCTCCTCCTCCTCCTCCTCCTTACTCTCTCTCTCTCTCTCTCTCTCTCTCCGCATATGCTTCTCCTAGTTTATGTAAGATTAAAGATAGGATATTCTACCTATACCTATGCTCCTGTTACTTACAGTTACATAGGATAAGATGTGGCAACACGTTCATGTTCCGAAAACACCTACAAATCCTATGCCTGCAAAAACGCAGTCCCCACAGCGTCCCTTTCTGGAGGGTTTAGGGTTTAGGATTTCATCGTTGAGGAGCAAATGAAACAAACCTCACACTAGCACAACCCGTATTCCGGCGTAGGGACCATGAACACTTTTAGGGTTCATTAAACCCCCTAAACCCTAAACTCGAAACCCTAAACCCTAAACCCAACATTTCAGCAAAAAAGATCCGAAAGTCATCCCCGTTCGTTTGAACTCGTGTCTGTGCCATCCCGGATTGGCTTCTGCAGCGTGGTGTTCCACCAAGGTTGCTGGTGCCACAGATCAGGGTCCCTAGGGTTGAGAAGGCAGTTTGTTGGCTGTTTTCTCTATGTGCCATGTTTTGTCGGGTTTAGGGTTTAGGGTTTAGGGTTTAGAGTGTAGGGCCCTAACCCCGACCCATGTACCACCCCCAAACCTCATCGGGTCGTGCGGTTTCGGTGTAGAGGGCTGACAGCAAAAGCCTGAAAACTGGACTAGGGTTTAGGGTTTAGGGTTTAGGGTTTAGGGTTTAGGGTTTAGGGTAGACATATTTCTGCAGCTCAGCAATTCTGGATGAATCCTACGAATTCGCTCTCTTTGGTCACCTGCAAGGGTGCGGATATAAATCGCCGAAATGGAGGGTAGAGTTTAGGGTTTAGGGTTTAGGGTTTAGGGTTTCTACTTTAGGGATTCTACTGTAAGCCGCTGGCTTGACTCCCTCGGCGCCTTTCACCTATTGACAGCCTCCTTACCCAAGGGTTTAGGGTTGAGGCTTCTGTCTTGGCAGCGGCCCTGTAGTTTAGGGTTTAGGGTTTTGGGTTTAGGGTTTAGGGCTTAGGGTTAAGGGTTTAGGGTTTAGGGGTTAGGGTTTAGGTGTATCACACGCCCTTTACCTTGCAAGCTCTATTTCGTGAACCTGCCAGCTTACGCCGCAGTCCCTCAGCTGCAGACCTTACACCCCTCAACCAGGATGCTGGCCTCCTTCTGGCAACAGTGACCGTAAACCCTAAACCCTAAACCCTAAACCCTAAACCCTAAACCCTAAACCCTAAACCCTAAACCCTAAACCCTAAACCCTAAACCCTGAACCAACCTTTCAGGGTTGGGTAGCTTTCGGGATGTAGGACTTCAGGGTTGAGGACTTCAGGGTTCAGGGTTTAGGGTTTAGGGTTTAGGGTTCAGGGTTTAGGGTTTAGGGGTTGGCTCATATATGCCCACACCCCCGCTCTCAGCGCAAAGCTTGACAAGCGAGATTAGCAAGGCACCCCGCAAAGACTGCACTCAAACCCCGACCCCTCCAGAGGCGTAGCTCGTCTATATACACCCTAAACCCTAAACCCTAAACCCTAAACCCTAAACCCTAAACCACATAAGGGTTTAGGGTGAACAATTCTCATGCCAAAGTTTCCTCAGCCCCCGACCCGACAACCCTAAAGCCCTGGACCGCAAAATCTTGCAAAAAAAGTTTAGGGTTTAGGGTTTAGGGTTTAAGGTTTCGGGTTTAGGGCACATAGCAATTAGTATCCCCAAACGGCCACCCGATATATACACCCACCAACACTTAATCCGAGTACCTATGAATTAATACCTCCACATGTAAAGAGTTTTCTTCGGCGAGAAGCCCGCCGGAAGACTACTTTCCCTTACGGAGATTTTCGTATGGGCCAATACCACCACATTTAAATCACAAAATTCGGGGGGGGGGGGTCAACAACTTCTCGCCGGGCGCCTTTGCTGGCTTAACAGTAAAAGCTTGAAGGGAGCCGCACCTTGATTTTTCTAGAATCTGAGGGGTTTAGGGTTTAGGGTTTAGGGTTTAGGGTGAGGCCCTTCAGAAAGCTAGGATTTCTTATGCGATTGCTTACTGGAGGAGAGGAGTTTTCATTCTTTCCTGAGCTACCCCTTAAAGACAGCATCACATTTATAAGAAGAAACCACAATTATGGGAGGCCTTCGGGGGGGCTTGGGAGCCCTGGTCTTGCCATTATTGTTTTGCATAGAGAGTCAGTACTTTGCTATTCAGTTTGAGTGGAGATTCTCTACATTCCTATTGGTTGTAGAGAATCAATACAGGCCCATGGTCTTATTATTGCGGAACCCTGCCTTTCTTATTGTGGCGGAGGGAGGGGGGGGTGGGGCCCAATTAAACAGGTGCTCGGATTATGAGAAACCCGATATGCAAGTTTGTGACAGTTTCAGAGATGTCCTACAGCATTGGGGATTTCTTAACCTCCAAGTGCTTCAAATGCAGTGCCTTGCTCGCCCTGCGTTTTCGGCGGCCACCCGCTCACTCAGCTGTTGCTGGGCTCGGTGGCTTTCATCCCAGTATGCCTGGCCAGATCCATGTTTCGACTTAAACCCTAAACCCTAAACCCTAAACCCTAAACCCTAAACCCTGGCAGGTGTTCTGCCAAAGCCACATGGAGGTTCACGACACAGGGGGGGGGGGGGGGGGGGGCCCTTATAACAACCCCCGAATAGTAGGAGTCCGAAAAAGCCCTGGAAGCTAAGGCCTTACATCGAATAAACCCTAACTGAACAGTCGACAAGGATTAGAAGTAGATTTAAGGTATCTGGAAGAAGGCAGCAAGGTAACAACATGGAAACCGAACCCTCGGCTTGAAATTACGTTGTCAGTTCTCATTTCCTGCAGAAAAGAGTGTATGCAATATTTCGGGTTACCGAATGTACGCGTAGAGAACAGAACTTGGCTGACTTCTGAACCCCTCCTAAAAGTTTACCTTTTAGGCCCCTTATTGTAGTTTCTACAAAAACTCAAAAAGTTAAAGTCCTAAGAGCCAGCCAGAAGAAAGCCAAGAGAACTGAACTTGTAGCGAGACAGGCGCAGAATGTCAGCATGGTTGGAGGGGAAAAGGAGCTTCTGGCTGATTTCGAGTCTAGGTTAGGGGTTGAAACCCTAAACCCAGAACCCTAAACCCTAAAATCTAAACCCTAAACCCTGCACCCTAAACTCTAAACCCTAAACCCTAACCCTGGACCCAAAACCCTAAACCATCCCAGCCCCAGCAACAAGGTCCCCCAAACTGGCCGGCGAGGCTGCTCGATCTTGCTTGTGAGGGCCTCAGCATCTGCCCCAGATACAGAGCCCACCTTCTGTCCATCCTGCGAGCAGGGTTTAGGGTTTAGGGTTTAGGGTTTAGGGTTTAGGGTTTAGGTTTAGGGTTTAGGGTTTAGGGTTTAGGGTTTAGGGTTTAGGGTTTAGGGTTTAGGGTTTAGGGTTTAGGGTTTAGGACGTAGTGTTTACATCAAGAATACACAAGAATCCAACCAGGAGTTCAAAATTCACATCCTGCAGGCGAAGGTGTAGGGGTTTGGTTTGGGATCTAGGGTCTAGGGTCTAGGGTCTAGGGTCTAGGGTCCAGGGTCTAGGGTCTAGGGTCTAGGGTTTAGGGTCTAGGGTTTAGGGTTTAGGTACCCTAAACCCTAAACTCTAGACCCGCGACCCTAGACCCGAAACCCTACACCCCATAGCAGCAGCTCCCCGGCCACCTGACTAGTTAGGTCGGGAGCTGCAGGTCTTAGGGTCGAGGGTTTGGGAGCTAAACCCTAAACCCTAAACCCTAAACCCTAAACCCTAAACCCTAAACCCTAAGCCCTAAGCCCTAAACCCTAAGCCCTAAACTCCCTAAACCCTTTGCAAACGCCGCACTTGAGCAAACAGCCTTGCCCTGTCTGAGCACACAAAGTCCGGAATCCCTGCGTCTGAAAGTGTTTGTACAGGAAGGTTCCATTCGGGTTTGGGGAACCCTGAACCCTAAACCCTAAACCCTAAACCCTAAACCCTAAACCCTAAACCCTAAACCCTAAACCCTAAAGCGGCAGCTGTCCTTATAGATCTGGTACAGCGGAACCTCAGGATGCAAGGGTCCCCCTTGCAGATTTGCAGATTTAGGGTTTAGGGTTTAGGGTTTTGGGGTTTAGGGTTTAGGGTTTGGGGTAAAAGGTTTCGGGTTTAGGGTTTAGGGTGCTCACAGTGTGTTTCAATGGCGGACGGCCTCCGCAACAGATGCGACTAAGTGTCTGTGTGAATGCGGGCGTCTCTGGGCTGGTGTTAAGGCCTAGAGTTTTCGGGGGTTAGGGTTAGGGGTTGAGTCACCATTGTGTGGAAACTATATTTCTTCGTACATACTATACCTGGTAACTTCACTGGGAGCTTGCAAAAAGTAGGGTGGGGGGGGGGTCCCCGCTATGCCCGCAAAATTGAGATCTAAGATCCTAAACGGCAGCCCAATATGTTCTGAGGGTTCAGGTGTAGGGCTTGGGGTTTCAGGCATTCCGGCGCTTCAAAGGAGTCATCTGGGGCTCTAAATGCTGACTGAAGCTCCCCCCCCCACTCCCCCAAAGCCTCTTCACCCCGGCCGTTTGTCCCAAGCTGCCGACCGTTCGAACGCCTTCGCGCTTCATGATTTGCATACCCTCTTCTGCCTGGCCAGGGCGTTTTGCGGAGTGACTTTGTGTTATGCTTAACGTTGCTCCAGCCGCAGATTGTGTCATGTTTAACTTTGCTCCAGCCGCAGATGAGACAAAGTGCTAGAAGAGAGAGGAGTCTCAGTCTCAACGTTCCCGCAAACCCTGAGCAATACACCCGCGACCCTTCAACCCTTAAACCCTAAACCCTCAAACCCCAAAACCTTAAACTTTTAAACCCCAAAACCTAATATCCTAAACCCTAAACCCTAAACCCTAAACCCTAAACCCTAAACCCCAGTAAGACAAAACCATCTGAATCCGAAGCCCTCTGGTGCCATGTGAAGCCTTGTCGCCCATGACCTGCAGGCGGGTGAGGGTTCAGGGTTCAGGGTTCAGGGTTCAGGGTTCAGGGTTCAGGGTTCAGGGTTCAGGGTTCAGGGTTCAGGGTTCAGGGTTTAGGGTTTAGGGTTTAGGGTTTAGGGTTTAGGGTTTAGGGTTTAGGGTTTAGGGTTTAGGGTTCAGGGCGTAGGGGTCCTGAGGTTTAAGGTTCCCCTGAACTTCCCAAAGCCCTAAACCCTAAATCCTAAACCCTAACTCCTAAACCCCTAAACCCTAAACCCCTAAAGCTCAAGAAGTTTGGGGCTTTGGGATTTGGTGGCTCATGACGTATTGATTGGTGTCTGAGGTTTAGGGTTTAGGGTTTAGGGTTTAGGGTTTAGGGTTTAGGGTTTAGGGTTTAGGGTTTAGGGTTTAGGGTTTAGGGCTACGCACTGCGAAGCCTCGGACTTGGGCGGATCCCCAAGTCCCACCTGAATGCTGGCTACACCTTGGCCCCAAAACCCCAAAGCCCTGACCAGTCAGCCCAAAAACCTAGACCCTAAACCCTAAACCCTAAACCCTAAACCCTACACCCTAAACCCTAAACCCTAAACCCTAAACCCTACACCCTAAACCCTAAACCCTAAACCCTAAACCCAAGCCCAAAGGCCTTAGACCCCAATCCCTGGACCCTGATTAGCCTTGCACTTCCGAGCCCCTGACACTAACCCCTCTAAAGCTACAGGCCCGAAGGGTTTAGGGTTTAGGGTTTAGGGTTTAGGGTTTGGGTTTAGGGTTTAGGGTTAGGGTTTAGGGTTTTGGGACTAACCCGAACCCGGCAAAAAGGGAGGTCCTTGAGAAAGGTGGCTTTGGCTTCGAAGATCTCGCTGAGCTCTTTCACCTGCACGAGCGTCTCAGGGTTTAGGGTTTAGGGTTTAGGGTAGAGATTAGGGTAGCTAAGCTGATGTCGGGTATTTAGGGTTTGGGGTCTATAGGCCCTGCAGGGTTCAGGGATTCGGGCGTTAAGCTTCAGTTAGGGGGGCATTTCTAGGGCTCAGGGAGGTGTAGAGGTGAGGGTTTTGGGATTTGGGATCTCAGGATCTCGCGCTGTTTAGAATGTAGAAGCTTGAAGACTTCAACTGCCTCACATGAAGTCGGGTATATATTTCTTATACCCCCAAAGGACACCCAATATATACACTCACCAATATTAAAAAAGGAACCTTATACACACTCACCCAAAACTGAAATATAAACCCTGCTTCACATGAGCGCAAGTCCCCACTTTGGGGGGGGGTTTGAGGGGTTCAGGCTCTACAAGGCTGGGGCCCCCAGCACCATCAACCTCATAACTCCCCAAAAAAACCCTAGAACCTAAACCCTGAACCCCTGAACCCTTCAGCCATGCCCTTCTTTGCATCCCTAAGCCCTAAGCCCTAAGCCCTAAACCCTAAACCCTAAACCCTAAACCCTAAACCCTAAACCCTAAACCCAAACTCCTAACCCTACATCCGCACACTTGGTTGGTTCGATCCTTGGGGTCCATGAGCTTGCACGGGCCGCACCTGACTCGGGGCGCTTAGGGCATGTAGAGCTTGGGGTTTAGGCTTTAGGGGTGCAGGGTTTCGGGTTTCGAGTTTGGGGGTCTAGGGTTTACGGTTCAGGGTTTGGGGGAGCCTGGGCCAGGGATTAGGGGGCCTCTAGGGTTCAGGACTGGGACGAAAAGTGGCGAGGAACCAAATCCGAATCCTCGTTCTAAACCCCCCAAGCCCCAAACCCTGAACCACCAAAACACTCAACGCAAAACCCCAACCATTAACCCGAGAGAGGGGTTTCAGCGTTAAGGTTTGGGATGGGTTTGGGCGTTCAGGGTTGTAGTCGGTAGGTAGACTCTGCATAAACTCTCTCAAAACTCTCTGGACTCTGTGAACCTTAACCCCGCCCATCGCTTTAAGCCTTAAGCCCAAAAGAAACAGCCCAGCACGGGCCTACAACCAACTCCCTCGCCCTCCTCCCCAGCACTGAAAGCCATTCAACAGCAACAATCCAAGACACGCTTTGGGGGTTTCGGGTTGAGGGTTCAGGGTTGAGGATTTGCATGGTCTAGGGACCTGAAACTCTAAACCCTGCACCCTAAACGCTAAACCATCTTGCATTCCAGGGTGTAGGGTTCAGGATTTGCAGGGTCGAGGGCTCCTTACACTCCACACGGCGAGGACAAGAACAAGCTGAGTTGGGTGACCAGGTCGTCGAGAAGCCCACGATAAGAACATTGGGCTCCTGATGTCAAGAGCTGGTTGGTTGAGTTCCTAATGTCTGTAGACCTTAAACCCCAAACCCTAAACCCTAAACCTTAAACCCTAAACCCTGAACCCTCAACCGCTGTGCTCAGCACAGCATTCACAAGGCTCAAGATCTTTCTCTGAAAAGAATACCGGGCTCCTAAAGAGCCTTCTTGGGCCGTCGCAAGGGTTGGTCTGTTTGGGGCTTTCCGAAATTAGGGGTACCTTATTGGGGTCCTTACTATAAGGGAATCCTACTATTTGGGGATTATGTTGGCGGTGCCCTATTTTCGTGAAACCCCCCCTAGACTGTTGCCTCCATTTCCCACGCCAGCGTTGCAACTCACATCAAGCCCACATGTCAGGTATGCCGACTAGATGTAGCACTCATGACATTCTGAAGCAGGCAGTATCCGACCCTAAACCCTTAATCCAATGAAAGCTTCCCAAGCTCTCGCAACAAATTGTGCAGGTTGCTCGGCTGAACGCTCCCTCGACCCGAACCCCCACCCTATGTTTTGGCTTGCCACCGATGTTCCTGGACAGGGTTTAGGATTTCGGGCTGGGGCCTTACAGGGCTCGGAGGTTAGGGTTTAGGGTTTATAGGCCCTACACTCCAAACTCCTTACAACCTTTAAACAACATCGCAACTCAAAGTAAATCCGAAATAGCCCTCGGCTAAACCCTACACCCCTAAACCCCTAAACCCCTAAACCCCTAAACCCCTAAACCCCTAAACCCCTAAACCCCTAAACCCCTAAACCCCTAAACCCCTAAACCCCTAAACCCCTAAACCCAAAACACATAGATTCGCTAAGTGGAGTAGGGTTTATATTTCTTGAGTCCCCAAAACGTCACCAAATAAAGACACTCACCAATAACAGCAAACCTAAAGTGAAGTGGCAGCCCCTCTCTGGGACCCCAGCCCCTTTAGCCGTTCGCGCGATAGCCTGGCCCGTGGACACGGTCTTCACGACAGGCAACCAGAAAACCCTAACCCTAAACCCTAAACCCTAAACACCCTAAACCCTAACCCTAAACCTAGGTCCTAAACCCGAAGCCCTACACACCCTACACCCGAACCCTAAACCCTAAACCCTAAGTCCACTTGAACCTCAAGAAGCAAGGACACCGCAAAGGCCTGGGCACTGTCAAGGTTTAGGGTTTCAGCCACGGGTTTAGGGCTTAGGGTTTAAGGTGGTGAGAGGGAAGAGAGCCCGGCCACCCACGAAACTCTGCCGGAAACGCATCATCCAGCTCTTGAATGGTCCTCAGCAGTTTACGCTTAGGGTTTAAGGCTTTAGGGGTTTAGAGTTTAGGGGGTGAGGCCACAAGATACCCATCAGAGATCGAGCGTCTGATTGAGGTGCTTGGGGTTTTGGAGTTGGGGTTCGAAAGGCGCTTCCCCATACTCTGCCCTGATTGATTCAATCCGCCTGGTTGAACCCTGAACCCTAAACCCTGTAAACGCCAGCCGAGCACCAGAGACCCAGGAAAGGATTACGTGTACGATTTCAGGAGTTAAGTTCCTTGAAGGAAGCCTGCCCCCGCATCATGCGCCATTCTGATCGGTTTGGCGCGGAGATTACAATGGGTTAGGGGTTCAGGTCTCCCTGCATTCAGCCGTGAAAGAAAGCATCTTCTGCAACCGGCCATGAGAAACTTATCTTCCCAAAAGGGCCACTTACAAACAGGGGTCGATGGTCGATGGTTGCCCTATCTTGCCTATCCATCAATCCTAGGCCGTGAACCCTTGAAGCTCCACCTTTTCAACCCTAAACCCTGTAAAGCATAAACCCTAATTTATAAACCCTTGGGCAAAGGACAGAACCTTCCTTGGCCCCCGGACGCAACGTCCTCCACGGCGTTCCGCGCAACGTTGGGGTCGCGCCCCTGAGGAAGGAAGCTCTTTTCAGGGTCTTGGGCCTCGGGGGCCTAAACCAAAACCCAACACTCAGAGACCTTAGCTGCCCAAAAAAAAACCGGGGGCAGCCTCCGACCTCCCGAACCCATTATGGGGTTTAGGGTTTAGGGTTTAGGGTTTGGGGTTTAGGGTTTAGGGCTTAGGGTCTAAGAAACTGGGCAAAAGGCAAGCACAGGTAGGCTCTTGAAGGGCGTTTCGGCAAGTCTCAAAAACGGGAGCCCCAACAGAAACAAGCCCTAAACCCCGAGCCCCAAAAAATCAAGCCCCAAACGCCGAGCCAAAAAACAAAATATTCCGAAACCCCGAAAACCCTGAAACCCTAAACCCCAATGCCCGAAATCCCGAAACCCAAAACCCCGAAACCCTCAACTCGAATCCGCCAACCTATAGACCCCAAACCCCAAACCCTAAACCCTAACCCTAAACCCCAACCCCCAACCCCCAAACCCTAACCCCTAAGCTCTAAACCCTTATGTTGGTTCCCCCCCAAAGAAAGAACTGCCAGCGGCGGGGCGCCTGACCGTTCCAACCCCAGCCGGTCCTGGTCCGCCCGGGGGTGAACGCGCGGCCTGCACTGTAGGGTTTAGGGTATAGGGTTTAAGGTTTAGGGTTTAGGGTTTGGGGTTTGGGGTTTAAGGTTTAGGGGCTTTTGGTTGAAGGTCTATAATGGGCATGCAAATCGGGGTTAGGGCTGGAGGGGCCAACGTTAGGGGCTCAGGGATTTAGGGGTTTATGGGTGTAGGAGTCCCTAGAAAGCCCTCACATGAATCAGAGGCTTAAGGGGTTTTGGCTTTGGAGGTTGGTCGGCTGGGGGGGAGTTAGGGTGTGAGAGTTTATTTGGGTTTACATGCAGGGGACAATGAGCGCGGTGCATGTGTCCGCGTGCGATTCCAGTCAATGCGTGCAGCACCTGCTTCTCGTGATCGCGCACCACATTCAATCAAAAAAAGGCAGCAGCAAAAAACAAAAAGAAAAAACAGACCACGGTACTAGGCCTTGCCGACAGAAGCGGTAGGCCACCTTTGAGGGACGGAAGGCTGCAAGGGCAAAAAGGCGCATATTTATTGCTTCTTGGAATGGGTTGTTTAGGTCTGTCTGTTGTCTATATATCACAGAGGATGATGAGGGCATCATACTGGAAATCATGGGTTTGGGGGCTTTAACAGTCTCCATGCCTCCACCCTGCTCCAGTCTCTAGACCTACTTTGGGTTTGGGGTTTGGGGCTTAGGTTGAGAGTTTAGGGTTGGAACCCTCCTTTTGCACATGCGTCCATGACGGCATTCGATTAGAGTATTATTCACATATGCTGGAACTGCTATCGCAGCTTAGTTACTTGTGAAGAAGCTTGCACCACTAAATCCTGTCATCATGGGGCTCTTGCTTGGACCCCTTCAGGTTGTGTCAAGGATCGTCGAGTCTAGGGGAACATGAGGGCCATAGTAGGAGTATCTTAAGGGGGCTTCTTGGCGGTACATGCGGGACTCTAGCTTGGACCCCTAAGGTTGCACCCTTGATAAGGATCCTCTAGGGGAATAGAAAGGCCATACTAGGAGTCTATGAGGGGAACCTCTTAGGGGTTTAGGGTTTAGGGTTTAGGGTTTAGGGTTTAGGGTTTAGGGTTTAGGGTTCTGAGTGGGTTTAGGGTTTAGGGTTTAGGGTTCCGAGTATAACTCCCAAGATGTGGGCAACCTCCCAAACCCTCCCGGCCGTGGCCAGGATAAGTAGCAGTGCCAGTCGAACCGGACCTTCGCAGAGTCTTTGATTGTTTAGGGTTTAGGGTTAGAGTTTAGGGTTGAGGGTTTGGGGTCGAGAGTTTAGGAGGGTCGAGAGTTTGGGATTTCGCCCACAGTGCGCTAGGCCCGAAAACCGATATCGCAAACTCTCCCTCCTTTGCAGAAACCTTGAAAAAAAAACTAGACCGTCAAGCCCAACCCAGCAAAAGGCACAAGTAACCTTCTGATGCCCAATGAATAGGATCCCCATGATGTTGAAGGTTTAGGGCCAACGGCGACTGCTTTACAGCCCCGAAGCCCGCGAAGACCCTAAACCTTAAACGCCGCGAAAGGCATAAACCCCAAACTCTCAACCCCCTACATCCCCGAAAGCCCAAAAGCCTCAGAACTATTGTTATTATTATTATTTTTTATTTGTGTATTTATTTATTCATGTATTTATTATTTTGTTTTTTTTTTGGGTGGGGGTTGTCTTGGGCTTTGGGTTCAGGGGTTTAGAGGTTAGGTCTGGGTGGTTTAGGCTTTAGTGCTTCTAAGGACTTAGGGTGCGGAGTCCAGTGTATAGGGCTCCCTCAACCCTAAACCCTAAGCCGTCGACCCTAAACCCAAAAATGCACTTCCAGGGTTTAAGGGTTTCGTGTTAAACCCTAAACCCTAAACCCTAAACCCTAAACCCTAAACCCTAAACCCTAAACCCTAAACCCTAAGGGCCGAATCCAGGGTTCCCTTTTAGGGGTTAAGGCTTAGAAGGTCGGGCCTCTTCGGCTGGGGAGGGCTTGACCCCAAGGCTTTCGGGCCGAGGGTTCAGGGCTTAGGGGCCCCCTAAACCCTGAACCCTAAACCCTAAACCATAAACCCTAAACCTTGCAAACCCTCAACATTAAACCCTAACCTGAAGCCCTAAACCCCACACCCGGCCTCCCTTCGCCATGCTGGGCGTGGGGAAGACACAGCGTGCTTTGGACAGCTGGAGCCCCAGAAAGATGCGGTTTAGGGTTTAGGGTTTAGGGTTTAGGGTTTAGGGTTTAGGGTTTAGGGTTTAGGGTTTAGGGTTCTAGCTACCCACTGAATCTTACCATTCCGGCAGAGCAGATTCCGGTAGATTGTGAAGATGGAAGAGTGGAGGCCTCCACAGGCCAAACCCACAGCCCTTTTGGCTTCGCGCCAGAGTTTGGGCTTTCGAAGACAAAAAGCCCTGAACCCTGAGAAGCCACACCCAGGACATCTAGGTTGTGGGGTTTGGGGTTCAGGGTTTAGGGTTTAGGGTTTAGATTCGAGGCGTCCTGTCTGTCAGCTTCAGGAGGGGGACTTCCAAGTTGCCTCACCGAAGTGCTTCTCCAGGGCGTGTAGAAGGGTACTGAAGGTTAGATAAGAGTTCAGGGTTTAGGGTTTAGGGTTTAGGGTTTAGGGGTATAAATATGGGGTATAGGGGGGACAACGCCCACCCTGAACTGGGCCGAGACCACGCAGGCCCTCACAAGGGCACGCGAATAAGCCCTGAACCCTCCTAAACATCAGACCTAAGGCCTAAACCCTCCTAAACCCTAAATGCCTAAACCCTAAACCCTAAACCCTAAACCCTAAACCCTAAACCCTAAACCCTAAACCCTGAACCTCCTGGGCCCCAAGCAACAGACCGCTTCGTTTCAGCTCGATGGCGTACTCAAACCGCTGGGTTGGGAGCGGAAGTCTGGTTGTCACCGGCCATTCACTCTCCTCAGCCTTCAATGATGCAACCCTGTAGGGTTTAGGGTTTAGGGTTTAGGGTTTAGGGTTTAGGGTTTAGGGTTTAGGGTTTAGGGTTTAGGGTTTAGGGTTTAGGGTTTAGGGTTTAGGGTTTAGGGTTTAGGGTTTAGGGTCTATGGTTTAGGGGTTTAGGGTTTAGGGCTACCTTCAGGCTTTAAGGATTAGGGTTTTGGGGTTTTTGGATGAGGGTTTGAGGGTCTGAAGGTTCGTCTAGTCTTGAGGGTTTGGGGTTTTCAATGTTTAGGCAATTGAACTCTTCAGAGGGTTCCCTGTATGTACCCAGGAACGGCACCAAAAACCCTAAACTCTGCACCCTGAAGCCCGATAACCCCAATAGCCCCAATTTGCCAAAGCACGTGGTACTGTATTGTCGAGCGCATGCGGGGTCACGAGATTGCCTGACAAGTGTTCAGGGTCCAGGGCTTCGGGCTCGGGCTTGAGGAGAAACTTAAACCCAAACTTCCACCATAAACGAAACCCTAAACCCTAAAACCTCATTTTTTTGTACTCTGTACCTAGTTGCGGCCCCATGTTCCCTTGGGAACGGACTGATGCCTCAAAGGGGTCGCCAAGATGAGAGTAGTTCTCTATGCCTTCTCACCACCGGTGTGGCGTTGGCCAGTCAGCATCTCGTATTCGGGATAAGGGCTTCTACCCACACATGTCTCTCAAAGTTCAAGCACCCTTCACCCTACACCCTAGACCCTGAACCCTAAGCTCTATAAACCCTAAGCCCTGGTTTACTGCTAGGGCTTGCCACCCCAACATCTCCTCTGTAAGATGCCGGCCTGATCGGGATTGTTGTGAGGCTCTGGAGCAAAAAAGTCACATGCAAGCCCCTAAACCCTAAACCCTAAACCCTAAACCCTAAACCCTAAACACTTAAACGAAGCCGACAAGAAGGTCAAGTTACCTGGCTACCCTCAGGCCCTTTCAACTCCCGAGCCCATACCCCTAAACCCCTAAACCCCTAGCCACCTAAACCCCCTTAAACCTAGGGTTTAAGAGAACCCTAAACCCCGAAACCCCTAAACCCCTAACCCCCTAACCCTAAACCCTAAACCCTAAACCCTAAACCCCCAACTTGACATGGCGGCCTCAACCACGCACCGCTTCGATCTTCTCCAGCACGATGGGAAAAGAGGGCCGAGCCGCGGGATCGTGGGCCCAACAGGCCTGCACCACCATCTTTCGGATTAGGGTTTAGGGTTTAGGGTTTAGGGTTTAGGAGCCCTTATTTCGGGTCCCCTGGTATAGAAGCCTTGTATACACTACATTGTAAGGGCCCACACTTCGGATCCCTTTAAACAAGGGTAAGGGACCATACTGAGGGCCCAACAGGCATGCGGCATGCACCACCATCTTCAGGAGCCGGTTAAGATCGGATTGGGGTTTAGGGTTTGGGGTTTGGGGTTTGGGGTTTGGGGTTTAGGGTTTAGGGTTTAGGGTTTAGGGTTTAGGGTTTAGGGGCTAGGGCCTTAGGCCTTAAGGGCGTCAGGGCTTCAGAGGTTGGGGGCTTAGGGCCGTTTTGCGGCCTCAGCCTTTTCCGAAGGCTGCGTAGAGGCTGACGACGGGGAACCGAACCGGAACCCCCAATGCGCCTCAAAAAGCTAGAGCCCCCAAAGCCCTGAATCCTAGACCCTAGAGCTTTGAATAGCCCCAAAACTATAACCCCACATGGCAACCCGAAGCCCTCTAAGCCCTAAACCCCTACATAAGCACCCTAAACCCCTAAATCCTAACCCTACTTAAACCCTAAACCCTAAACCCTAAACCCTAAACCCTAAACCCTAAACCCTAAACCCTAAACCCTAAACCCTAAACCCTAAACCCTAAACCCTAAGCCCTAAGCCCTATATAACCCTGAAATCCTACACCTCAGAATCTTGAAAGAGACGGCCTTCATGACATCCAGGAGTTGCGAGGGGCAATCGGGAGGTACGGCATCCTGGGTCAGGGGAGGTTTAGGGTTTAGGGTTTAGGGTTTAGGGTTTAGGGTTTAGGGTTTAGGGTTTAGGGTTTAGGGTTTAGCGTTCAAGGTTCAGGTTTATAGGGACTTGTGGGGCTTCTTTGGGGGGAGCGGGGTGGGGGGGGGGGGGGGTTAGGGTGAGGCTTAGGCTTAAGGGACTTGAGGGATGTAACGGTTCAGGGTCCTAAACCCTAAACCCTAAACCCTAAACCCTAAACCCTAAACCCTAAACCCTAAGCCCTAAACCCTAAACCCTAAACCCCTTGGGAAGAATTCAGGAAGAGTTTTTTGGGCTTTCGGGTTCATGGTTACTTGGCGCAAAGCAGACCCTCTGGGGTTTCCGAAAAATTTTGTTGCCATATTGGGGTCCTTTTCATAAGGGGATCCTACTATCTGGGGATCTCTACCTCGAGCCTAAAAGCAACCAATCCTCAAAACAGCCTGAAGCGCCCCAAACAGGTCATGAAGCCATAGCTGTTGGTTGACACCGCAGCCCCCGCCTAATCTGAAAACCGGGGGTTTTGGCGCTTGGGGTTTAGGAGGCTTAGAACCCTAAACCCTAAAGCCCTAAACCCTAAACCCTAAACCCTAAACCCTAAACCCTAAACCCTAAACCCTAAACCCCAAACCCTGGTTTAGGGTTTGGGGGTTGGAGTTGGGGTTGAAGGGGTGAGGGGCTCAAGGTCTCCTAGTAAACTCCAAAAAGTTGGATCCTTATCCTCACAACCCAAAAGGGACACTAGAGGGAATCCCAGCTCGAATCATCCTTAAGCCATGTTCCAACTTTCTGGAGTTTTCCTGTAGCCCTGAAAAAGCCCTTTGCTATACTCCCCTTAGAAACTCAATAAACAAATACCTTTAATGTCCTCTTGGGTTTTGTATAAACAAAAAACCCCAAAGGGGGATATAGAAGCCCTTTGAGGGCTTTCACCCAATACTTAGTTGCTGAGTTCATAAGCCCCAAACAAGTGTACACCTTCAGTTCTAGAGGGGATTATAGTATCCCAAAAAGTGTAAAGCGTTTTAGGGTTTAGGGTTATAGGTTTTAGGGTTTAGGGTAGCCCTACACCCTAAACCCTAAACCTAAAACCCTTTGGCTTGGGGGGGACCCAAATTATGCAGGCTCCGTGTTATAGCCGGAACCTCCAAAGGGACCGTGCTCGCTCAGCTTTTAGGGTTTAGGGTTTAGGGTTTAGGGTTTAGGGTTTAGGGTTTAGGGTTTAGGGTTTAGGGTTTAGGGTTTTGGGTTTTGGGTTTAGGGTTTTACTAAGAATAGCAATCTTCGGCCAACAGTCCATGTCAGGTCGGATGCCGGCCACGGTGTATTTTCCGACATCTGTCGGCTCCTGGCAGCACAAAGGCACCCTAAACCCTAAACCCTAAACCCTAAACCCTACACCCTAAACCCTAAACCCTAAACCCTAAACCCTAAACCCTAATTAAACCCTAAACCACTAGTCTAGGAATTAGGGTTGTTTCGAAGCCCAGAATGCAGCACAGGTTTTGGGGGCGCAGGGGTTCGTTTTTTTTGGGCTTAGAGGACTGAAACTTGGTTGTGCTAAGGGTTTAGGTTTAGGGTTTAGGGTTTAGGGTTTAGGGTTTAGGGTTTAGGGTTTAGGGTTTAGGGTTTAGGGTTTAGGAGTGCTTATAGGGTTTGGGCCGTGCCGCTAAACCCTGCACCCCGAAGGCCTCAAGCCCTAAACCCTGCTGTGTGTTTTAACTAACATCTTCATCAAAGGCCCTATTTATAATTCTATTTTGGTATTTTCTCATCCATCTGTCTCTCTGTCTTTTCTTACAAAAAATACGAACGAATAATCGAAATCAACATGTAATCATAAAGCTATACAGCCTCTTTGGGGACTTTCGTGAGCATACAATTCACTTACATGTTAAAAGCCCGTCCAGGTGATCATCGATTCATGCAAAAGTCATGCTTCTTTTGTTGCGCACAAGATTGAAAATATTAAAGGATCTAGCATTCCAATGTTATTGTTCAGATGTTCCCTAGAGAAGATAATGGGCGAATAAGTGATCGAAAGAGCGACACGGGAACACAATCTATTTTGTTATAATCGTGCAAATAAACACCCCTTTCGCCTCGGCTTTTTAAGGAGAACTTTACGCTTTTCGCATGTTCATGCGTGTTCACTTAAGTAATCTAACCGTGCATGCGAACACATTAAAAGCACGAACGGAGCACTAATTTCTTAATCTTCGAGGGGGTTCTCGTTCACCAGAAGCTAGGAAAAAGACAACAAATCATTACGGTTTTCATGCACAAGAACTCATTAAGATAATGGTTTTGAAGGCTTTTATTCACTCATTTACTACTCTTATTAACCGGCACTTTACATATACTGAGCCCTGAACCCTGAACCCTATACCCTAAACCCTAAACCCTAAACCCTGAACCCTGAACCCTGAACCCCATACCCTAAACCCTAAACCTTCAACGGGCCTCCTCCTCGAAAGGCACCTCACGGCAGATGATCTCGTAGATAACCATGGCGTAGGAAAACACGTCCACCTTCCCGGAGTGGCGCTGTGCGGGTTCAGGGCACACAGGAAGGTTTCATTTAGGGGTTTAGGGTTTAGGGTTTCAGGGTTTCAGGGTAAGAGCTACGAGTATTGGTGCAAGGATTTCTGAACCCTGAAACTCCTGCACACGCTTCGACAGTCGTTTTGAAGCCGGTCAGATCGGCCTCAGCTTTGAATTCCGGCATTTGCGCTAAAAACATCATGGAATTGAATGTGATCTCGTTTGGGGTAACACGACAACATGACATGCTGGGCAAGAGATACAAAGCCTTTTGCCCCTGTCTAGCCTTTCCACATGCACTAGTGGCACAAACTCCTGTAGAATGCGGTGAAGATCATCAATGAAATCCAAAACCCTAAAACTCCTCAGCCCTCCCAAAATCTCCTAAACTCCCAAACTCTTACGCCAAATCAAATAAGCCCCTAAACTCTTAAACCCTAAGCTCTTGCTAAACCCTAGGAAAGAATGCCAAGCGCTCACACCCCCGCACCGTGCCTTCTCGTCGTAAGTGGATCCGATCCACATTTCGGGGGCCATCCAATGCTTGGTTCCGGCCTTCCAGGGGCGTTTTTGCTTAGGGTTTAGGGGTAGGGTTCAGGGTTCAGGGTTCAGGGTTCAGGGTTCAGGGTTCAGGGTTCAGGGTTCAGGGTTCAGGGTTCAGGGTTCAGGGTTCAGGGTTCAGGGTTCCGGGTTCAGGGTTCAGGGTTCAGGGTTCAGGGTTCAGGGTTCAGGGTTCAGGGTTCAGGGTTCAGGGTTCAGGGTTTAGGGTTTAGGGTTTAGGGTTTAGGGTTTAGGGTTTAGGGTTTAGGGTTTAGGGTTTAGGGTTTAGGTACACAAACCAACGAACCTCAGAACTTGAACCCCAATGCTAATGCTCCACATGACACGTGCGGGTTGATGCTAATTACTCGAAGTCTCGAAGTGCGGCTACATACCCTTGCAGACCCTTTACAGCGGACCGCCCTAGTCCCATCCACTTTGCCTCCGGCTGCCTTTCAAACGCAGTCCACCCATGACCCCAAAAGGTCCCACCCAAACTTTCCCTGAAGTAAACGCAAGGTGAGACGGCAAACCTTTCCCACAGGTTGATGTGGATTCTTGTCAATTCACATGCGCCAAGAACATGACCATGTAAACGCAATGAAACGGTGCATCAATGAGATCTTGATCTTCAAGCCTCCCACAACCGAGTTTCACGTATCGAGCGTTGATCTTTCTGCCGCGCACACCCATGATTCACGTGCCGACCGTTGATCTTCGAACCTCTCACACGCGAAAACCACGTGCCGAGCTTTGATCTTCGAGCCTCCCACACCTGAAATTCACGTAGCGAAGATAAATCCTCTCACACGTGAGATTCGTGCGCATTGATCTTCGAGCCCCCCACACCCGAACAATGTCAAAGCCAAGATATATGAAGAACAGGCCAAGGACTCACCTGGCGTAAGCTGCGCGTGAGGTTCGCGGAAGAAGTGCGTAAGCAGCGGCCGCCGTAAGTGCAAGGTCGCTCCCAAGAGCACTCGAAGACCAAGCGAAGCTTCCCCGCGATGTTTAGCTGCAACCAAACGCACGAATGAGAATGCCAAGCTCAAATCATAGAAGATGAGAACCAGTGACCATTCTTGAAACACCATGTAAAGTCTGTAAAGTCAAGGAAAACGTCGATGCATCTAGCACGCGTTGACAACTTCTCTGGCCAGTGATGGCCAACGCATTCGCCCGCGATCGTCAGCATCATGTGGCTGTCTGCAATCCCTTCAATCCCTTCCCCGATGATATTATAGTCCTCCCCCAGGAGTACTAAGAATACCATCTCCATCCTTCTCATGGCATGTAATCATCCACTCCTCCATGTACTATGATGGTTACATCCACGGTCGCTTCCTCGAAGCAAAAGCAAGTGGGGGGGGGGGGCGACTTTTGCTGAATGTTCACCCACAAACCGGAATCCTGAACCCTCAGCCCTACAAGAGGTTTAGGTGAATGGGCTCCAACCCCCCCCCCCCCCCTCCCCGCCCCCCCTTCCCCCCCCCGCCCCCCTCCCCCCCTTCCCCTCTCCCCCCCTCCCCCCCCTCCCCCCTCCCCCCCTCCCCCCCTCCCCCCCTCCCCCCCCCTCCCCCCCTCCCCCCCTCCCCCCCTCCCCCCCCCCCCCCCCCCCTCCTCCCCAAGCCTGCCCCAAAACTTACACCCTTGTCCGAAAGCAGCCCTTGAAGCCCGACAAGCCCACCCTAAACCCCCAAACGGTTAAACCCCCCAAAGCCCTACGAAGCACTATAAACCAACCCTAAACGGGTTTAGGGTTTAGGGTGTAGGTCTAGGGTTTAGGGTTTAGGGTTCAGGGTTCAGAAGTCAGGGTTTAGTAAGCCCAGCCTAAACCAGAGAAGCCCCAAACATGCGGGACCCAGGGATGGCCCATCCTCTTCAATCCAACAAAGGCAAATACAAAAAATGTCCCAAGGGCCTACCTAGGAACCCGAAACCCTAAACCCGAAACCCGAAACCCTAAACCCTAAACCCTAAACCCTAAACCCTAGACCCTAGACCCTAAACCCTAAACCCTAAACCCTAAACCCTAAACCCTAAACCCTAAACCCTAAACCCTAAACCCTAACCCTAAACCCTAACCCTAAGCCCTAAACCCTAAACCCTAAACCCTAAACCCTAAACCCCCCACCCCCTCCCCAGTTCCTGGTTGGTCATCTGGCCCCAGTCGCCGTCTTGGACCTCACATTGAGCACTAAACCCTAAACCCTAAACCCTAGAACCCTAAATCCCCAAACCCTGAATCCCTAAGCCCTAAGCCCACGGCGGTGGAGGGCTGAACGGTTTGGGCTTTCGGGTTTAGGGCTTGTAGGGTTTCGGGTTTCGGGTTTAGGGTTTCGGGTTTAGGGTTTCCAGTTTAGCGGTTGAGGGGATTTAATTTGGGGTTTAGGGTTGCTGGTTGAGGGTTGAGGGGTTGAATGCATCGAACCCCAAAGAAGCAGAGCGCTGAGTGGCTGACGTTCCTCACTAAACCCCAAACCCTAAATCCTAAATCCTAAACCCTGAACCCTGAACCCTAAACCCTACCATGTGTTCTCTGGGGGGGTTGTGACCATGGAGTTTTGGAGGTTTTGGGGGCTTTTTGCCTTAGGGATGCAAGCTTCAACAACTTCAGGGCTTTAGGTCTTTGTGGGAGACCGCGGTCCCCAACCCCAAAACCCCCCAAAACCACACCGTAACCCTGAACCCTCAGGGTTTAGGGTTTCGGGTTTAGGATTTAGGAGGATTTAGGGTTTAGGATTTTGGGTTTAGGATTTAGGGTTTAGGAGTAAGGTTTTAAAAGGGTTTAGGATTTAGGGTTTAGGGTACGTAACCCTCGACCCCCTAAACCCACCAGCCCACAGCCCGGAGGCACCTGGAACTTCGCCACGCCGAAGTCGCAAACCTCCAGATGTGGGGGGGGGGGGGGTCTTGTGGGTGTGTGGGTGGGGTTTAGGGTTTAGGTTTTTGGGGTTTAGGGTTTATGGCGCTTAGGTTTTAGGGGGAGGGGGGGGGGGGGGGGGGGGGTTGGTAGGGTTGGTCGGGTGGGTATGAGAGGTGGATAGGGTGGGTAGGGTAGGGCTGGTAGGGTGGGTAGGGGAGGTAGGCTCGCTGCGCGCCATAATGCCTGCAATAGCTTAGAAGCTGCCACGCGCGATTCAATGATTGCATCCAGTGGCTGTAAATCCGTGCCGTGGGCCAAGGCCTTCCTGGGTATGGTTTAGGGTTTAGGGTGTACGGTTTAGGGTTTAGGGTCTAGGGTCTAGGGTTTAGGGTTTAGGGTTTAGGGTTTAGGGTTATGTTGCGTTGAGATTTTGCTGGCGCCGAGCTAGCGCGGCGCTAGCGCGTGATACGGTCCTGCGTTTGCACGATCTGATCGTATCCCGCAAGAGAAGTCCCAAAGCACCCGCAGAGCTCACCCAAGACACTTCCCAAGGCATGTTGAAGTCGTAAACAAGACCTGCAGCTCGAGCACGCACTTGGAGCCACAGAACTTGCCGGTGCGCATCAGCAACAGGACAAGTGAATCACAAAGTCGTTAGCGGAACGCGAAAGACCTCAGAACGTTTGGCCAGTGGCAGCATGGGAATGTAACATCTGGTTATTGTATACCTACCGCGAACCTAGCGTTTTTCCTGGCGCCACAATGGGGTTTTAGTGGCTCTTCCTGCGTGTCGCCTTATAGCAAAGACATGAAAATATGCCGGCCAAGCCCATATCAAAATGAAGGACCTAAACAGACACGCGAATTTTGAACGCAACCAATTTAGGGCTTACGGGGTTTAGGTTTGAGGGCTTGGGCTTAGTTAGGTTCTGGGGTTGGGCTATTCCGAATGGAGGCGTCGGGAGCTACCCAGGCCCCCAGACCCCAACAAGTAGCAGGCCACAATGCAACAACCCGTTTTTCAACAATGTTCATGGTCATGACAATTACAATCATCGTCATCAGCTAACCACCACAACTGCGAGTATGGTTAGCTACCACAGAGCGCTATGGCACTGTGGACGATATGCTATGAACATCGTCCAGATGACAGGTTGATGTAAACTCTGGGCAATGAGTAAATTGGACTCGGGTTTAGGGAATTTAGGGTTCCGGGTTTAGGGTATGGAGTTTCGGGACCTAGTCTAGGTTCAGGAAGCACTCGGGGTTCGGTGCAACTTGAATCCACTAGTCTGTGCAGCTGCATGAACTGGTTGAGGGCTTGGGGATTGGGGTTAGGATTTCGAGTTTAGGGCGAAGGGTCTAGGATTTGGGGGATTCTAGCTCTGTTCTTTGATCAAGCTTCGCGAAGACTCCCGAAGGGATGAACGTGACTCCCTGAACAACGGCCAGCCTTGATCAGTGGCTCATCCGTGGGTCCTGCAGTTCAGAGACTCCTCTAACCTACCAATTGCTTAAGAGTCACCCAAGAAATAGAAACATATTCTTCAATTTTGGGGTAATATGGGGATGTTTTGTTTCTCCATTTTTTGGGGGGTTCTTAAGCAAATCGTAGCAACTGAAACCTAAGCCATTAAAGGCTTATTTGGGGTTCAGGGCCAGGGCTCAGGGAATTAGATCCCACACCTTTCGCATGGGCTCATGATAAGCATCGCTGTTCCGCAGGTATCTGCCAGGGAAAACGGGTTTAGGGTTTAGGGTTTAGGGTTTAGGGTTTCGGGTTTAGGGTTTAGGGTTTAGGGTTTAGGGTTTAGGGTTTAGGGTTTAGGGTTAGGGTTTAGGGTTTAGGGTTTAGGGTTTAGGGTTTAGGGTTTAGGGGTTAGGGTTTAGTGCTCGCAGCGCCTCTGCTTTCGTTCCCTAAATCCTGTGCCCTCTGAACTCACTTAGGGTTTAGGGTTTAGGGTTTAGGGCCCGACACCCCAGACCCCCGGAATTTTTAGACCCCCCCAGTCCCCCAAAAAATGCCCACAGCCCACGTTTTTCGTAAACTATTCACTGCGTGGTCAGCAAGGCACACCAGTCGAAACCCAGCCCGAAAGAATCCCCAAAAGACATTCGAATTCCCCTGAAGCTCCAAGCTGTAGGTTCGGCCATGGGTTTGGGGGTCTAGGGTCCGCCGACCCGGGAACCCTCCCCTCCCCTCACCCCCAAAACGCGGGGGGCGGGTGGGGATACACAATTTGTTCGTGGAGGACCGCATCGAGCATAGGCGGTCCCCCGCCCCCCACCACCCCCCGCCCAACACCCCGCCCCGACCCGCCCCCCCCCCCACCCCACCCCACCCCAACCCCCCCCCCCCCCCCCCCCCACCCTTTCCCCCACCCCCCCCACCCACCAACACCCCCCACACCCCCACACCCCCACACCAGCCCGCCCCTCCAGACTGACCGACTCGACTCGTATCGGGGTTTGCAGTAGATATCGTCGTTTCCTAAACCCTAAACCCCAAACCTTTACCCTACAGCCCAACCAAAACCTGCCCCAAAGGTCGAACCCAAAGCCCTAAGGCTACCCTAAAGACAAGAGCATTAGACCCACAGAGGCTTAAAACCTGGAGTGAGGGTTTTTGAGGGATTAGGGTTCTGGGTGTCGGGTGTGGGGTTTAGGGTTAGGGGTTTGAGGGTTGAGAGGTTTCGGGCATCGTGGGTCGGCGGCCTGAGCCGGAGGCTCCTAAATCCGGCCCCCGCGCCGCCCGTGGTCCAGGGCGGAGCCCGCGTCGCACTAAAGCGCTAGCTTTAAGGGGCGAGCGCCCGAGCCGCCGACCCCGCCCAAAATTGCTTCAAATTCGCGCGGGGCCCTTCGGGAGGCCTCCAAAACGGCATCCAAGGGGACGCAACACGCGGTGGTGCGAAAAGCACGAAAACCTCGTAAAAACCATGGGTTTTTACGAAAAACCGAGGCCACAAAACACCCGCAGCACCCCATTAAACCCTCACGGGCGCGCATCATCGACCCTAGCTTTTCACATGGGGCGCGCGCCAGGCCGAAACCATGTTTTTCAAGGTTTGGGGGGGGTACCGGAAGCCCAAAACCAGGCGAGCATCATGAGCATCAGCAGCCCTGGCCCGCGGACCCAAGGCAAGAAAAAACGCTGAAAAACGCTGAAATCACCGTAAATACCGTGTTTTTATGAGGGTTTTCACGCGTGCCTCCGACCCCCACCCTTGTTGCCCTTGACCCGCCCCCAAAGTGCGCATCATCGAAACCCACGTCGGGGGGGGGTCTGCTGATGCTGCTGATGCGCGGGGGTCCGGGGCATCATCGAGCCATCGTTTCTCATGTGGGCTTCGTGGGCCTCCGGGCCCACGGCCCAGAGACCCAGCTGATGCTCATGATGCTCGGTTTGGGGGGGTGTTCCAACAGCAGAAAACCTCGTAAATACCGAGTGTTTTGTGGGTCCACGTAAAAACGCCCCTAAAATCGCTCATTTTACGCGCTCGAACGGCTTCGTGCCTACAAAACACCCGAACAGCAGGACCCCGAATGCCCTTAAGGGCATTCGGGGTCTTGCTTTTGGGGGTTTCGTGGGCACGCAAGCGTTCAAGCACATACAATCGGCGTGTTTAAGGGGGTTTTGGATGGCCTGGGGGAGGCCGCTGATGCTCATGATGCTCCCTTTCCTGGGTCCCAAAAGGCTTCCCAAGCCCAAAAACACGTGTTTACAGCGTTTTCTGAAGGTTTTTCGAAGGCAAAACGCATGCATAGAATGCTTTTAAGGCCCCCAAACCAACCCCACTGATGCTCCTGATGCGGGTGCGCGCGCGCGCGCGCGGCGCGCGCGCGCGCGCGGCCGGGGGGGGAGGGGGGGGGAGGGAGGGGGGGCGAAGGCAGGAGAAAGAGAGACAGAGAGAAGGAGAGGACAAAGACACGGGAAAGAGAAGACAGTGCCAAGGTTCAAGGTTTCGTGCTTTGGGGGGCGGGGGCCGGCCCGTGCCGCTAGGCCTGAAATATAAGGTTTTAAACAAATTTGCCGCCAGACACCCTCCCCCCCAAAATTAATCCTTAAGCAACCCGTAAGCAACCCTTGAAAAGCCCTAGAGCCATAAACCAACAGCAAATAATGCAAGCTCCTAAACCGTATAAGCCCCACATGCCAAAACCCTAAACCCTCAACCCTAAACCCTAAACCCTAAACCCTGAACCCTGAACCCTAAACCCTAAACCCTAAACCCTAAACCCTAAACCCTGAACCCTGAACCCTGAACCCTGAACCCTGAACCCTGAACCCTGAACCCTAAACCCTAAACCCTAAACCCTACACCTTCCCCCCCGGGTTTAGGGTTTAGGGTTTAGGGCCTGGGGCTTCACACCCTCAAGGTGCTGAAGCCAACCGACAGACCCTGGAGCCGACAACCTCGTCCGTGCGCGCGCGCGCGCGCCTTTAACTGGCTTGTCCAAAAGGAGGTTCAGGGACTTGAGGTCACGGTGGATAATCCTGACATGTGTGGGTTTAGGATTTGGGGTTTCGCGGTTTGGGGTTTAGGGTGGTTTTGGGGTTTCTGAGGTCTTTAGGGTCTTGAGGGTTTTATTGGGGGGTTTTTGCGGTTTGGAGGTGTGTGTGTGTGTGTGTCTATTCGAGGGTCCTTTTGCGGGTACCAAACCCTACAACCTGGAACCCTACAACCCCCGCAAACCAGAGAGCCATAGGCGGGGATTTGGGTTTAAGGTTCCGGTTTACGGGAAACTTGACCATCCACGGTGTCTGGGGTGTTGACGTTTGGGGCTTGGTAGAGAGAGAGAGAGGGAGAGAGAGAGAGAGAGAGAGAAGGAGACCCATGACTAGTCAGAATTTTCATCAAGCCCAATGCGACTGCCAGGGATCTTGGGCGTTTACGGTTTGGAGCTTCTTCTCCTTTTGTTGTCTTCTGGATGTTGGGGGCCGCTAGCCTCAAGGGCCGTAGTCGGATCTTTGGTTGCATTCGAGTTTAAGGGCTTCTGTTTGTGGGGGGAGCGGGAGAATTTAGGTCTAAGGGTACCCCTAGCCCCAAGTAGTTCATGGCGGGGAGAAGCCGATTGCTCTGGAGTCTTGGACAAATACACCTGTCAAGGGTTTTAAATTAGGGTTTAGGGTTTAGGGTTTAGGGTTTAGGGTTTAGGGTTTAGGGTTTGGGGTAAGGTATGGGTGCTTATGGTCTTTGGGGTTTAGGGTTTGTGTGCCTCTAAGGTCTTTGGGGGTTCAAGGGGCTAAGGTCCTTGGGTCGGAACATCTTATACTAACAGATACTAACAGTCCTGAATAGGGATTGTAGTACCCCCCTATCATCATCCCTGTTCAGGGCCGTTAGTATAAGGGGGAACATTCCAATCGTTGGTAGGTGGAGGGTGGAGGATCCATGAGGTCTAGCCCTAAACCCTAAACCCTAAACCCTAAACCCCAAACCCTAAAGCTAGGGCTTAAGGCCTTTGGGTTTCATAGGGCTTGCGGTGCTCTTTGGGGCTCAAGCCGAGGCTTTCCTTGGGACTAAGGGTTCGGCTCTGGGTTTCCAGGTTTAGGGTTTAGGGTTTAGGGTTTGGGGTTTGGGGTTTGGGGTTTGGGGTTTGGGGTTTGGGGTTTGGGGTTTGGGGTTTGGGGTTTGGGGTTTGGGGTTTGGGGTTTAGGGTTCAGCTAAGACCAGGCGAGCGGCATTGGGTTAAAGGTGTGCAGGTAGCACATGGCCCGTGCCACATCTCGGCACATCTTGATCTGCTGCGAATAAACCTGGGCTTCACGACTAAGCCCCTGGGGTCGTCCTAAACCCTAAACCCTAAACCCTAAACCCTGGAAACAAACCCCAAACATTGAACCCCAAACACTAAGTTTACACATCGCGCTCCCTGGCTGCGAACATTGGGGGCCCTCCAGTTTTGGGACGGGCATCTTGAAATTATTTGGGTCATGCGAAAGGGTTGCCATGCCATTTGTTCCATCAGAAGACGCACACGAATAAAGGCGTGAGGCTGGGCCCTCAACCTTAAACCCTTTAAACCTTAAACCCTATAAACCTTATAAACCCTAAACCTTGAACCCTATAAACCTTAAACCCTAAACCTTAACCCTCCCCCCCAAAGATTTCGGCTTTTCGGTGTAGGGTTTGCCGCGAACAGCTCGAAACATCGGGGGGCCTTTTTGGTCCAGATGTGGGTTCTTTCGGGAGTTTACGGATGTGCAAGTTTAAGAGTCCGGCGGTTTAGGTTTGTGTAGTCGGACGACAGGGGGTCGGGGAAGAACCAGGGTAACCAAACGCCCGATAAATCAGAATTCCAAGCCCAACACTGACAGAACCTCCAGCCAAAACCAAAGCTATGCAAAAACACACTCAAAAACAATCTCCCCTAACAAGCCCTAAACCCTAAACATTAATCCCCTCCCCCCCCCCCCACCCCCCAAACGTCTCTCAACTCCCACAAACCTCAGAGACATCGGGAGTTCCTTCGCATCACGAACTTCAAGGGTTTCAAAACCTACGACAGCAGGGCCCGCTGAACGCCGAACCCTGAACCCTATGTACCGTATTATCCCTGAACTTGATCCCTAACAATAGCAACCCGAAACCCGAATACAGTAAACCCTAAACCCTAAACCCTAAACCCTAAACCTAAACCCTAAACAAAAAACCCTAAACCCTAAAACCTAAACCCTAAACCTAAACCCTAAACCCTAAACCCTAAACCCTAAACCCTAAACCCTAAACCCTAAACCCTAAACCCTAAACCCTAAACCCTAAACCCTAAACCCTAAACCCTAAACCCTAAACCCTAACCCATAAACCGTCTTCGCCGCCCTAACCTGCACCCACGAGGCCAAGTCGATCTCTGGCGAGTGATGCAGCAGCCTGGGGGGGGGGGGGGGGGGGCGGTCTGAGGGTTAGGGTTTCGGGTTTATGGTTTAGGGTTTCGGCATTCTGGGTTGGTTTAGGGTTTTAGGGGTTTGGGAGTCCAGAGTTGGGGTTGAGGGCTTCGATTGCGTGGGGCTTATACGGTTTTTCGTAGTCAAGGTCACAACTCATTCTCCCTCAACGCGCATGCTTCCAAAAGTGCTGAATGCTGCCTCCGTTGACCTTTTGTCAGTAGCAGGGCAGGGCAACCTGCTTAGTCCCTTGCTGAGAAGTTCACCACGAAACCCCTCAGTAGCAGGGCTTAAAGTTTAGGCGATTTTAGGCACGACTCCCCCTAAAGCCCGCAAGGAGCCTCCTCATATTCGCCAAGAGGCGTTACCTAAACCAAGTCCAACATCCTGAACTAAACCTGTTTGGGGTTCAGAGTTTTTGCCACTCGTAGGCCTTCCCATCTTGGCCGAAGTCACATGAAGGAATTGAAGTAGTGGTGAGCAGGTGAGCATGGTATCCCTACACCCTAAACTCTGAACCCCTGAAACCTGCTGTTCCCCAACACCGCAGACCGAACCATCCCGGAGAACTAAAGTGTCAGTTCTGGCCTTCGGTTTCGGGTTTAGGGCTTCGAGTTGAGAGTTTAGGGCTCTCAAACCTTAGTGGCCCTGCGACCACAAGGTAAACCCTCAAATCTAAACGAAGTCCAGAACCCCACTAAACCCGAAAACCCTTCACCCCAAGCCTCCCTAAACCCTAAACCCTAAACCCTATAAACCTTATAAACCTTATAAACCCAAAACCCTGCACCCTAAACCCCTAAAGCCCAACACCCCAGCACTGAAGCAGAGATGCTCAAAGGCAGCGCCGCCACCGCAGAACTCCGTGACGATCCGGAGGCGGGGAGCCAGGCAAACGCCGTAGAGCTGAACCTCGAGCTTGGACCGGCTTGAGGTTTAGGGTTTAGGGTTTAGGGTTTATAGGGTTTAGGGTTCAGGGTTCAGGGTTTAGAGTTTAGGGTTTAGGGTTTAGGGCCGAGGGTTAGAGAGTTGAGGGTTTAGGGTTAGAACCCTAAACCCGACACCCGAAACCCCAATCCCTAAACCCTAACAACTACCCTTACAGGCACTCCAGCCCCCCACATGCTTCTTTGAGTCAAGATGCCAGGTTTTCATGCCGAACCTGCGCACAGCGTTTTCAAGCGTTTAGGGTTTAGGGTTTAGGGTTTAGGGTTTAGGGTTTAGGGTTTAGGGTTTAGGGTTTAGGGTTTAGGGTTTAGGGTTTAGGGTTTAGGGTTTAGGGGTTCAGGGTTCAGGGTTCATAGGGCATATAGGGTTTTGAGGGCTTACAGGGTTTATAGGGTTTGCACGGTTTATAGAGATTCTAGGGATGTAGGGCGTGCAGGGGTCTGTAGGGCTGATAGGGCTCGTAGAGTTAGGAGGGTTTACAGGATTTCGGGTCCCCTCGGGTTTGCTTGGCATTCAGTCGCCGAACCAACGCAAGCACGCTGCATGACAAGAGGCGTCTGGGAGTCTGAAACGACAAAATCCTAAACCCTAAACCCCAAACCAGCCCTAAACCCTAAACCCGAAACCCCAAACCCTACAACCCTGAAAACCCTATGTGCCCTCACTAGTTTACGGAAGCCACCTTATGGAGGCTCTAAGATTCATCGTTTTTCGGCCTTGAAATCCGATGCTGCCCAGGGTTTAGGGTTTAGGGTTTAGGGTTTAGGGTTTAAGGCTTAGGGTTCAAGGTTGAGGGTTTAGGGTTTCGGGTTTGGGGGTCAGAGTTCAAGGTTTCGGGCCACTCGGGTCAACGCCATGCAAAACAAGCAGAGCCCCTAAACCCTAAACCCTAAACCCTGCACCCTAGACCCTAAACCCTAGACCCTAATTAAACCCTTTATAAACCCAAACCCCTAAACCCTAGGCCCTAAACCCTGAACCCTAAACCCCCGCCTGCGTCAGCACGCTCATCTCCCGCACGAAGGCCAACTGTTGCTCTGAACGCATCCTTGCATCTTCCTGACGAGCCCAAGGCTGCTGCACCCTAAGCCCTAAGCTCCAAACCCTAAATCCCCAAACCCTTAACCCCAAACCCTAAACCCCAAACCCTGAACCCTAAACCCCAAACCCAAACCCTCAAACCCAAATCCTAAACCTCAACCCCTGAACCCTAAACCTCGATGCCAAAACCCCCAAACCCTAGGCACAGGAGTGAAGGAGCCTGAGTTGGGATTCGAGATTCACTCTCCGCTGGGGCAACTCATTAGGGTTTGGGGATTCAAGGTGTGCCAAACTCCATAAGTGCGCAACAGTCGGGTTTAGAGTTTAGGGTTTAGAGTTTAGGGGGCAAACGCACCCTAGACTGCCCATTCAAAATCTCTCATATGGGGCTGGGGCTTCGGTGTGTACAAAGCAACATGTACATTGACTTAGGGTTTAGGGTTTAGGGTTTAGGGTTGAGGGTGTAGGGTTTAGGGTGCAGGGTTTTCTGGAGCTACGCCCGAACGCTTAGGACGCTGGAGTTGCTTGGAACAAGTGGGGCACTTGGGTCACTTAGGGTTTAGAGTTTGGGGTTCAAAGTTATGGGGTTTAAGGATCTAGGGCTAGGGTTTTTGGGTTTTCGGGTTTTCGGGTTTCGGGGTTGTGGGCTTCGGGCTTTGGGGTTTGGCAAAACTAGCCATCGAGGGGACAGTGGCTCCCAACTTGGCCTTGCAAAGAGTCAGGTCATCGAGACCCAAGCTTAACCTAGGAATAAAGAAAGGCTACCCTTTTTGGTTTAAATCAGCTTATAAGGGAAACTAAACCCTAGAAAAGAAAAGGGAATTAGGGGCCTACTCTGGGCCCAACTTACCCCGCGAACGTCACCAAGCTGCGCTGATCTGCTTGATCGCGACGACCTTGGCAGCGGAAGTAGGTCATTAGCTCGCTAAGGGGCCCCCGGAAACTCTGAGGCCCTGAGCCCTTGGTCCCTAAACCCCCTAAACCCTACGCCCTAAACCCTAAACCCCTTCGTCCCTAAATCCCCCGAAAAGGCCTCGAGGTGAGAGACCGCTGCTAGAAAAAACAGGGTTTAGGGTTTAGGGTTTTGGGTTCGATTGGTTGGACTTCTTCCGGTCATGGCAAGACGCACTATCGCAAAATCTAAACCCAACCACATCAAAAGCTAAAACAAACCCAATTGCTACGCCACACTATGACGTGTCGAGGTTCTCAAAGGGTTCAGCATTGGCTTCAGGGTCTTCGAGCTTCTGTCCAGAGTATCCTAGGAATGAAACGTTTAGGGCATTTAGGGCTTAAAGTTAGGGGGGGGTTACCTAGGAATATCTTAAAGGCATACGGCATACTGTTCTCTAAATTGGGCAAACCGTTCCGTTAACTCTTTAACGCCTACACGCCCTCACGGCCTAAACCTTATAAACCCTAAACCCGGAACCCGGAACCCGGAACCCGGAACCCCAAACCTCTAAACCTCCAGCTAGGCCCTCTGCCGTGTGGGATCGCGTCCAGATGCCCTTGTAGACCTGCCAGTGAGGGGTTTAGGGTTTAGGGTGTAGGGTTTAGGGTACGGGGGCAACCGAAGGGGAAAAGGGAAAGAAACCAACCCTTAACAGTTGCCTATATGGATTTCCCAGATCGAACCAGTAAGAGAAGAATCGCACCCTAGAGGGAAAGGCTAAGGGAGAAGGGTCGGGACTACTACCTCCCACAAGACCCAACACCCAACACACGGACACAACCTTTTCAACGAAAAGCGGACGGCTCTGGGCCATCTTGAGCCAAATAAGATTTCCGGGTTCATTGACCCATCCAACCCTCAACACTAACTCCTTTCTACAATACCAATTGCAGCTCCGCACTCCCCCTGTCCTAGGATTTCCTAGGACACCTTGGAGGTGCAGATGTTTTGGCCAAAAACTGCCATTAAAGCAGCAGCCAGCTGCTTGAAATGCACAATATGGTTTAACGTCATCCAGGACGGAATTATAGCACATTGGCTAACCCACTAACCACAGAGAATCTCTTTTCACCATGATCCTCTCATCACTGAAGACTCCTTGGCCTTCTTCACCACAAACCGTGGTCTTCGCTACGCGAAAAGCTACTGACTTCTACTATCAGGGATTTCCATACCCTTAATAGTAACCACCACATTGTCAGCACATTGGCTGTTCCAGCGCACCTGTCTCCAGAAAGAGAAAAACCATCCCTTCATCCATACCATCCAATCACTTCTTTTTCCGATTGTTGGCAATCTTGAGGTGAAGTTGCAGCAGAATATACTCCAGGTCCGAAACTGTAAGCACAGGATCCTGTACGCACCTTTGAATTGAGGATACCAACCCTTCTCTCTTTGCGTCCTCAATCGCTTGGCAAGATTGACCCAGCTCTGCATTCACAGTGGTAGACACTGGTGCATCCGCATCAGATGGACGATCCTTTTCCTCAGGACCTTGCACCATTACCACCTCTTCTTTTTTGGGACTCTGACTTTTCTCCCTCTTCTTTGTCTTTCCACCGACATTTGACTTTGTGCGCGTCTTCGAGGATTTTTCCACTGCAGAAACCACCACATTGGATGTTGATCCACCCTTCTCAATGATCGTCGGCATCTTCTTCGGCTTTGGAACCATGAGAGTGTAAGGATCTTCGATAGCTGCAGCTTTCCTCTTCTTTTTTACCTTTTTCTTCTCTTCTTCAACGGCAACCTCCGTCTCCGAAGTCTCAACCACTTCTTTTTCGGCAGGAATATCCTTGCTGGACTCCCTTTCTAGGGACCTCTTTTTGCCTCTTTTGGAATCCTTTTCTTCTCCCAAATTGGCTCGCTCATACCATATCCTCAGGTCATTGACCCATTCTTCCACCTCCGCGAGCGAAACCTCATACGACTTCACTACTTCGAGAAGTTCCAGCACGGTCAACATACCAGTGGTCCACGAAACCCATTCTTGATCCATTTGGTCAGTATCTCCAGTGAACTTCAGGAGTTTGAACAATGGGTCCGCCTCTGCTCGAGCCAAATCTGGCTTGCCATCGGACAGAAATGAAATCGCCTCCATCAACAGTTCCGTCATTTTGGTATCTTCGTCATAAACCATAAAATCCTCCTCACCATCATCGAACTGTTCAGGAGAGATCTCCTTTTCTCCACCATTTGCACCAGAATTTCTCCTTGGACCATCCCTTGGGGGCGTCCTTGGAGACCTTGGCCTCTGTTCATCCAGCGGAACACCATGCTCGAAGACACACCTGTCACCATAACGACACTTCCCAGACCGAGCAAACTGGATGCACCTCACACCAGTTGCATCATGCGAGAACCCACAATCCTTTCCAGCGAAACATTCTCTCCCTGCCACATAGTATTTGCACCAATACGAAGGTAGCATCACATCATCTTCGGAATGGATGAATTTGCAGTCTTCACCAAATTTGCAGCGATCTTTCCCCTTGCCGAACCAATAGCAGAAGCCCTTCTTCCTCTTCTCCAAGCGCTCTGCCTCGTACCGGTCCATAGGGCGATTGTGCTCTACATGAACATTGCCATGTACCTGGGGACTGCTCCCTTCACCCGACGTGCTATCAGTATTTGGTGCTTGGAGTACAGCTGGAAAACCTGGCCTTGGTCCTACCACCTTCATGATTGGTTTTCCGCCAACTCCTGAGCCATGCTGAGACGATCCAAAAACATTGAACATCTTCGTGAAGGCCTTTCTAGTGCCAATCTGCACCCTTTTGATTGGACGTTTCATTGCTCCAACCTTGCATCCAGATGCGTTCAAACGACACAACCTCCTATACCCAGCTCTATATCCCTTCTTCCAAAGAGCCATAAGAATTTTAGAGGCAGTAACATTCTCCACCTCTACCTTTTCCAATGGTCCCTCACTTCCCGGAACAAACCCATCCATATCTGAAGACCTTTCCATCTTTTTTGACACCACTTCGTCGAGGTAGTCTTCCGAGATCCAGGGTAAGTTCCTCTTAGAGGAAGGATTGTCATCATTGCTTGGTCCTTCACCAGGATACCCTTTTGTGCTGTCAAAGATCTTACCAGTAGTGCGGTCCTGCATAGAGAAATTAGAAGCCACGCGGGAGTACACTGACCACAAGAAAATCCTTGTGTCCGCCAGTCTTGATGACCCACTGGATGTCTCCTCTTCCGGAGAAACTTCTGGCGCTTTGCCATCCCCTCCAGTGTCACCACTTGTCTCACCTCCAGCATCTTCAATGGGAATAAGGGATTCATTGTTCCCTTGATCAAGTACCGCATCCTCTGGTCCAAGAACTTCCAGCACCGCTGTCGAAGGATCCACCTCTTCATCAGCATCGTCGTCCATCCTTTTCCAGAGAGCCTCCAATTGGTCCGCACAAGTCGCCGCTTGAAGGAACTCCATCAACCGGGCCCTCCCGCGCTGCCAGAGAAATTCCGAAACCATCACCGACCCCTGGGCTCCAAGATTCAGGAACGGGTGAACCAATTTGGCTACCCTCGCCATAAGTTCAATGTGAACTTCCATGCCTGGACTGCGACTCCAATCATAGGCAATTGCCTCCATAGCAGTTCCAAACTTGTCAGTATTTTTGAATTCCCCTTCCAGACCAGGAGACAACAAGGCACCCATCACCGAAAGAGGGTAATTTCCCACCGCCGGCAAGCACGGGTTGTCATGGAACGAATGATGCAGGTCACAATAATGTCCTTGATCTCTCCTTTGAAAAAGGAGTGCTCCAGTCCCTAGCTGGGCATTCATTTCATCCACTTGAACCATTTCAGCACATATCCTCTGTGCCATGTACGCCATTGCTGGCCAGACGGAACGATCGGTCAGACCGCGACGCATAACCCAATCAGTTGTTGGCGACTGAATCAGCGTCCTTGGATCATACACCATAACCACCATCGCACCGTCACCGATTGACTGATCAGCATCGTCCTCCAGTGCCAGGTTCTCATCCTGTTCGCTTGCACCCTCGGATGACATGCTAATAACCAAATTTCGATCCATCTTATTGGACCCTTTTTGGCAGTCTCTTTGCCCCACAGGCAACTTGCCAACAGCAACCTTCCAATAAATCCGAGTCAGAAGGCCTTTAACCAGCAATTGCTGAAGGTCATTCTTCACCGGACAAACATCCAATATCTTCGCACCATCACCACGGAGTTCATTGCTCCCACCTTCTCCTTCTTTTTGGTCAGTCTCCTCGCCAGAAATTTGTACTGCTCCTTCCGGCGCCGTCTCCTGTCCAGCCACTTCTTGCCCAGGAAGAACTTGAGCGCTTTCAGAGACATTCACCTGTCCAGCAACACCTTGCCCAGGTAAAACCTCATCCGTGGAGCCCACCGCCAGCGAACCAACCATAACTGAGCCATCCCTTGCTCTTTTTTGAGACCGTTCAGCTCGACGAGAAGGTTGTGGTAGCGAAAAAACTTGTGAAGTCACTTCTTGGCGGGTCTCCCCCCGCGACGCTTTGTCGCGCCCTTCGCCAAGGTAAACCGATTTTTTCGGCCCGTCATTGGACCCTGAAGAACCACTCTGCGGAACATTGCCACGAATCGCAGTTCTCTGTGAATCCCTTTCTTGCAAGAAGATTTCCTTCAGGCGTTGCGCGGCATTGGTCTCCTCCTCGCTTGAATCGCTTGAGGAAGCGGCATACGAGACCAAGGCCTCCGCCTGTTCATCATCATCCACCACATCTGCCCACGCTCTGCTGAACCGATACGACAACCCACCACGAGGCTTCAGTTCCAGTGGCTTCGGCTTTTCCACCACTTCCGCCGGTTGCACTCGTCGTTGTGACCGAGAGCGTGGCACCTGTCGCACCTGTTTTTTGTCCAGCAAGGGCCTTCCCCTTCTCACAGGGTTTGATCTTGACCGATACTTTTTTGTTGGCGGATTCACCGGCGGCATTCCAACTCCCACCAACTGCAGCTTCTGTACGCACAGCGGAGACCTCTGCGCAAGCGTCCAAGCATCACGGTACCTGACCTTATCAAAAAGCTCCCGATAGGAGCCTCTCGGCATGGTTTTTGCACCGGAGTCTTCAGCTTCACGCACCTGAGTGAGGGTTCGCACCGCCGCTCTTCCAGTTCCTTTGCTCCCAGAAGATTGTTGTACCCGTACAGATGCATCGGAAGGAACTGCTTTTTCCGGTCCTCCCGGACGATATCGGACATCACCAACCAATTGCAGAATTTTGCATGCGGTCACTTTGTTGATCCCTTTGTCAACCAAATCTTCCACAAAGATGAACTCTTGCAAGTCCGACACATTGGTCACACCAAGTGTAATCATCACCTCACTTACATGAGGGGTATACACCCACAGGTGTTCGTTGCGAGCCATCCAATTTTCAATTGGCTCCTCCGGATTTTGAAGCCGAGTACCAGTGGATTCAGCCACCGAATTCTTTTGTTCATCAGCTTCTGCTTCATCCAGAATACCTTTTTCACCTTCTTTTTGTGACACATTGGTCATTTGCAGCGCTTTTGGTGCCGAGGATGAGGAAGATTCAGCTCCCCCACTCGCAGGTGGCTGAAAAGTGCTTCTGTCCGAAATTTCCCATCCTCTCTCTTTTTCAAACCGGACCTGATTGGCCACCTGTACCAAGTGTTTCAGGAGCGTCAGCCGCTCATCTGACATCTCGTCGTGGGAGTACTTGCAGAAATTTGACCCTTTCCGGCAACGTCCTCTGAGGTAATAATCGAAACAGCAATGGTGGAACCCTGCGTCCCTTAGTGCCTTCCTGGAAGCATTGTCCCAAGATTTGCCGGGCTCCCAAGTCCCTTCCAATGCTATGTCATCGTTGTGAAGATACCTGCATGTAGTCCCATATTTACAACCACCTTGATTGTAATACAGACACAGACGACCTTTTGGCTCACCCGACGTAGGTTCACCCTTTGATGCACCTTTGCCAAAATTGTACTTGGCCCGGAAGGCTAAATCCTCCCGCTCCTGCTGTGCCTCATCCACTGTACCTTCCTCTGTGGGAGGGTCACCGATGTTCCCATCCTCATCATCAGCTTCTTGGCTGTTCTTTGGATCAGTTGACCCCCCTTCTGGCCAACCTTCACCATAACGACGATGCTCATAGGGACAACCATCGCCATTGCGACACCTTCCCTTATTGAAGAACTTGCACAGTTTGCTGTATCCAGGTGACACAGTCTGTGGAGTCATGTGAGCCTTTTTGTACTGGTCAGGGTCCATGTAGGCTTCCATTGGCTTGTTCTCCCTTTTGCTCATGGATTGCACTGCACCATCAAGCTCCTGCAAAAATAGCTTGGTGTCCAACCAAAGCGCGTTCCAAAACTCATCTTCCCCTTGATTCAGCACCATTGCCACCGCTTCACCCACAACTGGTCGAGTAAATCTCCTTTTTCTGCATGCCAGTTCGAAAAGCGCGTTGCGGTACTGTTTTCGGGAAAAAGTGGTTAACTTTCCCAAGCCTGTGCTTTCTGTACCGTCAGGCTTCCAACCATCATTTTGCAAGATGCCATACGCGCGCCGAGCTTCCGCATTGAGGAATGCATGATCTGCAACACACTCCTGTAAATCTTCCATCGGGCGACCCAACAGCATCCCAGTGATTTTGCCAACATAGGCCTCATCTTCGTTTCCATTCTCCAGAAGAGCTTTGTAGATCTTTTCTCCATAAAGTTGCCTTTCCTCTCGTTCTTCTGAGGATAACTCCTGTACCACAAGCCCTTCATCGGATTGCTCTTCCTCCTGTTTCCAGTCCCATTGACCGTTGGAATCTTGGTACCATTGACCAGCATACCATGAATCCGTCCACCACGTACTCCAGCCGCTGGGTTTCCATTTCCGCAGCGTCGAGGAAGAGTCCTCCACGTCCTCTTCCAAAACCAGAAAGGTGTCCAAGATTATGGTACCATCATCTTCCACTCGTTTCACTGTTCCATTGACAGTATCACCAAATCTGAACTGACACGTATTGTTCCCTTCTGCAGGAATCAATACATTCAAATCACCAAGGTCCAAAAAGGCTCCATACCCATTGATGCAGCGCACTAGACCCATGATCTCATCTCCCTCTTGATAGCAATGGTTCCCAGGTGATTCCAAGGCTCCCGCTCGGGGCACTTTCTTTGCATGCTCTTCAGAAACCACCTCTGTATCATCGGCTCCTGGCGCATCATTTGTCTTCACCTTTGGGTCACACTGCTCGTCCTGCTCCACGAGTCCCACAGGCTCATCTCTTTTGTGCTCCTGGATTTCAGGACCTCCCTTTTTCTCCGCCAAAGGCTTTGCCTCATCTGCTGCAGTTCGCTCGGTGTCGACTTCCGGCGAACTTCCAGACGGCAACACTTCTCCCTTCATGGGAGTGGACCCATCATTGGAGTCCTTTGTCACACCTTCTGCAGCAGGCAAATTTTCTTCCACTGCAGGGCGATTGAGTTGATCATCCACGGCAGGCACACTTTCTTCCACCGCAGGCTCCTTTGGTTCCATGGTTTCCAAAGGAGAATTGCCACCATCGTTGACCACAGCTGCCTCATCGGCTCCGGTGTAGCCCTTGCTATTCCGTTCCTCGCGGCTAACTTCAGGTTGCACCAGTGCGTCCACCTGTGAACCTCCATCATCAGCTGCTGCGGAGACCTGCGCCCCATTGTTGCAGTCGCCCGTGGAACGTAACACCACATGCACCTCAACCCGTGCTTCCTTCGCACTCCAGGTACTATCTGGCGCATCGACCCGCGCATCATTGGCGCTCCAGGCCTCATCTTTCAGATCTTCCGTGTCTCCAGCTATTCCAGAAGCTTCTTTTTCCCCTTGAATGGCAGGAATCTTGGCACCAAACGAAGAGACCTCCTCAGTCGCAACACACAACTTTTTCCCTCCGTCTTCCGAATCTCCAGGACCACCTTCCTGAACGACAGGTACCACATCCACCACTCGCTCTTCTGCAGCCGACACAGTTCCGATCTCCACATTGGGAATTTTTTCTTCTGGACCTACCGATTCCACCGCTGCCACACCCTCAGAAAGCGCTCCCATTCCTTCCCGATCCAGATGTTGAGCTCCAGCGATGTCTGCTCGGTTTCCAGGAATCTCCTCCTCATCAGGAGAACCCGAGGTCGGGGCGTCACCACCAGCCCTAGGACCGCTATCCCTGATAGTAGAGGAAAATCTTTTTCACCTAAACTATTTACACTACCCTGGAATGCCCTCGTAGACTCAGTCTTCGGAGTAGAGGATGAAGAACCCAGTGCCGCCTCCATTTCCAGCTCATTGCCCGAAGGAGACCCAACCACCTCGTCACTCTTCATCTTTTCACCTACAACCGGCAATGTCCACTTGCTTTCCTGCGTATCCAGGCAGTAATAATATTGTCTCCCATCTTCATGGAGGTGCCATTCCCACATTGTGCCATCACACGCTCGGATCAGATGCTCATCTTTCCGAAAACCATCCCTTTCAGAGACCTGACGCATCTCGTCCTCTTCTTCTGACAACTGTCGCAACCTTTCAGCCTCCATCTGTAGGATCTCCTCCTCCCCCATGGCGTATTCAGCAGCAGGTGCAGCTTCAAAGCTGTCCGCACCCTTCTGTTCGTGACCGCTTCCACCACCTTGGGAACTCGAAGATGGATCCCTTTTGATCTTGTTCAGAGGCCTCCTGGCCGCTTGCAGCACTTCTCCAATCAGATCGGTCTGAGACCCTTGGTCTACCATTCGACCCGAAGTCGAAGTCGACGGCTGATACCCGTGTTTTTGCAACACTCGTAAAACAGTCACCTCCATTTCACGATCTATACCACCAGTCGCGTCCCAGTTCCTTTTTTCACCAGGCTTTGGCGATACAGAGACAGCACGTCCTTCAGCTTCAGTATTGCTAACCATATCCACATTGGGATTCATACCCACATTGGGGCTTTCCGCAACCAAGGCTTCTTCCAGATGTTCTTCAGCGCCGGGAATCACCTCTTCCAGCACCGATCTTTCACCCAGAGACTCAGCTGCACCATTTCCAGCTCCACCATTCTGTCCACCATCCGAGGCAGGTTGGAGCCATCGCTTCGGAGAAGGCATTGCTTCTTGATCCCAAAGATCTTAAGACAACACTCAACCGCAGGGAACCTAATTTGGGCTCATAACCTACGGGGGCAACCGAAGGGGAAAAGGGAAAGAAACCAACCCTTAACAGTTGCCTATATGGATTTCCCAGATCGAACCAGTAAGAGAAGAATCCCACCCTAGAGGGAAAGGCTAAGGGAGAAGGGTCGGGACTACTACCTCCCACAAGACCCAACACCCAACACACGGACACAACCTTTTCAACGAAAAGCGGACGGCTCTGGGCCATCTTGAGCCAAATAAGATTTCCGGGTTCATTGACCCATCCACCCTCAACACTAACTCCTTTCTACAATACCAATTGCAGCTCCGCATAGGGTTTAGGGTTTAGGGTTTAGGGTTCAGGGTTTAGGGTTTAGGGTTTAGGGTTTAGGGTTTAGGGTTTAGGGTTTAGGGTTTAGGGTTTAGGGTTTAGGGTTTCGGGTCTAGGGTTTAGGGTTTAGGGTTTAGGGTTAGGGTTTAGGGTTTAGGGTTTAGGGTTTAGGGTCTAGGGTTTATATAGGTTCAGGGTTTTTAGGGCTTAGGTTTTAGGGGCTGCCTTTGTTGGTTTCGCATTCTTCTCGACTTTTCTCTTCTGGTTTGCTTTTTTGGAGTCGGGAGGGGAAAGGTTTCATGCGATTTCTGCTTGGGGAGGGAGGAGGGTCTGGGAGTATATCGTGTCAGGTTGCGGGAGGGGAGGTCTTGGGTACAGGGCGCTGGGGAGGACAGGCTTTAGGCTTCAGGGCTGCGATGACTCTGGATTGGGGCTTTGGGAGCAGCATCGCGAACCCAGCCCCCTAAAAAAAAAAGAGTCCGGATTTGAATTTAGGGCTTTGGGCGTTTTTGCTACGCGGGCGCGTTACGCACAAATATATACACACCCCAAGCCCCACCTCAGCCCGTAAGCCCCGCAGGTGGATTAGGTTAGGGCGGGAGGTGCGCATACTGCAAGCCAGAAAGCCCTAAAGCCCCAATCCAAGGCTGCGACCATCCCAGGTTGAGGGTCAGGAGGATCACAGCCTGAGATCTCAGTTGGGGATCACGGTGAGGAGTTGAGGGTTTAGGGCTGAGGGTTTAGGGTTTAGGGTTTAGGGTTTAGGGTTTAGGGTTTAGGGTTTAGGGTTCGGGGTTTAGGGTTTAGGGCTTGGAGTGAAGGCCTCCCGAACGCTTCCTTCAATATTTTCTGAGGATGAATGATGGTTTTAAGCCCTAAACCTGAATCCTCACACCCTAAGCCTTGACGAAACCCTTGCGGAGACATGCTATCCCCATAAACCCCCAAGTTCTCCATGCGTACCAGCACGACCTCCCGAGCACACCCTCGTAATCTCTACTAGGGGATAGGATTCGGGGGATCCTTGGGGATAAAGACCCTCTGAATAAGGTCCCTGAGAGCCAGAAGTTCAGAAGGGTTTCCTTCGAAGGGCCCCCCTTATCCTGTACTTCCCTTAGAACCTTAATAAACATAATTGCTTTTTATAACCTCTTCGGTTTATATAAAAAAGAATAAAAAAATAGTTCCCAAGGGGGATATAGTGTCCTACCTAGGATCTACGCCCTTGTCAAGGGACTCCTGCCACCAGCGCCCGTCTCGCACGGGCACGGTCGAAGTTCACCGTGCGGCAGACAGTCGGTAGCACCTTCGAGGGGGTTTGGGGGTTTTAGGGTCAAAGGCTGCTGGAGACGTTTAGGGGTTCAGGGTTCGGGTAAACCCCTAAAGCTAAGAACATCAGCCTAAATGTCGAAAATCCCCTTCAGCCCAGAGACACACTACAGACATGAACGCCCAGCCTACGGTCTAGGGCTGAGGGTCTCCGATTTAGGGCTTAGGTTTGAGGCTTGATGGTGCGTCGGGATGGAGCTCCTGAGCCTGGGATGTGTGACAACCCCAAATTGACCCCAAACCCTAAAGCCTAAAGCCTTAAGCCTCAAGCCTCAACCCTAAACCCCAAACCCTAAACCCCAAACCCGAAACCCTAAACCCCAAACCCGAAACCCTAAACCCTAAACCTTAAACCCTAAACCCCTAAACCCTAAACCCTAAACCCTAAACCCTAAACCCTAAACCCTAAACCCTAAACCCTAAACCCTAAACCCTAAACCCTAAACCCTAAACCCTACGCCGGCCTCCAAGAAGATCAAGATCTGCAGTACCGCCGGCATCTGGTCGGCACCTACATGGGCGGGGAAGCACCCTAAGCCCAAAACCCTAAACCCTTTCCCCTAAAACCCTAAACCTTAACCCTAAACCTTAAGCCCTCAACCCTAAATCCCCAGAGAGGGGGAAGCTCAGGACCCCCTTCAGTCCCCAAACCCCAAAAACACTACACTGGGGGGGGGGGGGGGGACTCTCCGGCAGCCAAGGCACAAGCACCCCAGTCCTTAGATCAAGATGCTTTGGAGACAGGGAGTGTTCCTCGGGGTTAGCAGGGACTTCGGATGGTCTCAAGGCTTTGGTGAAGGGTTGAGGCTTTAGGCTTTAGGCTTTAGGCTTTCGCCAGCGTATTCTGGGTTGTTGGAACCCTGAGCCCTAACCCAAAACCCTGAACCCAAATTCCTGAACCCTGAACCCTGAAGCCCATATTACGACACCTACTGCCGGGCGTCGCAGCGCGTGAGACGATCCCACTGCATGAGGGGTGCGCCCACAACGAAGAGGGTCGAAACCGCTACCAGAAAGCCAACCTTCGCGTTTGGAGCTGGGTTTCGGGTTTAGGGTTTCAGGGTTGTAGGGTTTAGGGTTTTGGGTTTTGGGGGTTTTAAGGTTTAGGGGCTTGGGGTTTTAGGGTCTTAGGGTCTTAGGATTTTTAGGGTTTTGGGGTGTTAGGGTTTTAGGGTTTTAGGGTTTTAGGGTTTTAGGGCTTAAGGGCTTAAGGGCTTAAGGTTTAAGGGTTTAAGGGTTTTAGGGCTTTATGGTTAAGGGTTTTAGGGTTTTTGGGTTTTAGGGTGTTAGAGTTTTAGGGTTTTAGGGTTACGGTTTTAGGGGCTGGTTTCCAAGTGATTAGGCCTCAGTGTTCAGAGTTTAGGGGTTTAGTAGGACTGTTAGTATAAGGGTGGAACATCACAATCCGAGGATCTAACTGGAAAAAAACAGAAAAAGCTGCTTCGCGTGGGTCTGACCACGCCCTAAAGGAACAAACCCCAAACTTCAAGTGCGATTTAGAGTTGCGTGTTGAGGCGTGAAGGCTGAACCCTGAACCCTGAACCCCAAACCATGCTAAAATGCCTATATCCCAAACTCCAACCCCAAAACCCACACACACCAAACTCCAAACCCGAATCCTAAACCATAAAACCGTAAGCCTTAGCCCTCAGCCCTAAACTCAGCCCGAAACCCAAACCCTAAACCCCAATGCCCTAAAGCCAGCCCGGCGGCTGTCAACAATGTGTTTGCGAAGGTCACGACCCTGGCGGCACCAAGCTGCGCGAAGCCTGAGAGGCTTGAAGGGAAGTTTCGAGGGCTTTTAGAGGTTTGGGGTTTAGGGGTGTGGGGGCGTTTTGGGGGGTTGGGGGTATTGGGGGGCTACATGGGCAGGCTCGAACTGCTGAACCAGAAGACCCTAAACCCTAAACCCTAGACCCTAAAACCTATGGACCCTAATCCCCGACCCGTTCTCGCCGAGGTGGCTGGAGAGCCCTGCGGCGACCAGGAGCACCCCGGCAGCGTGAGGGAGGTGTAGCCTAAGATGGATAGTTCAAGGTTTAGGGCTGAGGGTTTAGGGCTTAGGGTTTAGGGTTTGGGGTTTGGGGTTTGGGGTTTGGGGTTTGGGGTGTGGGGGGTTTAGGGTCTTGGCGGCCTACAGTAGATCGGGACGGGTGAGCGCTTTGGGCCTTCGGGCCGAGATGGACTATTTGCGCGGGAATTTGGGAGAAGCTGCCCACGTGGAACTGGCCTTGATGTAGGGGGTTGGCGCCTCAAGGTTTTTGGGTTTAGGGTTTAGGGTGCTACTCCTCCTCTTCCTCCTCCCCCCCCTCCTAAACCCTAAACCCTAAACTCCATCTAAGCCCTCAAACCTAAACCCTAATTAGGCCTGTTTAAGGCCCCACCTGAAGTTGAACAGTACCACACCCTTCTGCGTGATCTTAAGTGGAAGCCTTCCCTAAACTTTTCGTAGGTCAGGAGGCTCATCTGCTTACAGACGAGTCTTCACAGCAACCTAAGAACTCCATTCTCAGCCTGTCTGCCTGGGCTATCGTACTTGCAGAGCCTGGGAAGGTAAATGTTTTTGTCCCGCCACACCAACAACAGGGCGGAACTTTATGGAGTGCTGGCGGCAGTTCCTTCTTGGGGATGGGGGTGCTATCTACTCTGATTCAAAAGTTTCCGTTGCTGGTTTTGGCTTGCTTTTAAAAGTATGGGTTTGATGCACTTGCGCGGCCACAGCACGGCAACTTAGACGGCTTGCAAATCCTTGCAGCCCTTTTGCAAGGCCTTGGTTCTTGGCAAGTCATGAAAATGAAAATCATGAAGACTTGCTTGGCTATGGTATCATAGTGAAATTGCAGATGGATTTGCTAAAGCAGTTTTCCTGCAAAAAGACTGCCGTGTTATGCAGCACCACCGGAACGCAGTTCAAGCATTTGACCGCACTACAGCGTGCAGCGTTTGGTTCATGAGTTGCACTGAGGGGTTGAAGCTGTTTTTCAATCCAGGTCCCGCACACCGAAGCAGACCCCGCATGCCCTGCTTTGTGATCGTTCTTTGCAACCTTTGCAAGCCCAATTTCAAGATAGAGTTGGATGATGGCTGCTAGTGTGGGGTTGGTTGTTTTCCGGGGGCCTGCCTCCCTAGCTGGGATACCTTTTTCCTTTATGCGCCTTTTGCGCAGCTACTCTTGGCCTGGTGTTCACAATGCTGCTGGGTCTTTTCGCTGGGGAGACGGATTGGCTCGCCCCTGTAAACCTGGCCAGCTGGGAGGCTGCTTCCAAACCTGCAGGTCTAAGGGTCATTTTTGCCAAAGCGGGCTGGGTGCATGAGGTGCAGTATCCACAGATATCTTTGTGTGCCCAGCCCTTGACGGTGCGACTGTTGGCTTTTTCGCACGTGATTCGTGCTGTGTTTTCTGTGTGTGAGTGCCCATGGACCATGCAAGGTGCCCGCACTGACTCTGCTACTTTGGGGAGGCTTGTCAGAGTTCATTTCGGCTTTTCACCGGTTGGATGTATCGGCAAGTTCTCAAGCAGGGGCAAACAGTAGTACAGAAACCGGTGGCTGCACAGATTCCCTTCCGGTCCCCTCATGAGATCTTGAACGCTCACAAGCGAGCCCACAGGCAGGCGTGCTAGGAGCTGCAAGTTTCGGTTATGCAGTCAGTTCTCAAGTGGATGCTTCGGAACTATCCGCAAGGATGCATGCATAAACCCCTAAACCCTAAACCCTAAACCCTAAACCCTAAACCCTAAAACCTAAACCCTAAACCCTAAACCCTGAACCCTGAACCCTGAACCCTAACCCTAACCCTAAACCCTAAACCCTAAGCCAGGTAACCACTGACAAGTGCCTGCCAAGGAGCATCGAAGCTATGAGCTCCCCACCCTTGGCGAACTGGGAGACGTGCGTCAACCTCAGGGTCCCAGGGGTTTCGGGTTTAGGGTTTAGGGTTTAGGGTTTAGGGTTTAGGCTTTAGGGCCTCTCCAAATTCTAGGGGAAGTGAGGCAGAAGTTTGGGGCTTCAAGTCTCCGACACCCGAGGCCTTCACTGCTTGGGTTCATGCCACCCTAAGCCAGAAACCCCAAAACCTGAACCGCAACACCCCTACCCCACCCTAAACCCTACACCCTAAACCCAAAACCCTAAACCCAAACCCAAGCCCCGAGACTCCCAAGACTCCCAAGGCTTTGGGGGGTGCCGAGCCGCAGCATGAGCATGAGAAACAGGCAACAGACTGCAGCTGCACCAACGGGCCCAAAGGTCCTTCAGTGTTGGTGCTCCGTGGGTTGAAGAGGGTTTTGGGGTTTAGGGTTTAGGGTCTAGGGTTGAGGATTTAGGGTTTAGGGTTCCGGGTATACTGGAATTCTTTTGGGACTGATAGTCTTTCTCCCATCTCATAAAGGCCTGCGCCCAACCCTTCACCCCTTCTGCCCTGAACTTCCTGGCGCTTCAGGAGGAGTGGAGCTTCGGAATCCACTACCTCCCCCCCCCCCACCCCAAGAAGAAAAAAGAAAAGAGATAAACAAGAAAAACAAAACAAATTCAAGTCCTAAAACCCTCAACCCAACAGCGCCCCGAAATCTCTACCCTCCACCCTCCAACCCTAAACCACAAAACCCTCGACCCCCTAAGTCCTAACAACCCTCAAACACCCCCCAAACCCTAAACCCTAAACCCTAAACCCTAAACCCTAAACCCCAAACCCAAGGCCGGGAGGCTCTCCGGCCACAGTGGCGAAACTGACCGGCCGCCCAGCTTTGCGCGAGGCCTGGATGATGACGTCCACCACGATGACGGCCCTGGGAGGGGTCTGGGGCGTTTTCGGGTTTAAGGTTTAGGGTCTAGGGTTTAAGGTTTAGGGTTTAGGGTTTAAGGTTCAGAGTGTTTCGGGTTTCGGGTTTCGGGTTTAGGGTTTAGAGTGTTTCGGGTTTAGGGCTTTTCAAGGGCTTACAGGTTTAGAGGGTCGAAGGTTCAGGCTTGGGGTTTCAAGGGTGTCGGGCTGTAGGTTTCAGGGGTTTCGCTGAGCTTTGGTTGACTGAAACCCTGTCTCAGTTGTGAAGGGGGTGTGCTAGATGCTGGCATCGACAACATGTGACCAAGAAGCAACCGTGACCTAAGCCCGGGTTTAGGGTTGAGGGTTTAGGGTTTAGGTTTTGGGTTTAGTAACCCTAAGCCCTGAAACCCTAAACCCTAAACGCTAAAGCCATAAGGAGTCGAAACGATGACCGTTCTGGTTTGGGGTTTATGGCTTACGGTTTAAAATAACTGAAATTGTATATGCCTGGTCGCGTTATTCTCGTGAGGACCACCCCACCCCGAACTGGCACACTCAAGAACCAGGAGACCCGGCAACCCCAAACTCTAAACCCTAACCCCAAAACCCTAAACCCTAAACCCCAAACTCTGCACCCCCCAAAGTCCCCGAACAGAAGGGCAAAAGCACTTCGTGTGCTCTGCTCGAAGAGGGCTGCTTCATTGTTTGCTCTACATTTAAGCATTAACCCTAAACCCTAAAACCTAAACCCTACACCCTACACCCTACACCCTACACCCTACACCCTACACCCTAAACCCTAAACCCTAAACCCTAAACCCTAAACCCTAAACCCGGTGCTCTCTTTGCGCCGGGCTGGGCGAGGATGAAGCACCAGAGCCCGACCATCCTGAATGCCAGAAGGCTCCGTGGCTTAGGTTTCATTGGGGCTAGGGCTTGAGGTTTAGGGTTTAGGGTTTAGGGTTGAGGGTTTAGGGTTTGGGGTTTGGGGGCTTGGAGGGTTTAGAGGGTCTACAGGGCTTAGAGGGTTTAGAGCTGGGGGTTGGGTGGGGGCTTCAGTTTGAGGGCGGTTTAGGTAGCTTGGAGGTTTAAGGCTGAGGCGCGATCTTCCCTGCAACCCCAAAGCCCGGAACCCAAAGCCTTGCGCGTAACCCTAAACCCTAAACCCTAAAGCCTAAGCCCTAAACCCTAAACCCTAAACCCTAAACCCTAATTAAACCCTAAACCCTAATTAAACCCTAAACCCTAAGCCCTAAACCCCAAACCCTAAACCCTAAACCCTAACCTTCACACCTTCAACCCACGAGGGTGGACCCTGCCGCCAAGATTCAGCAGCGAGGATGGCAAGCATCCTCAGGGAAGTTTGCTTCGGGTTTAGGGTTTAGGGTTTAGGGTTTAGGGTTTAGGGTTTAGGGTTTAGGGTTTAGGGTTTAGGGTTTAGGGTTTAGGGTTAGGGTTTAGGGTGTAGGGTTCAAAGGGTTTAGGGGTTAGGGTTCAGGGTTTAAGCAAAGTCGTAAAAGCCAAAACCCTAAGTTCGGCACTCAGAAAAACTCAAAACCCTGAACAGTGAAAGAAGAAATGCTGCTACACTCGCGCACTTTTCCTGCATTTAAATACTCAACAACGGCCTCTGGGGCACGATCATCTCAGCCAGGACTCATCTCCGTCGAAAAACTTGAGAAATAACTGGGCTCGTGTGAAGGAGCTTCAAAGTACGGTTCACATCGTGGGGTATTATGGCAAATAGATGGCATCCTAATCTAGAGCCCAGACGAAGCCTTTCAGGCGTCGAGGACGCAGCTCGGTCCTGCGCGTCTGGCAAACGCCACTACTGGGTCGACATGTGCGAAGGGTGACTTAGGTGGAAGCAGAAGCCGACAAACAGCGAAGCTGCCACAACACATGTTCTAAGCATAGATCTGGAGACCGCCCTCCGAGCTTCCTCCCACTACAGCTGTGTGTCACAAAGTCGCTGCTCGAGCTCTCGCAGATGTATTATTGGAGTGTTGCTCAAGCTCTTGCAGCTGTATTGACCTGTTACTCAATGATGTATTGGACTGTATGTCCGAGGTTGTGTGTGAAACAAAATGTCTGTCTGTCTGTCTGACAACTGGGACGCCCCGAATATCGGCTGAATATCGGCTGGCAGCACTGCGACGGTGGACATCTAGCGTGCTGGAAGAGTCTTTCATGCCGTGCAGTCCCTCACTAGAAGATGCTACTTAACATGTCTCATCTGAGTCTGAATAGCTTGCATCAGCTTGCCCCTCAGACACACGCGCCCGCAAGGCCTGCATCGCCTCACGGATACGGATCTTGGCACCCTCCGCGCACTTCCGCGCAGCCAGGCTTGCCACGTTGCGGAAGCCCATGGCGCGCAAGCAGCGCATCATCCCCTTCGGTAGGCTGCATGAGGGGGCCCCAGCTGGCGCCGGCGTGCCTGGAGGATGCACTTCGCCTTCCAAGATGCCGAAGAGAACCTCCGTGCCACCAAGCTCCATGGTGCGGGCCTTGTCCTCGAGCAGCTGGAGGGCCAAACGGAGGAAGTCGGCCTTGGGCATCTCTTCGAGGATGCGGCGCTGCCGCTTGTCCATCTTCTGGCCTCGGCCGTGCGGAAGGTGGCAATGGTTGCATGCATCACCCGCCTCACAGTGCCTCCCGACCACGACATGCAAGCACGGGCGCTGGCAAAGCTCCGGATGCCCCAAGCTCCCAGCACTCAGCACCCAGGCCTCCGAGGCCTCCGAGGGCCTCCGAGGTCTCCAGATTTGGCGGCGCTTCTTTCCGTGCTTCATCCACCCTGGGCGCGGCCGGCACCAAGGCTGCTGGCACCTGACCCAAGGCCACCGTCGGCAGAGGGCGCACGTAACGCCTCAGGGCCTCCTCAGAGCTGCGTGGCGACTCCGGAATCTCCGGGCAAAGCGGCGGCTCACTGCGAGCACGCCCGGCACGAAGGTCTTTGCCCCGCTCCTCGTCCTCCAGGAGCACGTCAAGAAAGGTGAAGCGACACTCGACGCGCGCCATGCTTCGACCTAGTCGGCAGCCTTGAAGCACAAACTCACCAATAACCACGAAAACAGGGATATTCATATATGAACCAATTGACAAGAGGTCTCCGGCGTTAATCTTGACCAGCTGGCAAGTGCCAGATTGGGGTTTAGGGCCAAAAACTTCATCCTAAACCCTAACCCTGAACCCTAAACCCTAAGCCCTAAGCCTTAACCCCTAAACCCTAAACCCTAAACCCGAAGCCCTAAGCCTTAAACCCGAACGAGCCCCAACCCCTTGATCGGCTCGGCAAGTCTCCCCAAAACCCTCAATCCCAAACCCTGCCCCCAAACCGCTCTTCAACCCTAAACCCTAAACCCTAAACCCCAAACCCTAAACCCTAAACCCTAAACCCTAAACCCGAAGGAGTCCCAACCCCACCTGCTGCTGCTGTGGTGTAGGGCACTGCCAGGAAGCCACCTCCGGATTGTTTCAAAGTCAGGGTTTGGGGATGTTAGGGTCCGGAGTTTGGGGTTGAAGCTTTAGGGAATAGCCACCCTAAACCCTAAACCCTAAACCCTAAACCCTAAACCCCCCTAAATTTGCACCTCCAAGGTCCCATTGCGGGAGGGTTTTGAGATTAGGGGGAGCTTCCCTGAATCCCAAACCCCAACCCAAGCATCAAACACTGAGAGGCCCCCAAACCCTCAAGCCACCCATGGGGTTCAGGGTTTACATGTCAGGACATGTCAGGTTTAGGGTTTAGGGTTCAGGGGTTAGGGTTTAGGGTTTTTTGGGTTTAAGGTTTAAGGGTTTAGGGTCTAGGTTTTTTTGGTTTAGGGGTTAGGGTTCAGGGTTTTAGGGTTTTAGGGTTTTAGGGTTTTAGGGTTTAGGGTTTAGGGTTTAGGGTTTAGGGTTTAGGGTTTAGGGTTTTAGGGTTTCCACCTCCAACGCCAGTGCCCACCACCAGCGCCGCGGCGAAGATGTCATCGAGGCGCGACTTCACCGCAGAGTCCGTCTTCGGCCTCTCGGGGGGTTTAGGGGTTTTAGGGTTTAGGGTTTAGGGTTTAGGGTTTAGGGTTTAGGGTTTGGGTTGGGGGTTTAGGGGTTTAGGGGTTTAGGGTTTTAGGGGCTTAGGGGTTTAGGGGCTTAGGGGTTTAGGGGTTTAAGGGTTTAGGGGTCTAGGGGTTTAGGGGTTTAGGGGTTCGGGGGTTTAGGGGTTTAGGGGTTTAGGGGTTTAGGGGTTCAGGGGTTTCGGGGTTTCGGGGTTCAGGGATTTAGGGGTCTAGGGGTTTAGGGGTGTTGAGGTGCCCCTCTTTGGCGCTCAGGGATGAGGGTTTAGGTTTTAGGGTTCAGGGTTTGGGGTATAGGGTTTAGGGTAAAAACACGAAACCCTAAACCCCTGAACCCCGAACCCTACACCCAGACTCAGCAGAGCGCCTCGTGAGCACTGTGCTGGCGCTTGACCGTACTGGCCGGACCTTCTCTGAGGATTTAGGGCTTTAGGGCACCCTTCAGTTTAGGGTTTAGGGTTTAGGGTTTAGGGTTTAGGGTTTTGGGTTTTGGGTTTTGGGGTTTGGGCTTAGGGCTTAGGGCTTAGGGCTTAGGGCTTTAGAGTTTAGAGTTTAGGATTTTGGGTTCAGGGTCTAGGGGTTTAGGGATTGGGGTCTAGGGTTTAGGGTTTAAGTCAGGGTTCGCTCGCTCAAAAAAAACCTCCTGGAAGGGTTTCCTCAACACACCGCCTCGAAACCACAAAACCGGCCAAACACGGCACCTCACCCCCCGAAACCTTGAACCCTAAACCCTACACCAACAACACCAAACCCTGCACCCCTAAACCCAAACCCCTAAACCCCAAACCCTAATTACCATAACTCCAGGGTTTAGGGTTTAGGGTTTAGGGTTTAGGGTTTAAGGTTTAGGGTTTAGGGTTTAGGGTTTAGGGTTTAGGGTTCAGGGTTTAGGGTTTAGGGTTTAAGGTTTAGGGTTTAGGGTTTAGGGTTTAGGGTTTAGGGTTTAGGGTTTAGGGTTTAGGGTCAAACTCCCCTCCGGCAGTCCAAGGCAGCGGCTCGGCTTTGGCAGGAGAGCTCATTCCGCCAGCGGGCGGTTGGCAACCTGCCATTGCTAGGCGGATCCGAAGTCTGGGCCCTTCTTTTGGGCCTCTTGTTATGTAACCCTTATGTACACTCTACATCCTGAGGGCCCATACTTCCGATGACTATAAAGAAGGGTAAGGGGCCAGATTAAGGGCCCATGGCTCCAACCTTCGAATTTGCTGGGGACGGTTTAGGGGTTTCCGGCCTTTCCGCTTCGTTTCTGGGACGTCAAAGTCATCCGTGCAAGCCCCTTTGCATCGGTAGCATGAAGGTACGCACCTCACACGCCCCAAGCTCGAGCCCTTCTCCCTGACCCGACGAAACTCCTACCCTAAACTTAACCCGAAAACGCCCTCAAACCCTTAAAGCCCTCGAAACCCTCCATCTCGCATCCCCGCCCATACCCCAAACCATAAATCCTCTCAACCCATGGAGCACGAACCTCCTACACCCCTAACCAAAAACCCTAAACCCTAAAACCCAAACACAACACTAAACCCTAACAGCCCTAAACCCTAAATGCGCTAAACGCTAAAAATACCCTAAACCCTAAAATCCCTAAATCGGCTCCTCTCTCAAGCCCTTGCTGAAGCTCCCCACCTGGAGCCCGGGAGCTGCTTCGGAGCGGCGAGAAATCCAGGGGAGGACCTGGCGAGCTTCTGGGCTTTTGGGGGGTTTAGGGTTTTAGGGCGGGTTTAGGGATTTAAGGCTTGGAGGGGTTTAGGGTTTAGGGTTTAGGGTTTAGGCTTTTTTGCTTTTCAGGTTTTCAAGTTGCAGGGGCTTGTTGGTTTCGGGGTTTCAGGGTTTTGGGGTTTAGGGTTCCAGGATTTTGGGGTCAGGAGCTTTGGGAGCTTTCGAGGCTCTTTAGGGGTTGGGGGGTTTTACTTAGGGCGTTGGGGTTTGCAGGGGGAAGAAGCTATCTGAGATGTAGAAACTGGCTTTAGCGGCACGGGCTTAAGGGATTCAGGGGTTTTTCAAGGGGGTGTTAGGGGGAGGGGTGCCACAATGGGGGGTGTGGGGTTTGGGGCTTTAGGTTGTGGATCTTGGGGATCAGGATTATTCCATACAAGGGGCTTCCGTGCCCCAATATCCGTATTCTGAGAACCGGCATCCCCCAAAATCGCGGTACCAACCCTAAACCCTAAGCCACAAACCCGAAACCCTAAACCCTAAACCTGAAACCGAAACCCGAAAGCGCACCTGTGCAGAGAGGCTGGCCCTCTTTGCACGACGCAGGGCCTGGGCGTTCTAGCTTTCCGGCGCCTTTGGGGGGTTGAGGGTTTAGGGGTTTAGGGTTTAGGGGTTTAGGGTTTAGGGGTTTCGGGTTTAGGGTTTAGGGATTAGGGTTCAGGGTTTAGGGTTTGAGGTTTAGGGTTGGGTGTAGGGTGTAGGGTTGAGGGTTTAGGGTTTGAGGGTTTGAGGGTTTGAGGGTAGGGCGCGGGATGGCAAGCCTGAGCTCTGATTCTGAGGCCTCCACTGCATTGCAAGGCCATGGGCATTCATGGCTCTGCGTCAAAAACTCAGCCCCTTTTTGCCTGAGTGACCCCCCAAGGCTCTGAATTCGAGCGATCCCCTACGTAAGAAGAGGTGCGGAAGCCAAGGAAGTAGAATTTTTGGGGTCATCCTGTGTGTTTTCAAGCTTTCGCCGCCCACCTCTGCCGCGTTGTGTCAGCCAAAATGCTGCGATTGCACATGGAGCGTGTACATGGCTTCGGAGGTTGTGCTAGGGCAGCCATGGAAACAGGCAGTGGGACCTGCTATGCGAGCCTAGACCCCAAACCCCGACACCCAAACCCTAAACCAGCCAGGCAGAGACAATTGCTTCCCAGATCTCGCTTCCCCCCTCCCGCCCCCAAACAAACCCAAAAATCACACGCGTCGTAGTTCTTCAGACCCTAAACCCTAAACCCCTAAACCCCCTAACCCCCTAAACCCCCTAAACCCCTAAACCCGTGAAACCCGTGAAGCCCCGTGAAGCCCCGTGAAACCCCTTGAAACCGCTTGAAACCCCTTGAAACTCCTAGAAACCCCTAGAAACCCCTAGAAACCCCTAAACCCCGAAACCCCTAAACCCCTAAACCCCTAAACTCCTAAACCCCTAAACCGCATAGCGGAACAAAGGCCATCCGAACAAGTCTCTCAGGGCTTCGCGCTTCGGGCTTCCATACGGCTCAAGGTTCAGGAAGATGCAGTGGTTAGGGCAAGCACAAGCCTTGAAACTCTGTCGGGGCCGCCTGAACTGGCTGAACCCCTAAACCCTAAACCCTAAACCCTAAACCCTAAACCCTAAACCCTAAACCCTAAACCCTAAACCCCAAGCCCTAAACCCTAAACCCTAAACCCTAAACCTAAACCCTAAACCCTAGTAACTCTGCACTCAGACCCAAGGGGATTCGCCCCTCGACATGAAGGCCATATCTCCCGAATGGCCTCGGTGCCGACGTTCCAAGCTTGCCAGGCCCCTGGAGCAAAACAGGCTTGAGGGAGGGGTGTAGGGGTTTAGGGTTGAGGGTTTAGGGGTTTAGGGGTTTAGGGGGGGAGTTTAGGGGTTTAGGGGTTCAGGGGTTTAGGGGTTTAGGGGTTTAGGGGTTTAGGGGTTTAGGGGTTTAGGGGTTTTGGGGTTTTGGGGTTTAGGGGTTTAGGGGTTTAGGGGTTTAGGGGTTTAGGGGTTTAGGGGTTTAGGGGGTTTAGGGGTTTAGGGGTTTAGGGGTTTAGGGGTTTAGGGGTTTAGGGTTTAGAGTTTAGGGTTTCGGATTTAGGGTCTAGGGTTTAGAGGTGGAGGGACTTGGTATGGACTTTATCTCCTAAACCCGCACCCCGAAGACCCTCTTGAAAACGAGTTCTGGAATCTAAGGCCAGGGATTTCGCAATGTCCTCATGGGTCTAGAGTAGGGCTTAGGACTAAGGGTTTAAGGTTTAGGGTTTAGTTGTTGAGGATCCTCCTCGGGGGCTGCAAGCTTGGGATCTTCGATTTCATGCGCCCTTGGCCCATAAATCTTTCACAAACGCAGGGCACCTGAGACCAACCAGCGTCTAGGGTCAAGGGTTCACACACACACACAGACAAAGACAAAAAAAAAAAAGACACAAGCAACAGCAACGTAAAACGCATGCCATAAATCTCTTGCCTCCCAGCTGTGGGTTTGACATGTCTTGGGTTGAGCCTCTCGGGCAGAGCTGAAAAAAAAACAAAAGAACTGAACCGAGGCCACGTGGCTGCTCCAACAAACAAGCTACACCCTGAGCCCGAAACCCCAAACCCTCAACCCTCAACCCTCAACCCTAAACCCTAAACCCTAAACCCTACAGCCCAAACCATAAACCCTAAACCCTAAACCCCAAACCCTCAACCCTAAACCCTTCAACACCCCAACTACGTTTAGGGGTTGTTCGGGCTTAATAGGGGATTAGGGGCGCCCCCCCTTAACGACTCGGAACCCTGAAACCCCCTCTGCATCTCGGCACCCTGAAAGTTGCCCTTGCGGGACTATTTGGGGATGTTTTTTGGGGTTTAAGGCTATTCGGGGTAGTAGGGCTTTAGGGATTTCAATTCAGGGTTATAGGGTGCTTTAGGGTTCTTGGCTTTTGGGGATTTAAGACCCTAAACCCTACGCCCTCAACCCACAAAACCCTAAACCCTAAACCCTAAACCCTAAACCTAGGGCTTTAGGGCATTCGGGTTTCTGGCACCCGAACCTTCCGCAGAGTTCCAGCCATTGTTTCTACCTCGGCTTAGGGAGCGCATGCTGGTCGCTAGATGGGGTGGTGGGGCTTAGGGTTTAGGGTTTAGGGTTTAGGGTTTAGGGTTTAGGGTTTAGGGTTTAGGGTTTAGGGTTTCGGGATTCGGGTTTAGGGTTTTGGGTTTAGGGCTTGGGGTTTAGGGCTTAGGCTTTGGGGCCTTTGGGTGTTTAGGGGCGTAGGGATGTAGGGCACCTACTAGAACCAGAAAGCACCACCCCAAAACCCCAAAACCCCAAAACCCCAAACCACCCTAACCCTAAACCCTAAACCCTAAACCCTAAACCCTAAACCCTAAACCCCAAACCACCCTAACCCTAAACCCCAAACCCTAAACCCTAAACCCCAAACCCCAAACCCCAAACCCCAAAACCCCAAACCCTCAACCCCAAACCCCAAACCCGAAACCCCAAACCCTAAACCCCAAACCCCAAACCCAAAACCCCAAACCCGAAACCCCAAACCCTCAACCCCAAAACCCCAAACCCTAAACCCCAAACCCGAAACCCTAAACCCCAAACCCGAAACCCCAAACCCTAAACCCCAAACCCCAAACCCAAAACCCCAAACCCCAACACCCCAAAACCCCAAACCCCAACACCCCAAAACCCCAAACCCTAAACCCTAAACCCCAAACCCCAAACCCGAAACCCCAAACCCTAAACCCCAAACCCTAAACCCCAACCCAAAACCCCAAACCCCAAACCCTAAACCCCAAACCCAAAACCCTAAACACCAAACCCTTTTGGGGCTCCCGGCTGTGACTCTCCCGCTCCTTGGGCCAGGGCTTTCGCCAGGCACCGGCTCCTGAGACCGACTCCGGGCGTGGCTCCGGGGGTTTAGGGTTTAGGGTTTAGGGTTTAGGGTTTAGGGTTTAGGGTTTAGGGTTTAGGGTTTAGGGTTTAGGGTTTAGGGTTTAGGGTTTAGGGTTTTGGGGTTGGGGTTGAGGGTTTGGGGTTTAGGGCTTGGGGTTTAGGGTTTAGGGCTTGGGGTTTAGGGCTTGGGGTTTAGGGTTTCAGGGTGTTCTGAACTTTCAAGACGTCACAGGCTTGGCGCCTGTGCTGCTCTGGCCGCGCCATTCGCTATGGTCGCGGGCGCCTTGACCTCGAAATGGCATT